>JAOWBW010000002.1:3508769-3828327 GCA_026119855.1 Campanula takesimana
ACAGCTTTGCTCCCAAGTTTATTTCTTTTCAAAGTTGCATCTAAAACATATGCAATACAACCCCATACTTTAAAATGTGAAATGTTAGGCTTACGCCCAATAAATAATTTATATGGAGTTTTCATATGTTTATTCACAATTCTGTTACTAACGTAAACAGAACTTAATAGTGCCTCTCCCCAAAAACTCATTGGTAACTTTGAATGTATTATCATGGCACTAACCATCTCCATTAAGAATCGATTTTTCCTCTCGGCTACTCCATTTTGAGGTGGAGTATTAGGTGCTGGAGATTTTCTAACAATTCCATTTTGTTGACAAAATGAAATAAACTCATTTGGAAAATATTCACCACCTCTATCCGATCTCAATTCTTTTATCCTTAAATTGGTTTTATTTTCAACTTCGGCTTTGAAAATTTTAAAGTTGTCAAAAGCGTCATCTTTTGTTCTAAGTAAATACATATAAGTAAACTTAGAAAAATCATCAATAAATGTTATAAAATAACATTTTCCACCTCTTGTCAAGTGCTCTTTGTTGTCACATATATCGGTATGAATTAACTCAAGTAACCTAGTTGATCTTACTACACTTTTAAAAGATGTTTTACTCAACTTAGATTGAGCGCAACATTCACAATTATTCATAAAATAAATAGTCGAAGATTTTAGAATATATTCATATTTAATCATGCGACTCATTGCATTCATACCAATATGCCCTAATCTAGAATGCCAAAAATCATGCTTTTCAACATTAAAATTAGAATCAACCAAGTAATCAGAACTGGTAATTTTATTATCAACGCTTAATAAATACATATTGTCTTTAATGTAGCCCTTTCCAACAAACTTCCCATTTTTAGTGATATTCACTTGTTGGGCGCGGAAGGTTACTTTAAAGCCATTTTCATCCATTTTATGGACTGATACAAGATTTTTCCTCATAGAGGGAATATGATACACATTTTACAAAGTAAGAGTTTTTCCCGAAGTAAGGGAGATAATAATAGTCCCTATGCCCAAGACCTCGCTTGTAGAAGCATTTCCCATATAAACAGCCTTCGGTTCTTTTACTTCTTCATATGTTTTGAACAAGCTTCGATTTGGAGTTACATGACATGTAGCCCCTAAATCAATCCACCAATCTGAATCGGCATTGCTGACTAGACAGATTTCAGAAAGCACGCTGATGAAATTGCTCTCAACTATATTTGCTTGTTCATTTTTCTGTTGCCCTTTGCGGTGATAACAGTCTTTAGCCACATGGTTTGTTTTGCCACAAACATAACAAGCACCCTTTGGCTTCTTCTTAGCTTTACCATTTCCATCATTTTTATTGTTGTTCTTCCTTTTGAATTTTCCTTGGTTTCCCTTGGAAGTTCCGGCAACATTTTTATTTTCCACATAGTTTACACCATCAATCTTCTCAGAAATTGAACCATCACGTTTGAGACTTTCAGACTCAATTTGGATGCCTTGAAGAAGTTCATCTAAAGAGATGGCCTTCTTCTTATGCTTCAATTTCTTTTGGTAATCTTTCCATGAAGGTGGAAGTTTACCAATGATGGTCGAAACTTGGAAAGTCTCAGAAATGGGTTCACCCGCATCGGAACATTCGGTGGCTATGTCATTGAGTTCGTTAACTTGATCAATGACAGGCCTCGAATCTACCATCTTGTATTCAACAAATTTATTAACCAAAAATGATTTATTACCAGCATCTTCATTGACATACCTTCGTTTGATTGCAAACCAAACTTCGAACGCGGTCTTGTGGATATGGAACACATTGAACAACGTGTTATTCAATGCTTGCAGAATAGTGAAACGGCAAATAAAGTCATCCGCCTTCCACTTTTTCACTTTTTCCGAAGCCTCCGTTTTCTGTGTCTCGGTTGCTTTTGGATCTTCATTCTCCTTTGGACAAGGATCACATAGCACATAGAATACCTTTGCAATGGTTAAAAGATATTCCATTCTCAAACACCAATGCTTATAGTTAAGCCCATTCAGCCTCTCCAACTTATCTGCTTCAGGAAGTTGTGCCTTCAACAGAACTGACTCCATCACTCAGAATTTAAATACCTTAAAATTATTGTATATATGACTCGATTTGTGGGTAAGGAATCAGTAGGTTAGGTACACCGAAAAAGATGTTATCTTTAAGGTATTTAATTCGTCCCACACTGGTGTAATGGTTCTCAACGAATTTCACCTCCAGGATACAAAACCTACTCAACTCTATTCAAAGTTACACTACTTTGAATAAATATGGAACAAGAACTCAAAGCTTTTAAACTGTATAGAAGAAGGGAGGAAATTTAATAAGAAGAAAGAACTCTATATTTTTCAGTAAACAATTCAGTAGAGGCAATCCTATTTATAGTGGTAATGCCTGACTGAACTGGTTTGTTCGGATAAGTGTGTCTCTCAGAACAGTCACAACAGCCCATTCGGAGAGTCACACCCGAACAAATCAAACTGAACACATCCCCCTTGCCTCAAACAAAACGGGCTGTTTGCGTACACCCCTCCTGACCTCAAATCAGTCGGATTGTCTAAAAACATTTAAATAACTAATTAATCGTATAATTAATTAATTTATTTCTAAAAACATTTAACTAACTAATTAATCGTATAATTAATTTATTTCTTTCTTATATATATTTATATATATATATATATATATATAATATATATATATTATATATATATATATATATATATAATATATATATAATATATATATAATATATATATATATATATATATAATATATAATATATATAATACTCAAAGCCATACTTGGTATTCTCTCATATTAATGGGAAGCCCAAGCAAGCTACTTAGAACTCTTCAACTTAGCTATGATATAGTAAGATTAGCTCCAAGCTTTAGATAGGAATCCCATGTGGGATAAAAGAGATACAATGAAATAAGACAAAGAAGACAAAAAGACTTTTGTATAAAGGATGATCAATAAAGGTTGCTTACAAACTCAATGTGGGAGAAGAGTGTTACATGTGAATACTACTACATATAACAGTTCAAATCTCAATAGCATGTAAGCATTATCCGTCTTTCCACATACTCTTTTTTAGTGGATCTATCACTGACTATCATTAGCAACGATATATGATTGCTGCAATGTGCATGGGAACAAGGTAAATGAAACTCTTTTTATTCGCCCCCTATGTACTGTATGTAGATTGCTCTCAGAGAGTGCATATGTTCAACACTTAGTACTTCAAAGTCTCATCCTCTCAGTGGATTCACATGATTTAGTGTTGGTGTGATTCCTTGCGTTGATGTATGTAAAGTAACGCTAATATATGTAAATTAACAATGCAAATGCCAAATTTATATGTTTGTAAGCGGGACAAAGAGTTTTGAGGTAGTATAGAGTATTTGTATTTTGTAGAAATTATCTTTGTATTTCTGTTGTGTATGTAAACAACGTTTTATTATTGTGATTGTTGGGATTTTAAGCCTTTGGTTTGCAAACACGCACACCCCTACACCCTGCTTGAGAGAGTGTTTTTGGCTTTGCGTTTGTCAAATTATTCTTGGTCGTGCGTTTAACGCACCGGTGTAACACTAGTTGTAAGAATGAGTTGATGAGTGATTATGAAAGTGGGTCATTATTGATTTGTTGTTTCTTGTTATAGAAAATCAAAATGATAAAACTTAAACAAAATTAATTAATATCTATATATATATATATATAAAAACAAAATAGTGTCTAAAATTAGTAACCTAATTTTTCCCGCCAAAAGTGGTTTCTAAAAATAGAGTATCATCACTTATTTTTTTCAGTCGAGAAATTGATGAAAGTTAATGAAACTTGATTCAATAGCTTTTAATTAACGTTATAGAGGACGTAGTTTGAAACTTTAGACTCTTCAATTCGACTTCCTAACTGCCACTAAATTCAAAAAGCCATGGGAACATAATGATTATGTGATTTTGAGACTAGCCATATTCTTAGATGTCAGGCTATAAATACATCTCCATCAATCTCACGGAAGCAACTAAAAACCCGTATTGATTCAAATCAGAGGCAACGAGCTATCAAGACGTGAAAACAAAACGCATTTGGAATGGATAATGATAAGGTATCTCACTTCGTTGCCATCCCTTTGTCAAGTGGCAATATCGTTGGGATAGCGTGATGGAGTTGAAGAAGAGACAAAGATCAAACAACATAGAAATAATACAAAGTATGACTATTTTCTAGTTGAAAATTGGCAAGTTTATGTTTGGTAAACCTAAATAAAATTTAATGAATCCCATAATTACTTCCTAAATTTACTCCCGTTTTTTATTTGAAATTGACAAGCTTTTTTTGTTTTTTGAAAGATAAGTTTAATTTTGGAAAACATAAACAATATATAATCAATTTATTGCAGACCTAGGCGTGTTTTAGGTTTTTGGTTATTGTTTGGCAAGTTTTTTTTTTTTTTTTTTTTTTTTAGTGCTAACTTATTTGCGGTCGGTTCAAAGGTTTTTTTTTTTGAGTGGAAGCAGTTTCAAGGTTTTTCTTCTTTTTGAAACAAGTTTCAAGGTTTTTCAGGAAACCGAAATGGGAAGGTAATTAGTCAAATTTGCTCACAACAAGTAAATTTCTCAATCAACGTTTTTCTCCATTTAAACCATGTGATTTCGTTTAATTACAGCTACCATAACTAATTCACCTTAATTTCCTCTACCCAATATCATCTACTACTCCGTATTGAATTTAATATTATTAATATCAAGAGTTTTTTTTAATTATATTTTTTTGTAAAATTTATTCATATCAAGAGTTTTTTTTTTTTTTTTTTTTTTAAGGATATTCATATCAAGAGTTAAATAATCCCTTAAAAAAATTGAAAGAGCCGGAAAATTGCAACTTCTTATCAGTAATTCTGTAATATTTTCTTATATAGATTATGACAAAGAGCTTTATATCAGGAATACATTTTAATCCTTTTTTTAAAAAATCTCAAAATAATTTTATTTTGTTTAATTAAAAAATCCTAAATTTTTGTAAATTTTCTAAAAGGTTTTCTCCCTATATGATTTTTTAAATCAATTTTATCATGATTAATTTATACTGGTTCAATACCCATACTGGTTTAAATTGAATTAGGTGGCTTTGTATTTAATAAAATCAAAATATTTATACTTATAACACAAAAAAATAAAAATAAAAAGAAACAAAAATTTATACGTCTTTGCTACTAAATTTCATACAATATAAGATAGTTTTTTGGAATGTCCATTATTAAAAAAATCTATTTAAATGTGTGAATATGATAAATGAATAGGAAAAGAGAATAAAAAATAAAGGTGACAATTTAGAAAAGAGAATTTTCCTTGATTCATATCCAACGGAATATCCGAACATCTCAAGATATAGATCAGAACATTCATTATTGTATGTTTTGAACATGGAACTACTATTGATAGTCGGGATGAGCCTCCGGTTTTTGTGGTGTGCTGTCTCTTTTATTATTGTGAATGAAATGAATTTTTCGTTTGCTAAAAAAAAAAGGGGTGGAGGGTTATGTTACCTTATGTAACACCTTAATTACAAATTAAATAATAAGTATTTATAGATTAATAACGGTAATAAAACCCTCTAAATGAATATGTGACATGTAACTATGTAGTTTCAATGTGAACAGATTGAGTATTTGTTACATCTAATAGATAATTCTTTCATTTTAACAAGTTGTGCACTTTTATTTTATTATGTTTAATTCAGTTCTAAAGTGTTTATTTTTTTCATTCATAAAGGATAACAAAATACTCTCTCTACCAGAAAGATAGTTTCATTTTGACTTTTTATAGTCAACAAAAATGGACTTTGATCAAATGAACTTTGATCAACCATTATTGACGATCTAATCATTTTAGTAAAATTCTAAAATTTGTAATTGATAAATCATTAAGTGATTTATGAATAACAATTTTTAGAATTTTATTATGATCATTAAATTGACAACACTGTTTGGTCAAACTTTATTTTTGTTGACCATAAAAAGTCAAAATGAGACTATCTTTCTGGGATAGAGGGAGTATAAAACAAAGTTTGTAATCTTTTATCTTTTTGAAGGATCAAAGTTTGTAATCTTAAGACGATAGTTAGATAAAGAGAGACGGTCATAAATATAATGTGAAAGGCAAAGGAAATGAGCAATGCTAGGGGTACAAAATAAGCTCACAAAATCTTTTACAAAATGTGGTGGCGATATTTTATTGGTTGCATCGATTATGGATCTGTCACACTTTACTTGAAAACGCCAACAAAATTATGACACCTAAGATTTTGTGAGCAAGATTTTGTGATTTTTTTGTGCCCCTAATATTATTCAAAAGAAATACTCCAATAATAATTTATTTGTTCAACGATAACAAAAAAAAAAAAAAAAGCGGAGTGAGAAATTGTTAATTTCTGTTTTTTTGATAAGTCTTACCGAAAGATGGTTGTAAAAAAAAAAAAAAAAAAACTAATCTGCTAAAAAGATACTCACTCCGTTCCAAAATGATCTTTCTATTTGTCATTTTTCATTGTTTCAAAAAGTTCTTCCCATTTATACAATTTGAGACTAGATCTCCTGTACCCATCCGGTGTGCCATCCATGTGCCCAAAGTGATCCGGCCGTTAATATGTTTAAATAATATTAATAAAATGTTAATCTTAAAAACTGTGAGCCGTCTGATCACTTTGGGCACATGGAGTGGCACATCGGATGGGTACAGAAGATCTGCCCTCAAACAATTTGGGCTTAAAAGTGCATAAACAAAATATGGGTAGTGAAGCTAAGTGTTCATATCCTTAAAAAGTTTGAATAGTTAAATGGGAAGATCATTTTAGGAGTATTAATGAAAAGATAAATGTTTGTCATTTCGACTTCCTGAATCCAAGAGTCGTTTTAGACTTTCAAAAAAAGAGTCGTTTTACTCGCTAAAGGATGTACTCCCTCCGGTCCAAAATAACTGTCACTTTTGGACCAAAATTTTGGTCTAAAATAATTGTCACTTTTGAGCTAAATGTCTCTCTTATGTTTACATTGAAACTTGTTATCTTTTATTAATTATCTTAGTGTGAGACATTAATGTAAGAGAGTTGCACACTTAATAGGGGTAAAGTTGAAACTTTTGTCACTAAGTCATGATAATTATTACATTTCTTAAGAGTTATGCAAATGCAAAAAAAGACAGTTATTTTGGACCGAAGAGAGTATTAAACTGAATGTTGGGGGCATAAAAGAATATTATAAAAAGTTTGATACAAAATGAGATGACCATATTTTATTGGTTGCATATATTATGGTCCCGACATATTCTAATTAAAAGTACCAATAAAGTCATGAAACATCAATTTTTGTCAAAATTTTGTGATATTTTTTTGTTAAGGTGTTTCAATTTCAGCCAATTTAAATTTAAGAAACAATTTTGTTCACTGTTATGTGAAACGGCCAACGTTATTTACTGTATTTGAGAAATTGAAGCGATTTGTTTTAATATTTTCTACTCTCTTTGAAACTTTTACATTTCTCTCTATGGGCAAATTGCAATTTAGTTACCTGAGTTTTACACAATGTTTCAATTGGTTCCTGAATCCGTTTTTCAGCAAATTGGTTACTCCAGTTTGTCATTTAGTTGCAATGTGGTATAAAAATGGATGGATCGTTTAAAAACTAACAAAAGTGGATGAAAAACCTAACGAGCTTCTTTCAAAATTGCAATGGTTAACCCTACAATTTAAATTTTCCCACTTCACCCCCTAACTCCTAACGAATGTTTAAAAACTAACATAATTTGCATGCATATGTCCAAAGATTAGTGTTTCAGTCATTTTCATTTTATTTATTACATCAAAATTATAAAAATTATGATATCTATCATATAAATAATAATTTTATTTAACTTATGACAAATACATATCATTCATAAAAATACTAATTTTATTTAACTAAAATTATAAAATATGATATCCAGAGCGGAACAGTGTTTTGGCCCGTCGAAAAACAAAGGAAACCACCAAAAATGGCGATCTCTCCACCCACATTCCTTCTCCCCCTTCTCGCGACCACTGTTTTCTCTCTGCTCCATCCAAGTGGGTTTGGTAGTGCTTGCCTTCATGATCTCTTTGTCATTTCTAATCAAAAAATTGATGGCTGGAGAAACGTTTTTGCACAAGAAATTGTGGCTTGTCGGCGCAATTTTTGTCAATTTACTGTTTCCGGACAATGCATAATATACTTAAGAAAATGCCCAATGTTTTTTAAGTTAGAGCGAGAAGATTTTTTTTTATTATTATTATTATTATTATTTTGCTCAAGTTTTTCTGAAACAAACAATTAGAATTTGTCGGTTTTATTAATTAATGTCTTTAGATGTTACAAATTTTTTATTATGGGGTAAAAATGTGAATAAGTTGAGTTGGAGGGTGCACTTTGCAATTATAAAAGAAACTTGTTAGATTTTCCATCCATTTCATTAAAAAACTAACAATCCATCCATTTTTATACCACATTGCAACTAAATGACAAACTGGAGTAACCAATTTGCTGAAAAACGGATTCAGAAACCAATTGAAACATCGTGTAAAACTCAGGTAACAAAATTGCAATTTGCCCTTCTCTCTATAGCCAGAAACATGGAAAGGTGAGGCCAGAATTGCAATAGTCATTTTGTGGGATGCCATTACGAAACAACCTTGAATCTGAAACGTTCTTGAAATCCGAACAGTCCAAGTATAGGAAATGTGAAACGGTGGGTTTCAGTGTTTTCCTTCTCTTTATACAATACTCCTCCGGTCCAAAATAACTGTTACTTTTGAGTCAAAATTTTGATCCAAAATAATTATCACTTTTGAGCTAAATGTCCTTCTTAGCCTTGCCTTGAAACTTGTTTTGCTTTATTAATTGCCTTAGTTGTGAGACATTAGTGTACTAATTATGCATATTTAATAGGGGTAAAGTTGACATTTTTATCACTAAATCATGATATTAATTGCTTTCCTTAAGAATTGTGCAAAAGCAAAAAATGACAGTTATTTTGGACCGGAGGGAGTATATAAGATTTTTTTTGAAGTATACTATCTTATCTAAAAAAAATAATCAAACCCACATGCCTTCTTCTCAGGGCCGGCCCAAGGGGGGGCAGGTGGGGCGCCCGTCTAGGGCCCTTGGCCGGAGAGGAGCCCAAAATTTTTATATCATATATATATATACACATACACGTATATACACACATATATGATCTTTATTTAAGTAATAATAGAAACAAAATTATCACTAATTTTTTCTTTAAAAAATAAAAAAAAAATCAGCTGACACATTTTATTAGTTCATTTTAAGAAAAAAAAGGCCCCAAGAAAAAATATACACAAAAAAAAGAGACCTATTTTATTTGAGAAAAAAAAAAAGAAAAAGCAACCAAGCCCCACTACGCATATAATTTAAGGCCTTCATATTTCCTCATTCATATTATAAGACATGGATATGTATAATCTTCTGTGGAGTATTTTTTTTTAGTCCTCATATTCTTATTATATTATTATATTTTTGGTGACCATAATTTAATCTTATATTTGCAAGAGTTTTTATGACTCTTTCATAATATATATCTATAATATGTTCTTTTACAAATTTTTGGACGTTATATGTACATTTTTTTTTAATCATATTTTTGTTGTACATATATTTTTATTTTATAATTTTACTGGGTTTTATATATTTTGTTACTATTATTTATAAAAAAAATTGTATGTTTGATTATAACCTTTAATTTATCTGTTATTACGCTAAGTTCAATCAATTGATCTTATAATTATTTTATACTTCAATACAAACTAAAAGTACAAGTTAACAAAAAACAAAAAATTGGTACTAAAAACATGAGTTTTAAGAAGATAAAAATGATTTATAAAGGGCCAATCATTGTTTCAAAAAAAAAAAAAAAAAAAAAAAAAGCCTCTCATTGAACTTTGCCCAGGGCCCCCAAAAAGCTAGGAACGGCCATGCTTCTTCTTCCCGCTTCAACCCCTTTATTGCGACCTTCAACGGCGGTACCATACTGCCACCCTTATACTTTTCTCCATGCATCGTCCTAGACAAGTCCGATACCTTCATCATTCCGGCCGCTGTACTCCTCCACTGCTTTACCCCGCTTCCCTCCCCAGATGTACGAAAGATCTAGAACGAGAAGTTTGTGGTTTTGTGTCTTAAGATTGTGCCTTTTTACTTGATTCATGTGTGAATATCAGAGTGTGTGTGAAGATTTGAATATGGGAATGTTGATAAAAAAACAAAATGTTTTAGTGTTGGTGTTAAGAGATGGGGTAGCTATAGATAAAGATGTAACTGATGAAAAGAAAATACGCTTATTTTAGATGGATTGAATGATAAGAGAGAGTTTATGATTGCAGTAGTGTAATTTTAGGATGGGTAATGCTAAGGGCACAAAACAAGTTTACAAAATAATGGATACAATATGAGGTGACGATATTTTATTGGTTGCATCGGTTATGGACCCGGCACACTCTAAATAAAAGCACCAATAAAAGTCATGACACCTTATTTTGTAAGCTATCAAGAACAATTTCAAAATTTTCATTAGAATAATTACTACATAATGTAAGCCGGCGTGAACGAAATTTCGTTCACAGGCCAGTTTCATTCACGTGGTGAACGAATTTTTCGTTCACCATTAAACATGTTCTTAGGGGCTTAGGGCTTAAATTGAGGATATTTTTGGCATGGTAAAATGTTTTATTAACTCATTACAAAGTTAAAAGATAATTCCGTCTATCTGTGAAAAATGTACTCCCTCCATTCCACCTCACTTGACTGCTAAAAGGTGCGCAGAAGAATTAAGGAAAAATAACTTATAGGTAGAAAATGAAGTATGAGAATGAGTGAGGTCAATAGTAGTGTTAGTTGAATAAATTGATGGTGAAAAATAAAGATGAAGAATGAATAGTGGGCTAGAGTGAATATAAAATTATATAAAGTAGGCTATTTTGAGGAGTGTCATGTGAGCTGGGATGGAAGAAAACGAAAATAAGTGTCAAATGAGCTGGGACGGAGGGAGTAGTGGTTAAGCAAAAATTTTAGCAGGAATAGTTCCTCTCTTTTATTAATTAAAATGATGGTAAAAATCATTTATAGACAAAATTATATTAAAATATAAATACATTTTTAACGATATATACCGTGCATCGCACGGGTGCACTACTAGTTTTAAAATAAAATGACACTAGTATTGCTTTTATTGCACACATATAGTGTGCAAGGTCACTGGTTTAAGAAGTTAACTGAAATTGACATGAATTATGAGTTCATATCTCCGTTCCAAATATAAATCTCAAAATTAATGTTTAAAAAACATTGCTATTAACAAGTAGAGAATTTAAGTTTTTATGACTTAAATATGTTCTTGCCAATTGCAATTTAGGTTGTTACGACTGAATTTAGGTCTTTAAAACTTAAATTTTTATTGATAATAACAAATTGAGGCGTGAAAACATAAATTCACTTTTGCCGTAACGTATTAAAAAAGTTATTTATTTAAAATGATATTATCAATAAAAATTTATTATAATATAATGACACAAGTGATTTTAACAATTCTATTTTTCCGCTCCTTTTTCAATGTATATATGGAAAGCATGTTCCTTCCATACTGAGTGAATATCAATCTGTATTTAAGGGGTATCTAAAATAATATGCGTAGATCTTTACTACCTTTTTCTATAAGAATGTTCGATTCCACCTCTGATTATAAAAATTAAAGTGAAAAATTAAAGAAATTAGTGTAAGCAAAGTTGCACATATAAATTCATTATATACTTTATAAACATAACTATTAGTTTTACAAATCTATTATAATATAATGACACAAGTGATTTTAACAATTCTATTTTTCCGCTCCTTTTTCAATGTATATATGGAAAGCATGTTCAATGTTGACAATAAATAGCATCTTCAATAAATGATTATTTGAAACATTTGGCATGCATAAGAAATCTATAAATGGAGAGCAGCATTTAAATAGGTAACTAAAAATGCAGTCTTAAATGAAGAGCATCGTTATTTGAAACATTTGACATGCGTTTGACCTGATTTATTCACATTCTAAATCTCATAATAAAAAATCTTATTGACCATCCATTCATCCATTTAAATACGGTAAACCAAACATCACTATTGCTTCAAAAGAAATTAATAGATACTTTTATCTGTTGTTTAATTTTGGCGGTCGATTTGATTGACTTGTAGTTCTTAATTTATACTCCCTCTGTCCCATATCAATGAGCACTTTTGGATAAAACAACTTGAACTTTGACTAATATTTTATACTAAATTATTAATAATTATTTTTAAATTTTTATGAAGATAAATTATTTATCATAAAATGTTAGTCCAAGTTCAAGTAGGTTTGACCAAAAGTATCCATTGGTGCGGGACGGATGGAGTAAAATTCTAAAACAGTTGTCATTTATTCAAACTTAAAACTTATCCTAACATTTTTTTTAACCCAAAATTATCCTTATACTTGCATACATATTCGTAGAAATAATTCACTAACCTTAGAAAGGATTTTTTTTTTCAAGCAACATTAGAAAGGATTTAAATAAAAATCGAAAACAAATCTATATATATATATAATATATATATATATATATATATATATTAAAGTTGGTGAGCAGAGTTATAGTGTTGACATGTGGATAAACTATAGAAAAGCTTGCATATGGTGATGCCACATCAATCCTACCAACATAAATATGTGACTTTTCAAATTCTTTTTTTTAGCTAATAGTATTAGCTAATACTATTAGGGACAATGATACACATAGGGAAAACTCAAAGGGAAAACTCATAGTGAAACGTTTTAAACCGTTGGATGAGTTTTTATTAGTGGGGCTCATAAACATTTATTACAATCCAACGGATTACAGTGTTTCACTATGAGTTTTCCCTTTAAGTTTTCACTGTATATATCATTATCCTACTATTAGTTATTATATAAGGTAACTATTATAGTAACTATTACTATTATTAGTAATAGTTAACTATTATAGTTAACTATTATAATAGTTAACAATAGTTAACTATAGTAGTTACCTTATGTAGTAATTAATAGTATTAGCTAATATTAATATTAAGCAAATAATAATTAATTATTAATAGTAAACTATTATTATGTTTTATATTTTTTTAAATTAGAGTTAATAATTAAATAATTAAAAATTATTATTAATTAATAGTATTAGTTAATCATAATTTTTACCATATATATATATATATATAATATTATTGCTATTAATAATAGTATTAGTTAACCATAATTGTTATATAAATTAACTATTATTAATAATATCAGTTAATAATTATACAATATATACTAATATTTAGTATTAGCAGTACTCACTCCGTCTAAGAGTTAGAGTTCTACTTTCTATTTTAATATATTCTAGAGAGTCTTTCTCAAATTGACAAATTATAAGAAAAGATGAATAGTGTTTTGGACTATATTTTTTTTCTAATGCTTCTATAGTTACAAAAGGACCAAACTAGCTAACTTATATATTGTCCACTTGCACTATGAATTGTGTTTTGGACATCTATATTCTCAGCCCACCTCCAATGTTTACCCATTTTCTATTATTTTTTAATAAGTGTGCGTAAGCAAAGTAGGACTCTTACTCTAAGAAAATGGAGTATTAATTAATCATAACAGTTACTAAATATATAAATTATTAATATTAATATTATTAGTTAATTAATTTATTATTCTACTAACACATTATATGTACACTATAGACTTTTATATTTACTAATTATAATGTGTATATATAATAAAAAATAATTTATTGGACAATAGCTAATATTATTAAGTCAATCATGTATAGAATTAAAAGTTAATTCATAATAATAATAAATCATCTTTAATTTCAAGTTTTAATTATCATAATAAATACAAATTATATGCAAAAAAAAGCTAAAAAAAAAAGCTAAAAAAAAAACAATTAACACAATTGTCCTAAATTTGTAAGGAACTGTTTTAATTCAAATACAATATACTTAAATACCCAAAAATATTATGTTTATTTATTAAATACAAATAGCAAAAAAAAAAAATAGCAAAAAACTGACAAATTAGTTTCACATGCAAAGCACGGGTTACCTACTAGTCACAAGAGAATAAGAAAATCAAATCAGAATTAGATTTTGTTGAACCGTTTTTCAGAAAATTACAAGAGAATAAGAAAATTCAATTAATCACCCTTAAATTAGCCCATTATCAAGGACAATTAACTCATCTCAGCCTCTTTAAATTAGCTTATTACCAAGGACCATTTACTTCCATGTCAACCCTTTACTTTCCATCTCAAAAACAACAATTGGTAACAAAATAGTACATGGATCCAAAAATACGGCTGTTTTAATTGGAAGGAATCACATATTATCTAATAATTAATAATAAAAAAAATTAGCATTCATAGCCATAAAACACACTCGATTTTCAAATTAACCAGCCGAAAATTCATGCCATAATTACAGCAGTAATCACAGATAAATAAAATAAAAAAATCCTTGGAAACTATTTGTCTATTCTCTTCAATTCTTGCCTAACACCAGTAGCTCTAGATATGGTAAATAAATCATTTGAATTTTCGGAAAAATACATCTCACCAACCTGTAGCTATATATAGACATCCTTGAGCCTCCAATTTGAAATAATATACTTTTGGCAATACTTCTGAAATCTGCAACACCTGCAGCAAAGATGAGTATGACTCGAAACCTCTTTCGTGAACTTATGAAGGGTAGATCAAACTGGAGTGTTAGGGTTTTGGTTGCACGAAAGTGGGAGGTCGAAACTGACCCAATTTTGAAGTTACCGGACACTTTTGAATGTCTTCTTGCGGATGCAGAGGTAAAAAATTTATAAGATTAGGTTTTTCTACTATCATGAAACTGGATTTCTTGAAACTATCTTCTTACTTGAAAATCAAAATTCTATACAATGAAACTGGATTTCATAGTCCATGATAATAACTTGACAGAGATTATTGATGTTGGTTTGCTATGTCAACCCAACATCAATAATCTGTTTGTACTCCACAATATTGTTACTATGAGATGTTTCAAAGTGTTTTGTGTGTTGCTACAGAGAGGTTTTAAAAAAAAGTGTTGCTACAAATATATAGATAATAATACTCAACCCATCCCAATTTAAAAAAAAAAAAAAATTATAAATCATTTTAGAACGGAAGAGAGTAATAAGAAACTGTTTTTTTTTTTTTTTGGTTTTGAAAAAATAGTATTAATATATTACCTGAACTTAGTCGAGCATTGCTGAAACTTTTTCGACAGCAGGTTTCTCAGACTCAATTTCATCAATAGTAGCACACTTGAGAGTGTTCTGAAATTTTTGAACTTAGTCGAGCATTGCTGAAACTTTTTTCGACAGCAGGTTTCTCAGACTCAATTTCATCAATAGTAGCACACTTGATATCCAGTGTTCTGGAAAATATTGAACAAAACAGTTACCAGGATGGCGCACACCAAAAATGCACACACAAACACTCATGAATTAATTTAAGTCGAAATAAACAAATCAAACTTGTGCACACAAACAAACTCACTTGCCTTAGTCCTTTAACAAGACGGGATTTAATGGGGAAAAAATAGCAAGCTACGTGAGCAAAGCCATTGTGACAATACACTTTATGAAACCTCTTATAAATTTGTTATCTTTTCTTTTTTTAGGGAGAAAGAATACAGGCTACTATACCAAATGTTGATGAAGATGGACAAACTGTTGATGAAACAACAAATGTGTTTACAAGGAAATTTTTCAAAATCTGTAATTGTTACTGGTTATTTTATTATTAACAATTTTTAAATATATTTTATATATTTTTTATTTACTTTGCTTATTTTTTTATTTACTTTTCTTATGATTAAAATATAATTTCTAGAAATATAAAAATATTACTACTATTAGAAAAGCTAAAACTACGGCTAGAAAATAGTTAAAAATGGTTTGAATATGTAGAATTAAAAATTAATGTTTGCTGTGATGTTTTAATAATTTGATTGAAATAATTGAACAATTATGTTATTTATTCCAAAAAAAAATATGTAAAACAAATCTTTGAATATAATTAAATAGAATACATGCCTATGATAATTAATGTGTATAATTTATCGCTTTTTGGATGTCTTCCATTTAAAAATTGGGAGCCGTGGCAACTTTTTTTTTTTACTTATCCTCTAGGTGAAATCTATATACTATTACTAAAACAGAAGCCGCTGACATCAGCAATGCCACATGGCGGTTTCTGGTGCCAAATTTTCCCTCCAAAAACCACTTGCTTACATCAGCAATCATTTATTAAGTCAATTAATTAAGTTACAACTAATTAATTCATTACTACTTGCATTAAATATTGGTCTTTTACAATTACTCTCTCCCCATTATTTATTTTAATTATTCAATCCAGAGTTATTTACATAGCCTAATAAACACAATTCTACACACTAGAAATAGTCATTTTAAAATTTATTAAGTATTTCAATCAAATTATTAAAACATCACAGCAAACATTAATTTTTAATTCTACATTTTCAAACCATTTTTAACTATTTTCTCACCGTTGTTTTAGCTTTTCTAATAGTAGTAATATTTTTACATTTCTAGAAATTAATATTTTAATCATAATAATTAATCATGAATATTAACTACATCAAAATACTATCAGCAATTATTATATACATCGAATATATTGGCATGTAAATCAGTTAAATTGAATACTTAATACATTTTAAAATGACTATTTCTAGTGTGTGGAATTGTGTTTATTAGGCTATGTAAAAAATCTGGATTGAATAATTAAAATAAATAATGGAGAGAGAGTAATTGTAAAATACCAATATTTAATGCAAGTAGTAATGAATTAATTAGTTGTAACTTAATTAATTGACTTAATAAATGATTTCTGATGTAAGCAAGTGGTTTTAGAGGGAAAATTTTTCACCAGAAACCGCCACGTGGCATTGCTGATGTCAGCAACTTCTGTTTTAGTAATAGTATTATATTTTTAGAAATTAATATTTTAATCATAATAATTAATCATGGATATTAACTACATCAAAATACTACCAGCAATTATTATATACAGCGAATATATTGGCAAGTAAATCAGTAAAATTGAATACTTAATAAATTTTAAAATGACTATTTCTAGTGTGTGGAATTGTGTTTATTAGGCTATGTAAATAACTCTAGATTGAATAATTAAAATAAATAATGAGGAGAGAGTAATTTTAAAAGACCAATATTTAATGCAAGTAGTAATGAATTAATTAGTTGTAACTTAATTAATTGACTTAATAAATGATTGCGGATGTAAGCAAGTGGTTTTGGAGGGAAAATTTTTGCCCCAGAAACCGCCATGTGGCATTGCTGATGTCAGCAACTTCTGTTTTAGTAATGGTATATAGATAGATAGATATACTATAGATTATAAAGTTTTCATTTTGGGTATGCGACTTATCAGTAGGACACCCGAAAAGGTTTATGTCCCTTATTATAGGACAGAGGAAGTATAATATATAATAATTGAAGTAGTGTAGCTGTTGTGTGTATGAAAAGTGATAAGAGAGAGAAAGCGTTGTGGAAATTATTAAGTGGATAATTATTTGAATATGACAAGTGAGTCTTATTTTATAGAGAAGTATTAAAAAAAAAAAAAAATTCTAACATTTAACGCCATAACTGGAACACTTTGGTCATTTATTACACTTCTTTTTAACTCTCTTATTTCATTTTTTTTTAAATATGTTTATGTAGATATGAGGATTTACTAGTATACAACATATTTTTTTATAAATATGGAAACATGGAGTAAAAAAAGAAAGTGCAATAAATGAACAAAGTGTTGTACAAAAGTTTATTTTGGATATGATTTATTAATGGATCACCCAAAAAAATTGTGCCTCGTGTATTTATGGGATGGAAGAAATATATATACACCATCTGTCCCCTTTTAAACTTCAAAAATTTCCCTTTTTGGTGTCCCATTTTAAACTTTAAAATCCAAACAAGTAAAGTTATTTATACTTTTTTATTTAGTGAGACCTACATGTCATACACACAATAACTATCCACTAACTATTTCCTACCCACTTTCTCTCTCCTACCCACTTTTTATACACACAACACTCTATCCCACTATCTATATTTTATAATATAAAGATTCTCATCTTAATTCTTGTGTCCACTTTTTTTTAAGTTTAAGATGGGACGGAAGGAGTATATATATATATATATATACTCCCCCCGTCCCACTATGTTTGGCCACTTTTGACTTTTGATGGTCAACATTTGTGAACTTTGACTAAACGTTAATGTCAATCCAATTATCCTAATCAATTTCTAAAAATTGTTATTGATAAATTATTTATATATCTATCAATAACAATTTTTAGAATTTCTATAGAATAATTCATTTGACATTAATATTTAGTCAAAGTTCACTTGTATTGACCATTAAAAGTCAAAAGTGACCAAACATATATATATATATATATATATATTTCTTCCATCCCATAATAACACGAGGCACAAATTTTTTTGGGTGATCCATTAATAAATCATATCCAAAATAAACTTTTGTACAAGACTTTGTTCATTTATTGCACTTTCTTTTTTTACTCCATGTTTCCATATTTATAAAAAATTGTCTAGTGTAAATTTCTTTTTTAACATGTTTATTGATACTTCACTATCTTCATAAGGACTGACAAAAATTCTTTTCTATTTATTCCAATATTGTTTGGTTGATATGGGATTTCTGTTTCAGTTTCATTTTCGAAAACTGTTTCATTTCGCGAAGAACTATCTTCTTGTTTACTTGGATGTTCTTGTTTACTTGTATGTTCATACCTTCCTGATGTTGATTTTCTGGATTGTATATTAAAATTAAAATTTATGTTTCTATTTTAAAGATTGTGTTTTTTTTAATTTTAAATCTACAGATCCATCTTCATATTGTATGATTTGTTCTAAGTCAGTTGTTTGTTTTTGTTCTTTTTTGGGACAGTTATGTGCACCAAGCCGGAGTTCATATCTCATGTACCACTTTATGTGCCACTTTCTGTGCTACAAATGATCCAACGGTTCACAGTTTTTAAGATTAACATTTTATTTGTACTCCCTCCGTCTCAAAATGATCTTCTCATTTGACATTTTTCATTGTCCCAAAAAGTTTTTCTAATTTCTACCAATTTAGACTTAAATGTGGATAAACACAACATGGCTAATGAAGTAAGTGTTCATATCTTTAAAAAGTTTGAATAGTCAAATGTAAAAATCATTTTGAGACGGAAAGAGTATTATTCAAACATATTAACGGCTGAATCACTTCTGGCACAGGAAGTGGCACACTGAGTGGTACAGGAGATCTAATCTCCACCAAACCGTACGCACTCTCCAAATGTTAGCTGAGAGTCATGCCGAGTTGGCAAAAGTCTATCTCTCCTTCTTTCATTTTCTTCCATTTTGACTACTTTTCTCTCTCCGTTCTCTCTTCCTTATCTCAATTCATCTTGCAATCTGATCTCTGGCCATGATTCTTCCTTTTATTCGGCTTTTGGGAAGATTCAGCAAGTTGTGTTGACCTATTTTACAAGATTCAACAAAACTAGGGTTCCTCCTCTCCTCTCCTCTGCTTTTTTTTTTTTTTTTTTTTTGAATGATTTGTTTCCAAGATTTTGAAATATAGCAAAAAAAAAATGATCCCACATTTCTTATCTTTTTCTTGTTTATTGAAGCCTTGATTGTTTTTCCTAGACTTACTTTTTCAATTTTTAATTTGTTCTTCAATTTCATCATACTCTGTTTGTAGTGGGTTTGAATCACTTTGGCCTTTTGAGTGCTGTCTGATTGGTTGAATACCCTATTGTGACTATGGGAGCTATTATCAACGAGGATGCTCTTGGGGGTGTATTGGTTCTTCGATTAAATTGGTTTTTGGATGTTTCTTCGTATTGAAGAATATGGTTAAAAGAATTTAGTTCCCAGCTAAATTTGTTATATTCAACTTAAATTAATACTCTATTTCAAGATTAAGCTTGTTCGTTAAAGACAATTTAAAAATGAATGGAGAGAACTGTCCTTATGCTTGTTTGTTGCAGAGGGTCGTTTTTGAATCACAGATTTACATGGATGCTGGTCTTTTCCTCAATTGTATAGGAGAGAGAGAAAGGACTCAATTACGAATCAAATAATATTTTCAATTCCACCAAATTTCAAATTTCATCCTTAGTTATTCGTCTCTACTACTAGATTAATTAATTGTGAAATTCTTAATTTTACATTAATTAATTTTTTAAATTACGATTTAATAAATGAGAAATCAGGAATTTAATTTTCATATTAGTTTTTTTTTATTTAAATATGTTTTTAGTTAAATTTTATTTATTTATGCGTAATTTATGTTTGTTAACGTGTCGTAGATGATGACGCCCTGAAATTTGGGGTCATGGAGATAGAACTCCGGATTAGCTGCCTCCCAAGATCATCAAGAGGGTCTGAAATCTGGCTAGGAAGACCTGCACAATGAGCACACCGTTAGGGCCAGAGCCGGGTTTGACCCCGGCTTAGTCCCTCGGGTGTGAGAGTAAGACTCCGAGAGAACTAAGAACAAGGCCTTGAATGCCTTGGGTGTGTGTATGTGTAAGAGAAAGGGAGAGGAGAGCACTCTAGAGAGTGTAATGAGAGAATGTAGGGAGTAGAACTTACCTTCCACCTTGGATGAGAAGGGGTATATATATGATGGGTAAAGGGTATACTTGTCCTTTCAGGGGGTCCTTCCTTTTGTATAGGGTAAGAGTATAGAGACCGTATAAGAGGGGCATAAGGGTACGGATAAGTATACCCGAAAGGCCAAGGCTCATCAGAAGCCCCCTATTCCGAGCGCTTGATTATTTATGGTCAGGGCGAGGAATATACTCTTGGTCGAGACTGGCCTGAAAGCTGGAGCCCGGTGCCTGAAGACTGGCAAGAAGATGTGACTCCCATAAGAGGGAAGTAAAAACTCGAACTGCGAGCTCGAACACATCGGATAGCGGACCACGGCTGGTCGACTCAGAGATTCCCGAGGAGAAATAAAGCCCGCGCGTAACCACCATAAGAGAAAGTGAGAACTCGGGCTGCGAGCTTGCAAGATGAGGTAGTCGCTATAACATATAAAATAAGATCTCGGGCCGTGAACTCGGTCACATCGGGCAGCGGAGATCCTGGAGAGAGTCTGAAGATATACATCGGAGATTTTCGAGGATAACTAAATCAGGCATGTAGCCTTTAAATAATCATAAGTGAGCCGGGGATTCCTGAAATCAAAGGTCCAACAATGAATCTGAATATATAACTCGAAGATTCTCGAGGATAAACAAAGCGGGCACATAGCTAATGGATGAATAATCCAACGACGAGAATGTGACCGTTATAATAAAAGAATAGAAGCTCGTGTTGAGAACTCGACCCATATATGAATAAACACCATAATACAGATTGTCATCCCAGAGGGAGTCTGAATATATATCTCAGAGATGCCTAGGATGAAGACAACGGGCACATAGCCTGTAAATGTTATTCAATGATAGCTGGAGATTCCCGGATATAGATAAGAGAATGTCATAAAATAATCAGAGGTCCCATACGAAGTCTGATAATATAACTCGGAGATTCCCGAGGATAAGAATAATGTGGCATAAAGCCTTTGGATGAGTGATCCAATAATAAGTGGGGAGAATAAGCCCCCGAGTTGCTCAAATAAAGATGTGGTCCTCGAGTCGCGGGGAGCCATAAGATAAATAAACCTCCAGATTCAGAGGTTGCCAGCGACTAAGATAGATAAAGGCTAGACTTCCAATAGAATTCGTGGCGGACTTGTTAGGTCGGCCTCAAGCCCTGAGATAAAGGTGCAGCCCCCGAGTCGTGGGTCGCTGTAGGGCGTAATAAGATGATCTCGTAAGCCTCATAAGCAAATGAGCATGAAAGCGCCATATATAAGATGAGCTCGGAAGCATCATAAATAAGATGAGCCTGTAGGAGTCCATAATAAGAAGGGCGTGTAACCATTCGTAATAAGAAGAGCTCGTGAGCGTCCAGAATAAGATCAGCCCGTTGGCTTCCATGATGATAAGATCCCGGAAGCGTCATAATGATATGAGCCCGGAGGCATCATAATGAGACAAAACTGGAGGCATCATTGCGCTTAGAGTCTTCGCTGCGCTACAGGTGTATCAAGGTAATTGTAACATGTAATCAAGTTATTAATCATGCTCTCGACTCATTGACTAATTAATCTATATGAAAAGCATTTATTAAACTGAGAGGGTGGAGAGATACGACCTGACGTTGATTGGCGTAGATTTGATAGTTCTCGTTAAGTATTTAACGGATATGATAACGACCGTCAATCGATTGAGCCCCCAAGTTTCATAGATTGCCAACAACTTGGATGAACAAGTGCTGGACTCCAAATATATATAGACCTCTAGATAGAGAGGTTTGTCGAGGACAAGATTTTTAGCGAAGCTCGCACCGAATACGAATGACCGGGCCAGGTCGTTGTAAGGACATGAAGCCCCCGAGTTGCGGGGAACCATAAGGTACACGAACCTACATCGAGCTTTAAAATTGTTTTCCCGAAAGCTTGTTGAAGCGTCTGGTCGCGGGCATGATGTTAAACCGCCCGTAGTCTTTGCAACCGAACTAATTCGGAACTGCGATAAATAAGAGGAACCTGATGGCTCTATAAATAGAATGAGCTCAATCGCCTCACGAATAAGATGTGCCCTATGGCATCTTAAGTGAGATGAGCTTGATGGCTTCCATAGAAAGATGAGCCTGATGGCTAGATAAACAAGGAGCGCGACCGCTTCGTAAATAAAATGGAATCCGTAAGCCTTCACAAGAGGTTGAGCCTAATGGCTTCATAAATAAGATAAGCACGAACACTTCATAAATAAGATAGGCCCGATGGCGCCATATATAAGATAAGCACAATCTGTTGATGGGCCCGATGGCGCTATAGATAGGATAAGCACGACCGGTTCATGAATAAGATGGGCCCAATGGCGCCATAAATAGGAGAAGCACGACCGGTTCATGAATAAGATGGGCCCGGTGGCACCATAAATAAGATAAGCCCAGTGACTTGTTGAGTACTCAGAGATTTCGAGACTTTGTCGATGCGTTCCATCGTTGCCCTTTGTTATACTTGGCTTTAACACAGGTTCTTTCGTTTCCGGGCATGCGATATAGCTCGAGGGCGTATGACCGCGCGTCGTACGTGTGAGCACGTGCCGGGATCCGTTTCTGGGCATGCGGTCTAGCTCGAGGGCGTAGGACCGCGCATCGTACGTGAGAGCACGTGCCGGCATCCGTTTCCGGGCATGTGGTCTAGCTCGAGGGCGTATGACCGCGAATCGTACGTGAGAGCACGTGCCGGCATCCGTTTCCGGGCATGTGGTCTAGCTCGAGGGCGTATGACCGCGCATCGTACGCGTGAGCACGTGCCGGCATCCATTTCCGGGCATGCGATATAGCTCGAGGGCGTATGACCGCGCATCGTACGTGAAAGTCACGGCATCCGCTTCTGGGCATGCGGTCTAGCTCGAGGGCGTATGACCGCGCATCGTACATGTAGACCACGTGCCGGCATCCGCTAAGATTAGACCCGGAGCCTGAGCGGGCTGACAATCTTTGTTATACTATTGTCATCTTTGTTATCTTTTAGCCCGCGCTTTCGGGGTGACTCGCCTACTCGGACTAGGGATTTTCTCGAACCCTCGCCTACTCGGAGTAGGAATTTACACGAACTCTCGCCTACTCGGAGTAGGGCTTTGCTCGAACTTTCGCCTACTCGGAGTAGGGTTTTTCTCGAACTTTCGCCTACTCGGAGTAGGGCTTTTCTCGCCTACACGAGGGTAAGGCTTTTCTCGCCTACACGAGGGTAGGGCTCTATTTGCCTACACGGAGTAGGGCTTCATTTGTCTACACGGAGTAGGGCTTTATTCGCCTACACGAGGGTAGGGCTTTCTTTGCCTACGTGGGATAGGGCTTTTCTCGCCAACACGAGAGTAGGGCTTTATTTGCCTACACGGAGTAGGGCTTTATTGGAGAGCAATCTCTGAGAATTAACCCGCTCGATCCATATAGTAATTTTTCTGTTTCATGGAGGGACGGCCTACTCGGAGTAGGGTTTTGATTAGAGCCGTCAATTTGGGCCGAGCCCGTTGGGCTGGCCCGGCCCGCCATTGAATAAGGGTGGGTTGGGCCCTAAATTTACCAACCCAAATACAAGTGGGCCTATTTGGGCCAGCCCATTTGGGTCGCGGGCCAAGCGGGCTTGGGTCGGGCCGGGTCGGGCCAACCCAAATTTTTTGTCCCTTTTTTCTTTTTCTTTTTTTTTTTAAAAAAAAAAAAATCACTCAAACAAAACTGAAAACCCACTCCTCTATTTTCAGTTTTCCATCCACTCTTTATATTCTAGAGAGAATGGCTTCTCTCTCTCTAGAAACCACCACCACTCATTGCTCTCCAGTCTCTACCCCCACCTTCATCCTCCGCCTCCGTCACCGCCCTCCGCCTCCGCCGCTGCTCATCTCTTTCTTCTTCCCCTCTTCTTCTTCCTCTTCTTCTTCTTCTTCCTCCCCAGATCTGTGTGTGTGTTTCAAATCGGAACCAGATTTGACTTCATAAACACAGATCTTGAATGAGCTTCACCTCGAAATTGGTGCAGATCTGTGTGTGTGTCTCGAGATTTGATTTTATGGTTTATCATTTTGGATTTTCGTTTTTTGATTTTACAGTGTTGATGATGGTGTCCGCGGCTGTGTTGAGATGACAATGATGGTGGTAGTGGGGCAACTTTGGTTGATGACATTGATTAGTTGCGGCGGTGGTGGTGATGAATGGTGGTGGTGAGGAAGGGGGTTACAGAGGGATGGGGATGGGGATGGTGATGGGCTGGGAAGAAGGGGGATAAATAAAGGTGACTTGGACTTTGGCCTGCCTGGCCCGCCTGGCCCACTAACCCAAGGTGGGGTGGGTTGGGCTGGCATTTTCTCAGCCCGCCCCGCCCCGTTTGAAGGTGAGCTGTGGTGGTTGGGCCCAACCCGCCCCGCCAGCCCGTATTGACGACTCTAGTTTTGATGGATGGCAGTCTTTGGGATTTAATCTGCTCCGATCCATAAAGTAATTTTTCCGTTTCAAGGAGGGACGGCCTACTCGGAGTAGGGTTTTGATGGATGGCAGTCTTTGGGACTTAACCTGCTCGATCCATATATATGCACGATCTTATTTTGAGTGAGCTCGATAAAATATGATGAAGCTTCCAAGCTTGATGGGGCTGATAGCACCAACGAAATTGCACGAACAGATGGAAATAATTTTATTCCTTCCGGCAGCTGCAACGGACATATATGTGGCAGTCCAAATTATTTCTCCAGCTGGTACATGCTATACCCATTTTTTGAGTGGATAATATGGCCCTTTGACGTTTTCTCTATGCTTGTTGAACTTTGTACCCATTTTAGCTTTTAAAATTATATGATTGGTATAGCTCCTTTGATTTTTCTCCATATGACACGTTAGTGCCATTTGCTCCACACCTTTTTCAACTTTAAGGGAGAAGTGAATATGACTTTTTCATTTCCCAAAACTGAATGTGAATTGAACTTGTACTTATACTGCTTCCCCACCAAGAATGGTATACGAGTGACTTGTCCCCTTTTACATTTATCTTTTCCAGCTACGATGATGACAAGAGAAAAAATGAAGCATTCTTGTGATTCTTTGCCAACGATAGAAATGGCGAGGCCAGCCGGCGATTTGTCTGATTCTGGTAAACTGCAATTTTAAGCTCACTTCTGCTCCATTCATCGTGATTTCGACGTCTCCATTTTTGCTTTTCTAAGAGTAATTGTACATAGAGAGGAAATTATTCTCTTTCCCCATTTTTTTGCCAACGAGATAACGACCCAGAACTTCATCGGAGCTCGCAAATCTGTCCGTTCTTGGTTGTTCGGAGCTGGTGGAGTCGTTACCCCGAGGTGGGTCATCGCCGGAGGTCGCAGGTTGCTCGCCGACGTTGCTCTGACTGCCCGGAGCTTGAAAGTCGCTTGTCGGAATTTTGGGACCATGCTGGACTACGAGGCGGGCTTGATTTTGCCCGGAGATCGCGTGAGTCTGAGATCTGGATTCATGGATGCCCGCAGGTTGCAAGGCGAGTTTGAAGTGGCTGGAGAATGATCGGAGTGCTTCAGAATGAGTGGTCGACTTTACCCAAAAATTACTTCGGAGTGCGAGCAAGGTAAGAAAAAAAGGCACAATCCTATATTTTGGTCGCTGAAATACATGGCCGCAGGACGAGGTGATTGCTCTGCTGGGCACACGGGCTGGACACTGCCTCGCTGGTCGTCACCGGAGCAAGGTCGGGTGTACCGGAGACTGAACGGAGTCCGATGGCCGGATGTTCGCGGACTTGTCGGAGCTCAGAGTAAGAGGCCGCCGAAGTATGATCGTACCCCACTGGCCGGACACTCACGGGCTGAACCGTTGTGGTGGTCGGAACTTGCTGGGTATGACCGGCGGATGGGGGAAGAAGGCGGAGACTGAATGATTCTTCCCGGACCTTGCTACAGCTCGCTCTAAGTATTTCCGGACCCGAGCTACCTCAAAATTGCCCGTCCTTATGTTTGCCCGGAGCCCGCTAGCCGGAATTCATGACGTGGTTTTACCGCCATTTCGGAGCTCGGAACTTGTTGCTCGCTCATTTGATTTTACACGGAATGATAGTCCGTGATTCTGATATACATGTTTGGATTGAGAGCAATAATAAGTGCTGCCCGGAAGCTATGGGATCTCGCCGGAATTAATGGGGTCAAACCCGTCTTTCAATTGGTACAGGTTGCAAGCACAGGCCTTGGTCGTATAAGTCTTCTCGGACGTCGAGGTCGATATACCCATAAATTGCTTCGGAGTGCGAGCACGGGTTACTTCAGAATAACTTCTTGGGACTCACCGGAGCTCGCTATAAGGTCTGCCCGGAATTCATGAAGTCATGCTTCCATTCCAACTTATGAAGTCGGGAACTCGCCTGAACTGGTGGTTCGACTCTTTCGTTCAGTTAGGAATATAAGATTTCGCCGACAATATTAAGGTCCCCGTTATTTCGGAGCGAGTGGATGGGCTAATTGTTGAGCTGCAGTTTGTTCGATTTTTGCCACTTGAGGTCATACTGTCTCTGCCCGATCTAGTCAATTGGGACTTCAACCCAAGCCACACCAGTTTTCAAGATAAGGGAAAATGAATCATAGCTTGTCTCCATCATTTTGGTACTAAGAAAACTGCTCTCCGACCATGAGAACTTTAAATGCCGGAGCTTGGAACTCGGAGTAGATATTGCGTTCATGCGTTTGCCCGCCAAAGCGAGAATGCGATCTGGGAGCATTAGTTTACTCGTTTTCTTTTAACCTTTTTTATTCTTTTTTGACAGCATAGGATTCCCTTTGTTGTGAGTGGACCTATATCTGAACAAAGGCACGTGGGTTTGTACTTTATAACAGTGCTTGTACAGAAAAAAAAGTAGTACATGTTGTTCCTTGTGCATTATTAATGGTACCCCACATGGTATGCCAATAATTATATTGTACTTTCCATCTCATTTTTAACTTTTGCTCCCATCTTTCACACCACCACTCTCTGCACCTGTTCCCCATAATCAAAAAGTAACGAGACTTGTATTCTTTGCATAAACCATCAAATAGTGTCTGGGGCATTTAAAGTAGGCCGGAATAAACATCGCCGGAGTTGACTACTTCGCCGGAACTTTGACCAACGGCTGAGAGCTCACCTCTGCTCCGTTTTCGATGATTTTTTCACCATTGTTTTCGTTTTCTAAAGAAGAATCCTCTGCTGTCCTTCATTTTCTATTCCAGTCAACTTCATCTTTTTCTTCCATTTTTTCCGGCGAAAAGCATTTTGCTCCATCTTGACCAAAAAGCACCATAACATCCATGGTGGTTCAGTCAAGAAACACCATAACATCCACGGTGACTTGGATTGAACGAGACCGACGAAGGCACTCTTTGGTTGCTCCAACTGAGTTGCGGGCTATCCACTTTCGTGGAGTCGTGGCCGACGACTCAGCCGGAACATAAGAGGCTTCACCGGAGAAGAACAAACTCAGCTCTTCCTTTAACTTTTGCTTTCAGAGAAGAGGGACAAGAAAATATGTGAGAAGCAACCCATAAATCAGTTTCATCTCCTACTAATAACAGACCCTTCTCCCCCTTTTTTTCAACGGCGAAACTCGTCGGAAACTCGCCGGAATCTGCATTTGTTGCCAGAATCCGGGTTTGCTTTTTGAGAAGGTAAATGAAGTAGTGTAGAATAATAAGAGTGAAGAAGGAAGATGATGGACTGCCATTTTTTGGATTTGGCAGAACCATGAAAAATGAACCCTCTTCCTGGAATTTTATGTGTTTGAAAGAAGAATAAGATAAGAGAAATGGCAGAAGCTACCCGGAATTTCTGTTCTTTCTGTGTGAATGGGCATCTATTTCCGGCGCCGTTGTACCGGAAAAGATGTCGTTTCCCGGCAATGGAACCACTGATGACGCCCTGAAATTTGGGGTCATGGAGATAGAACTCCGGATTAGCTGCCTCCCAAGATCATCAAGAGGGTCTGAAATCTGGCTAGGAAGACCTTCACAATGAGCACACCGTTAGGGCCAGAGCCGGGTTTGACCCCGGCTTAGGCCCTCGGGTGTGAGAGTAAGACTCCGAGAGAACTAAGAACAAGGCCTTGAATGCCTTGGGTGTGTGTATGTGTAAGAGAAAGGGAGAGGAGAGCACTCTAGAGAGTGTAATGAGAGAATGTAGGGAGTAGAACT
Organism: Campanula takesimana; assembly: GCA_026119855.1. Classification (NCBI taxonomy): domain Eukaryota; kingdom Viridiplantae; phylum Streptophyta; class Magnoliopsida; order Asterales; family Campanulaceae; genus Campanula; species Campanula takesimana. The sequence continues at coordinate 3,537,751 of JAOWBW010000002.1, forward strand.
TACCTTCCACCTTGGATGAGAAGGGGTATATATATGATGGGTAAAGGGTATACTTGTTCTTTCAGGGGGTCCTTCCTTTTGTATAGGGTAAGAGTATAGAGACCGTATAAGAGGGGCATAAGGGTACGGATAAGTATACCCGAAAGGCCAAGGCTCATCAGTAGAGTCTATCAACGACTTGGTCATCACCAGTTTTTTTCTCTCGTTGAAAGTCATTGTTTCATGTCCTAGTTGAGAGCTTCTCCTTTGTCTCCTCGTTAAGAGCTTTTGATTTTCAGGATAAATTGTTTTTGTTTTATCAGACGATAACTATGTCATCAAAAGGATGATGATGCTGATTGGAATTTCGCAATCTGCAATTCAATTATTCAATTTTCCATGTTTGAAAAGTTTGGTTGACGATTTATATCCGACCCAAATGTCTTGGTTTATCAAGTACTCAACGTCAATTTTTTCCACAAGTGGGTTTTTTAATGCCAATGTATGACAGTGTTAAAGTTATATTTGGAGAGGTATTTGTCGTCCCATAACATTGTAAGAGCAAGTCCAACGGGACTCTAAACGCATATGTCTAGTTAAACTAGCACCAACTTAAATCCAACGGGACTAAATTCATCTTCAAAAATAGCGCAACTTTTTTTTTTTGCGTCAAATATGAAGCAACTTTTGAAGCCGCGCTATATACCTATGGTCTCTTTTCTTCTTATCTTTTTCCTTTTTCTTTTTGATATATACTCATTCCGTCTCAAATCAAATACATTTTTTCACTTACAATAAATATGTTCTAAAATAAATATATTGTATTATATAAATTTTCCATTCTGAAAATAAGTAATTTTTACTATCTACTTTCTCCACCCAAAATAAATATACTTCTCTCACTTGTACATTGCTTGTGCAATGATAACATGCACTAATTAATTATAAGTTTTTTTTTTGTTTTTTGTTTTTTGTTTTTTTTTAAAGGTACGAATTTACTTTGAGACCGACCAAAAATAAAAACTACAACATTTATTATTATGGAACAAGAATAAAAATTAAACGAAACAAATTTAACATTATTTCCAATAATTTGAAGACAAACAAATATTATTTTAAATTAATATATGGAAAACATTTTAAATGAAATGAAATAATAAAAATTATTCTATGTATGTTTTTTTGATACAAAATTTGAAGAATGATGGTTGGAGTCTTGGAGATGATGGTAAACATTTGGTGTAAATTTTGTACCATTTAAAGGAATAGTGCAATTATTGCACCAAACCATTGGAGATGGTCTAAAGAGAAGATTGTGGGTTGTCGAGATGCCATTTTGATGGTTAATTATTTATCAAGCACTACTAAATGTTGTATTTGAGTTGAGCCTCCGATCTTTGTGGAAAACATTCTCATGACTCTTTATTTATGTTATTAATCTCAACATATTTCCTTCAAAAATTAAAAATCAATATTATTAATTTTTGATAAATAAAATGCATCTATAGTAATATAAAAAGAAGATAGTCTTACCATTTTTAAAATGAGGCCACATGCACCTCCCAAATAGGGAAGTTGGGTAAATAAGGTAAAATATGTCATTATCTTTAATTGACACAAGTAGTCAACTTTGCATGTAGATTGATTTTTATATGATACCTTTTTTTTGTTATTTAGTGAAAAAAATGAATTATGATCAATATATAGTGAAAAATTACTAATTGATGCGGAGGGAAGGCGTTGAAGTTGTTGGAGTCATTTGAGCGCGTGCGCGGAAACGGTCGCAACTTTTGACTCCAATTCAACCACAGAACGCACCGCATATCAAATCGAACGTCGGAACGAGACAAACAAAAATCATATGGCGTAGCCTATTGATGCATGGTTTAAAAGGCCCAAAAAATAGTGTTTAGTGCCTCAAACAGGCTGCTCAACATTTTATAAGTTTTTAAACTTTTTAGTATTTTTTTTCATAGTTAGGTTTATTCAGTTTTACGGTTGCCGAACGTTTAAATACTTTGTTTTAAGATTTATGGAGGCAATTTTTTTTCGTTTTATGATATTGATTATTTATTCCAATATTACTTCACATTCATAGATTAGATAGCCGTGTTTTTAAATATGTTAATTTTCTATAAAAAAGTTATATTAAAAAAATCATTTATAGCTTTAGAAATATTTTACTGCTTGAGAGTATATTCTGACTGTTTAAAAGGTCGGCAAGATGTTTCGTATTTTGCGAAAATGACAATTTTTAACTTTGGATGTTGTTACTGCAACTAACGAATATATGTGACATTAGTATTCATCTTTAATTGAAGAAAATGGTGTTTTGTCATAGTCAACTATATGTTGCCCTATCTCGCGTTAGAAATGCAACTAACATTAAGATATTGATATGAAACAATACTTTTCCTGACTAAACTGATGTTATCACTTACAATATTGTCTTCAAAGAAATATTTCATAATTATAATGTATCATTCTTATTCAACTAATCTAAATTTATTCAAAATTGAGTATAAGTGACGGCCTGTGTATCGTATGGAAGTAACACTAATTTATAAACACATGAAACTTTTCTTGAAAAAAAATAAAATGAGATGTAACCAGCCCCACCCGGGAGGCGACAAAATGGACATTTCCAAATAACCACTCACACATAACATTACCACCCTTAGACCATCTTTATCAACAATCTCACTCAACCCAATCTACAAATAAAATACTATTTTTTCGTCTTCCACTTACACAATATACAACCCCAATCAACTTTTTCTCTTTTCATCCTTTATTCACAATCTAAGCCAATCCAACCCAACTCAAATTAACTCTCATTTTTCTTTATTTATTTAATGAAATGTATTTTCAAATTCAATTTTTATTATCCTTTTATCTTATAATAGCTTTATATATAGTTTAAAGTGCTAAAATTGTATTATTACACAAAAAGGTACAATATATGAAAATAAATAAACATATAAAATTAAACTTATACTTAAAAATCCATCTCACTCGTTACAAATACATGACGAAAATAAAATTCCAAATAAACAAATTAAAAATTATATATTCAAATATTATTTCCAAATTTTTGCCATATGTGCTCAACCAAATCATTTTTAAGAGCTTTGTGAGCTTCTCTATTGCGAAGTTGTGCCCTGTTAGTCATATATGTCGCCAAGCTTGTAACTCGTTCGGTACCGTATTGAAAGGACATCTCGTTATCTTCTCCAATCACTGTATTTTGACAATTTGTAGGTTTATCGTTCTGAAATTCTGTAGGATCATAATAAGTTTGATATGTGTCTCGTTCATCCTCTACTATCATATTATGCATGATGATACAAGCCATCATTATTCTTCCAATATTATGACGATCCCAAAGAAGACAAGGGCGTTTGATAAATGCAAAACGAGATTGTAGAACTCCAAAAGCTCGCTCAACATCTTTTCTAGCAGCTTCTTGACGTTGAGCAAACACCTTATGCTTTTGAATTACAGGAGTAGTGATTGATTTCACAAATGCTGCCCAGGCTGGATAAATGCCATCAGTGAGATAATATCCCATATTTTTTTCCGAACCATTAACTACGTAACTAACTTCTGGTGCTTGACCCTCCAAAATATCATTGAAAACAGGAGACTTGTGAAGTACATTGATATCATTACCTGCACCTGGTGTTCCGAAGAATGCATGCCATATCCACAAGTCATATGATGCAACAGCTTCCAAAATGAGAGTTGGTTTTCCACTTCTTCCTGCAAATTGCCCAGCCCAAGCTTTAGGACAATTCTTCCAATCCCAATGCATGCAATCAATACTTCCCATCATTCCTGGAAATCCCCGTTGTTCCCCTGCATAAAGTAATCTTGCCAAATCTTGTTCATTAGGTCGTCGGAGATATTCCTCGCCAAAGTTTGAAATTACCCCTTCTACAAATCTCATAAGAGATTTCCTTGTTACGGCTTCGCTTATTCGTAGGTATTCATCAACCGCATCCGCTGATGTCCCATATGCCAACACCCTCATGGCTGCCGTACATTTCTGCAATGATGAAAGACCTTGTCTACCTGTAGCATCTTGCCTTTGTTGAAAGTATCCATCATTAGTAGTGATTTCTCTCACTATACGTAAGAACACATGTTTACACATCCGGAATCTGCGACGGAATATATCCGCATGGTAGGTTGGCTTGTCAGAAAAATAGTCGTTGAATAAACGAGCTGCACCTTCCTCCCGTTGCCTGTCAATAAACCTCCTTCTTGCCTTTTTAGATGAATTTGTTGAATCTAAGCATAATGTGGGAATGTTAATGATCACATCTTCGATGATGCGATCAATTTGTCGATTTTGTTGCACAATTCTTGCCTCCCATTCATCAAGTTCAACAAAATTGGATGAGTCAGAACTAGAACTTGAATTTTGGGATGAGTTTTCATTTGAAGACATTTTAGAAGTGGAATGTGTATAGCAAAAAATTATAGATGAATTTATAGAGTAGTTATGGAATCAATTTATAGAAATTTGTCAAACCTAATAACTAAAGCATTATTAAAGCATCCATGTGAATTCTGAATCGTGCCATGTGAACTCTGAATCATGACTGCCATTTCTAAAGTGACATGACAAGTCTTGGTAGAAGATGACAAAAATGATTAGAAATGTGTAGTATCCATGTGAATTCTGAAAAATATGTCTGCCATTTCCAATGATAAAAGTGATATGACAAGTTTAGATAGAAGATGACAAGCAATGATCAGAACCATTAAAGAAAGCACGTGAATTTCAGATTATGTCCAATATTTTGTAAAGCAGATGTGACAACTCAATGTTGAAGAAGACAATAATCAGTAAAGGCACATGGATTTTGAATCCCCTGCATGAAGTAATGTAAAAGTGGACGGGGCAATTTAAAGTAGAATATGACAACAATGAAATGACAATTACTTAGTAATTCAAATTACATAAAAACAACCAAAGTTACAATAATTAAAATGACATAAACTTAAATTACATGAAAAAAACCCTACAATACATGAACTTAAATAACATGAAAACATATTCAATCAATTTCCAAATACAATTTCCATTAGACGACGCTTCATTTCTTCATCTTCTGGGGACAAGTGCTCTTTATTCACCAATGCAGTCAACATCATAACATTCATTTTCTTAGCTTTTCTTTCTTCTTTTTTACGCTCCAATTCAATTTTATCATTTCCCAGTTTGTTCATCAGCTCAACTTCGTTGTTTCTTGTGAGCCTCAGCACACGAATTTTGCTGTAAACTCATCAGAAATATGAGAAGATGATGATGCCTTACCTTTTCCTTTCGTTTTAGCAGCATTTCTACCTTCCGGACGGGAAATTGTTGAGCATCACTAATTGGAGTTTCTGGATTTGAAGGGTTGAATGATGTTGGTAGTGGTGCCCTAGGCACGTTTAATAAACGTTGTAATTGTTATCATTTATTTCATATCAATAAAGAGATGTTTTGATTATTATTGTTGTTCATGTTTACTTATAATAATCCCCGTCCCTAGTACTTGTTAAGCACTAGTATAAAGGCTAAATGGTCATGGGATGATCATGTTAGATTTATGGGTACTTGTTTGGAACAAGGTACTGGACATGACCCGCTCTATGAGATTTATGTCATGGTCTATGTCGTACATATATCTCATATTAGTTATGTCATTTGAATCCTTAGACATGAAGTTATTATAGTCTTCCACTTGATGAACATTATGTTTGACATATTCAAACGCTACTTTTAACAGAGTAGTTATAAAGGGTATGATTGGCATGATCGGATTCACGTAGGGAAGAATAATAAGCTAAATGGATTTGTCCCTCCTCGGAGAGATGTCAAGCTTGGGCCACTCGTAGGAATGATGTTGATGAAATGTTCGGCCGGACTCAAATGGATTGATTGGATCAATAGCATTTGAATTATCAACATATTCGGAATCGAGAAAGTATTGAACAAAACAAGTTGACTGTTTGACCATGACTTGTGTTCAATGACATCGTAGACAAAGGGATTGTGACATATTCTAAGAGGAATGCGAACTTGTATCTAGTTATACTATTTGGGTAGGTATGACGGTTTGCTAGAACCTAATCATATCTTATGGGATCATGTTTGAGCCATTGCCAACTTAGTATAATCCTAGAGGGTCACACACAATAGAACGAATCTTTAAAAGGACTACATTGGAATTTTGGAAATTCTGGACTTTCTGGGAAGTGGGCGACCGCACATAATGGACTGGGCGGCCGCACAATTATCTCAGAAATGTACCAGTTTTGTTTCAGATAGTTGTGCGGCCGCACAGAGGTTTTTGGGCGGCCGCACAGTACTGTCGGGTGGCAGATTCCTAATTTGATTAGGAAACGAATTTTGGACGGATTTTGACACAAGTTTCCTATTTGGAATAGGTCATGCTTGTGTATAAAAGACCAAATTCGGCCAGCACTCTAAGCTAATTTTTGTGTGAGTCTCAAAGAGTTTGAGAGAGGGTTTATTTTGTTCCAAGACATTCTTGGTTGAGGAACAAAATAATACACAAAATAAATTCCATATAGTTCTTTTGATTGTGAAAAGTGTTTCACAATTTGGTCTAGCAACCAAGATCAAAGAAGCTACTTTGATATTCGTTCGAAGTGTGGATACCGCTAGAGGGTGAAAATCATCATCTTCAAAGTTCGTGTTCAAGCTCTGTGATCGTGATCAAGTCTTCAAACCTCCACCAAAGACCAAGAGAATTTGATAGCCATCAAGGGTTAGTTTATTCCTTTATTCTTATGTTGTATTTGATTTAATCGTATGAACGGATCCATGGATTTGGGTTTCAAAATTTTAAATGCTAAATTCCGCTGCGCATGTTTGATCGAAACCCAACAGTGGTATCAGAGCCCCGTTCATGTTGATTAATTCAATACTTGGATCATGTTATGTGTATATAAATTGTTTATGTGCCTTGAATGATATGAATATTGGAATATGTGATGTTTATGTGTTATGTGATTTTATGTGGTTTATTGTTTTGCAACTTTAATCGCACGATTCAATCGCAACAAATAAATTATGGTGGATTCAGAATTGTTGATTATTAATTTTTGATTGGATCAAAGTTTTAATAATCGGGGAAAAACGATTTTGAGACAAAATTTTCGAACTTCAAAATTCTGTACATTCTGATCAGTTTGTGCGACCGCACAAAATCACTTGGGCGACCGCACATGTTTAGGCGACCGCACAGTGAGTTTTGGGCGGCCGCACATGAGGATCAGATTGTCTGATTTTTGGTTGAAATAAGAATTTGGAATTTTCGAGAGATCCAACAAAACCAGTAACAGAACCAGTCCAGACTTGCTGATCTGGAATGGGTTTTGGGTAGTTGGTTTGTGTGTGGATTTTGGGGTTTGATTTTCCTATTTGTTTTAGTCTTGTGATTCCTAGATTGGTTCAAGTTTGGATGGCTAATCTGCGTTCATCGAGATTGTGTTTCCCAAAAAAAAAATTGATCGCAATCAAAGTTTCAAAGATAAAACGAAGTTAGAATTATGAAGAGTTCATAATTGCTAAAATTGAGAAACAAAGTTCTTGATTCAAAGTTTGGAGATCCATGTGGAATTGTGAATGCAATTGGCCTACGTTCATCGAGACCATCTATTGCTTAGTTTCGGCCACATGGACTACTTTCTTGGTTTCTTGAATTAGTGCGGGATTGTGGTTGCCTAATGGCTTAGTTCGACCGCACTTCTTGTTGTCTTGATTCGGAAATAATAACCGAAGTTGAAATAGTCTCATCCTCATAATTATAGAGAAACTAATGACACATAAATATCATGCTTAAATTAATGAGATTAATTTAGTGGCTAAACTTGATGTGTAACATGTTTATATTATGTGCTCATAAATATGTTATATGCTACATATGATGAACCTTCAAATAAAGTTTTAAGTCTTTTATTGCCATGCCATGATTAAAACACTTGTTAGCACATGAGTGATTTAATGTAGATTCGCCCTAGCGAGGTGCATTAAATTTATTTATGTATGAGCAAGATAGATAATGTGGGCACGCCCTAGCGGGACACATTAACTATGCGTTTAAAATGGTTAGACTTAATTGGGCGTCAAAACAGTTTTGGGCCTAGGCAAAGATGAGGTTTAACATGCTTTTTGAAATTGGATTTCTTAAAGAATCTCATAAAAGGAACTAAGAGTCATATGAGATATGATTGACAAGAGTTGTCTACCTAATTAATTTGATTTTGTGTAATCCGCCTTAGCGGACTTGAAATTAAATTAAAGCTGGATCTTAACCCATTTAAATTATATTATACATTAGATGTATATGAAGGTTATATAATTTAGTGGGAGTATTTTTGTTTGAAAAATACATTATTTATCTCTTTAATGAAGATCGGTACTTATTAAATTTTGGAAATTTTGCATATTTGTAGATAATGACTAATAACACTCAATCAATGTTGTTGCGATCGATCCTTGAGAAGGATAAGCTCGAAGAGAATGGTACTAACTTTATGGATTGGATCCGTAGCATAAGAATCGTTCTTAGGCAAGAAGATAAGTTGTACATTCTCGATGGGCCTCTCCCTGCTGAACCACCGCCTACTGCCCCTAGGGTAGAAAGAGACAATTACAAGAAACATCGTAATGATTCTAGAGATGTAAGTTGTCTCATGCTTGCTGCTATGTGTTCAAAACTCCAACAAAGTTTGGAACATTTGGAAGCCTATGAGATAGGCGTGGAGTTGAGAACCATGTTTCCAGAGCAAGCTAAGCAAAAGAGGTACAAGACCATTGTTGCATTCACTACTAGTAAAATGAATGAAGGGCAACAAGTGAGTCCTCACTTTCTTAAAATGAAAGGTTATGTAGAGCACCTTGAGAAACTTGGCTATCCAATCCCATTGGAGCTAGCCACGGATCTCATTCTTAATTCATTGCCTAAAAGTTATAATCAGTTTGTGATGAATTATAACATGCATGGAATGGATAAGAATCTCTCTGAGTTGCATGGGATGCTCAAGACTGCAGAGATGAAAATTGTGGAGAAAGGTTCTCCCGTGCTCTTGGTTAACGATGGGAAGAAGCCTGGTGCCAAAGGCAAGGGTAAGGCAAAAGTTGTCAAACCCAAGATAAGCAAGGCAAAGGTTGCTAAGGCTTCTGAGGCAAAACCCGATACACAAAAGGATGCAATTTGTTTCCATTGTCAAGAAATTGGTCATTGAAAACGTAATTGCAAGGCTTTCTTGGAAGAGCAAAAGAAGAAGAAGAGCAGCAAGGCTGCGTCGACTTCAGGTATCTATATGATAGATATTCTCCTTTCTACCACTGATTCTTGGGTATTGGATACCGGATGTGGTTCTCACATTTGTCTAAATGTGCAGGGACTAAAGAATAGGAGACTGCTTAAAGAAGGTGAAGTAGATCTACGCGTGGGGAATGGAGCAAGAGTTGCTGCATTAGCCGTAGGGACTTATGAAGTCACTTTACCTTCCGGATTAATTCTTGTTTTGAACAATTGTTATTATGTTCCGGATTTAAGCAGAAATATTATTTCAATTTCTTGTTTGGATAATGAAGGTTTTAAGTTTCTTATTGAGAATAAGAAATTTTCTATTTATTTAAATGATGTGCTTTATGGTATTGCTAATTCATTTAATGGCCTTTATATCTTGGATGTCAAGAATGAAAATAATGTCTATCATGTAAATAAGAAATCTAAACCTAATGATGTAAATCATACTTATTTGTGGCATTGCCGTCTTGGTCATATTAGTGAGAAGCGTATCTCAAAACTCCATGGGGACGGACTTTTAGGTTCATGTGACCTCGAGTCATATGATACTTGTGAGTCGTGTCTTCTTGGAAAAATGACTAAGACACCTTTTACCAAGCTAGGTGAAAGGGCAAGCGACTTATTGGGGTTGATACATTCCGATGTATGCGGACCATTAAGTAGCAATGCTAGGGGAGGATTTCAATACTTCATAACCTTCACTGATGATTATAGTAGATTTGGGTATGTTTACCTAATGAAACATAAAAGTGAAGCATTTGAGATATTTAGAATATTTCAAAATGAAGTAGAAAAACTACTTGGCAAAATTATAAAGGCACTTCGATCAGATCGAGGTGGTGAATACTTGAGCCAAGAATTTGATGATCATCTAAAGAATTGTGGAATAGTTTCACAATTGACTCCACCCGGAACACCACAATGGAATGGTGTGTCCGAGAGGAGGAATCGGACTTTGTTAGAATGGTTCGATCAATGATGAGTCAAGTTGATCTTCCAATATCCTTTTGGGGTTACGCCCTAGAAACCGCTGCTTTCACACTAAATCAAGTTCCAACTAAATCGGTTCCAAAGACTCCATATGAGATGTGGAGTGGAAAGAAACCTAGTTTATCTTTCATGAGGATTTGGGGTTGCGAAGTTTATGTCAAGAGACTTATCTCTGACAAACTAGCACACAAATCTGATAAATGTATTTTCGTGGGATATCCTAAGGAAACTAAAGGATATTACTTTTACAACCGTGAGGACAACAAAGTGTTTGTTGCCCGAACTGGTGTCTTTCTAGAGAAAGAGTTTCTCTCCAAAGAAATCAGTGGGAGTAAAATAAATCTTGAAGAAATTCGAGACCCAGAAAATAACATTGAACCAATAGTGGAACAAGAACAAGAACCACAAGGAGTTGTGGAACCTGTTCAAGATACACAAGTAACTCGCAGATCTAGTAGGTTACGATCCGAGCCCGAGAGATATGGATTTCTCGTAACGGATAGTAATGAGGTAGAAATCATTGAGAATGATGAACCGTCAACCTACCAAGAGGCGATGTCTTCTCCTGATTCGGACAAGTGGCTTGGAGCCATGGAATCCGAATTGCAATCCATGCAAGACAATCAAGTTTGGAATTTGATTGATGCGCCCGAAGGTGTAAAAACCATAGGATGCAAATGGGTCTTCAAGAAGAAGACTGACATGGATGGGAAGGTGCATACTTACAAAGCTAGGCTTGTAGCGAAGGGTTATAGGCAAGTTCATGGTATTGACTATGATGAGACCTTTTCACCCGTAGCAATGATCAAGTCTATAAGAATTTTGCTTGCCATTGCCGCATATCATGACTATGAAATATGGCAGATGGACGTCAAAACCGCTTTCCTGAATGGAAAACTCCAAGAGGATGTGTATATGACACAACCAGAAGGTTTTGAACAAGATTCTAAGGTATGCAAATTGCAGAGATCCATCTATGGATTGAAGCAAGCTTCTAGGAGTTGGAATCTCCGTTTTGATGAATCGGTCAAAGAGTTTGGTTTCATCAAGAACGAAGATGAGCCTTGTGTATACAAGAAGATTAGTGGGAGCATAGTGCTATTCCTTATTTTATATGTGGATGACATATTGCTCATTGGAAACGACATTCCTACACTTCAGTCTGTGAAGACTTGGTTAGGAAAGTGCTTCGCAATGAAAGATATGGGTGAAGCCGCATATATTCTTGGCATTAAGATCTATAGAGATAGATCAAGGAGGCTACTTGGTTTAAGCCAAAGTACATACATTGACAAGGTCATTAGAAGATTCCGTATGGAAAATTCTAAGAGAGGAACCTTGCCCGTGTTACATGGAGTTTCTCTAAGCAAGACTCAATGTCCTAAGACAAAAGATGAGCGTGAGAAAATGAATGATGTTCCATATGCTTCGGCAATTGGGTCCATCATGTATGCCATGATTTGTACTAGGCCGGATGTATCTTATGCTTTGAGCATGACAAGTAGATACCAATCCGACCCTGGCGAAAATCACTGGATAGCCGTAAAAGCGATTCTTAAGTACTTGAGAAGGACTAAAGACTCGTTTTTGGTCTATGGAGGAATGGAAGATGATCTCGTTGTAAATGCTTACACGGATGCAAGCTTCCAAACTGACAAAGATGATAGCCGATCGCAATCGGGTTTTGTGTTTATGTTAAATGGTGGAGCTGTAAGCTGGAAGAGTTCCAAGCAAAGTACAACCGCTATTCTACAACAGAAGCTGAGTATATTGCTGCATCGGATGCTGCAAAGGAAGCTGTTTGGATTAAGAAGTTCATAACTGAACTTGAAGTGGTTCCTAGCATTGCTAATCCAATAGACCTTTATTGCGATAATAATGGTGCTATTGCTCAAGCAAAGGAACCAAGAGCACATCAGAAATCCAAACACATACTTAGGCGTTTTCATATCATTCGAGAGATCGTTGATAGGGGAGACGTAAATATATGCAGAGTACCTACTGATGACAATGTTGCGGACCCGCTAACAAAGGGACTTCCACAAGCTAAACATGATGGTCATGTTAGGTCCATGGGTATTAGATACATGGGAGATGGGCCTAGGGCAAGTGGGAGATTGTTGGTAGTGGTGCCCTAGGCACGTTTAATAAACGTTGTAATTGTTATCATTTATTTCATATCAATAAAGAGATGTTTTGATTATTATTGTTGTTCATGTTTACTTATAATAATCCCGTCCCTAGTACTTGTTAAGCACTAGTATAAAGGCTAAATGGTCATGGGATGATCATGTTAGATTTATGGGTACTTGTTTGGAACAAGGTACTGGACATGACCCGCTCTATGAGATTTATGTCATGGTCTATGTCGTACATATATCTCATATTAGTTATGTCATTTGAATCCTTAGACATGAAGTTATTATAGTCTTCCACTTGATGAACATTATGTTTGACATATTCAAACGCTACTTTTAACAGAGTAGTTATAAAGGGTATGATTGGCATGATCGGATTCACGTAGGGAAGAATAATAAGCTAAATGGATTTGTCCCTCCTCGGAGAGATGTCAAGCTTGGGCCACTCGTAGGAATGATGTTGATGAAATGTTCGGCCGGACTCAAATGGATTGATTGGATCAATAGCATTTGAATTATCAACATATTCGGAATCGAGAAAGTATTGAACAAAACAAGTTGACTGTTTGACCATGACTTGTGTTCAATGACATCGTAGGACAAAGGGATTGTGACATATTCTAAGAGGAATGCGAACTTGTATCTAGTTATACTATTTGGGTAGGTATGACGGTTTGCTAGAACCTAATCATATCTTATGGGATCATGTTTGAGCCCATTGCCAACTTAGTATAATCCTAGAGGGTCACACACAATAGAACGAATCTTTAAAAGGACTACATTGGAATTTTGGAAATTCTGGACTTTCTGGGAAGTGGGCGACCGCACATAATGGACTGGGCGGCCGCACAATTATCTCAGAAATGTACCAGTTTTGTTTCAGATAGTTGTGCGGCCGCACAGAGGTTTTTGGGCGGCCGCACAGTACTGTCGGGTGGCAGATTCCTAATTTGATTAGGAAACGAATTTTGGACGGATTTTGACACAAGTTTCCTATTTGGAATAGGTCATGCTTGTGTATAAAAGACCAAATTCGGCCAGCACTCTAAGCTAATTTTTGTGTGAGTCTCAAAGAGTTTGAGAGAGGGTTTATTTTGTTCCAAGACATTCTTGGTTGAGGAACAAAATAATACACAAAATAAATTCCATATAGTTCTTTTGATTGTGAAAAAGTGTTTCACAATTTGGTCTAGCAACCAAGATCAAAGAAGCTACTTTGATATTCGTTCGAAGTGTGGATACCGCTAGAGGGTGAAAATCATCATCTTCAAAGTTCGTGTTCAAGCTTTGTGATCGTGATCAAGTCTTCAAACCTCCACCAAAGACCAAGAGAATTTGATAGCCATCAAGGGTTAGTTTATTCCTTTATTCTTATGTTGTATTTGATTTAATCGTATGAACGGATCCATGGCTTTGGGTTTCAAAATTTTAAATGCTAAATTCCGCTGCGCATGTTTGATCGAAACCAACACCCGTCTTCATTTGTCCTTGATCGTTTCGAGCTGCCACGACTTTCTTCATTGTCCTCCTCATCTTCATCACGGATACGAGTTACATTCCGATCCAGATTTAACTCCCACTTAGGATGTTTACTCATAACTTCCTCAAATACATGTAAATCAGTAAACTTACCACCATCGGCCTCATAAATTGTGTGAGCTTCAGCCTCAATATCTTTCTTGCTCATTCCACTCCTTCTCCGGCGATATGCTTCCTTGTATGCAGCTACCCACTTGCTCGCATTATCGCTAAGTCGTTTATGACGGCTTTTCAGTGAATTTAGATTTCTTTCATTCACTAATTCTTCCGGGTTCTCCAATCGAGCTTGTTCAAACATTTTCGCCACTCGTGCCCATATCACAGTGCTCTTCTGGTTATTACCACGTACACTGTCCTCACTAACACAAATCCAACTTGACATTAGTGCCAAGTCTTCTTTCACAAGCCAACCAGTACACTTACCACTCTTTTTAGGATTTGTTTGTGTTTGTTCAACATTTTGAAATAAATTTCGGGATATATTTTGGGATCTTTGGATATTTGCTGATATAGGAATCTGAGAGAGATTTGGAGAAATTTGAGAGCCTGAATGGTTTTCAAAATTATCAAAATTTTGGTGGTTTGTCAAATTTTGAGAATAATATTCTTGGTTTGAATAGTTTTGAGAGTTGAGGTATTCTTGAGAGTTGAGGTATTCTTGAGAGTTTGAATCAAATGGAAAATCTGGATCCATGATAATAATGAGAAATTAGAAAAATAAAAAGATAGATAGATTGCTTTATGTCGATAGAGGAGAATAATGTTTTGTGCACCACACTATAGCAATATAAGCCTCTATTTATAAAGAATGGAAAAAATATGAATTTTGATTTTTTTGTATTTTTTTACTCCTTCTGTCCCAGAATGGTTGTCCTCATATTTTCATGAGTTTTACGAATAAACTTTGAGTAATAATTAAGGCTACTTAAATTATTTTAATAATATTTTTGAAATATTTTAAGTACCGAAACAAAAAATGTCTAGATAAAAACAAAACTACAAACATTTTGGGACAAATTTCAACTTTGTTTTGGACGGAGGGAGTAAAAGATATTGTATTATTGTAATGGATTGTAAAAAGAAAAAAAAAAAAAAAAAGTAAAAAGTACAAACCTTGTGCCACGTGTCCCACAAACCTTGAACAAACTAGTTCGTGATCTCGATCGGTTCGGCAACCGATTGTCGATCTCTCAGTATTTTTTTTTTTTTTTTTAAGTCAACATTTTGTCTCTTCCCAACGATCTTGAGTAGGGATCGCCAATAAAGATGGTCTTAATATAGAAAACTTGAATATCAGCAATTGGACATGAACTTACATAACATTACACGCAAAAATAGCACTCTTTCCGGTGCGGTTCGTAGCCATTTTTATGCTAACCCCGGGGTCACTGTATTAAAACCTTTTCATTTTCTCAGCATTTTCCTTTGCCTTGTCAGCTTTCTCTGTTCAGCTTTGGCTTTTCTCTCTCCAGTAAACCCCCCAAAACACACACACACACACACACACGCACTCCTTGTTTGGAGCGAAGAACACATTTTTAACGTCCGTACGATCGCCGGTCCGGCAACGGCGAGGTACAACGTCTATTGTCTCCCGTTTGTAGGTTTTCATGTCATGATCGTGTTGTATTTGTTAATTACTGTCCGTTAGTACCTTCATTCATGCACTTGTTATAAAATGTCTATTTTGTGCTTCATTTATGAGGATATTTAGGAGAAAAGTCGATTCAGCTGATTTAATGTTGGTATATTTGTTGATAGTACTGTTTGCGAAATTATATCCTATGTCGTTTCATCTGTTTGTTTAATTTCCGTCTAATTTTTCCGAGAGGAGATCTCCTAACGGCTCACAGTTTTTAAGATTAACATTTTATTAATATTATTCAAACATATTAACGGCCGGATCACTCTGGGCACATGAATGGCACACCGGATGGGTACAGGAGATCTGGTCTCAATTTTTCCACTGTGGTTAATTACTGTAGTTTTTTTTTTTTAATAGTGATCTAAGTGATTATCTGTAGTTGTGGTTCAGTAAATATTTCAGTAGTAATGGTGATTCCGGATGAGAGGTTTGCTTATCTGTTCTACAAATTACTGTCAGAGATTGAAAGGGGATTTTGTATGCTCGTAGTGTCAGGCGATTGAGGTGTAGTGTTTGCTTCTTATCTGCATTTTTTTATACAAGTTTGACGTTGTAAACTTTGTGTGTTTGCTTAGTATGGTTGTTAATGTGGTTTTTTGAATCAAAGCTTATACAAATAAATTTGATGATTACTGAATGGTGATTGTCTAGGGATCCATTTTTTGAACGTGTTAAATGATCATTTAATGGTTTTTAACTTCGTCACTATGCTCTGTACCTACACTAACACATGCCGTCCTTTGGAGTCCTGATATTTCTCTACCTCCCCCCCTTTCTCTTTCCCTGTCTCCTCTCTCCCTCTCACTTTTTCACACACACTCATTACATTTTTTCTTTACTTGTGCTTTCTATTTTTTACTCCCTCCAACCCTAGGAGAGAAGGTTTCTTTCATTTTTCTTGTCATTTGACCAATTCTTTGATTGATAGTTGACAAGATTTGCTGCTCTTTTTCAGAAGTTAAAGAACACATAGATTATAGTACTTTTAATGTTTTTAGGGGTAACCAGTCTTAATTTTTCTAATTACACAAAAGCATGTTAATTATCTACTCCCTCCGTCCCCATACTTATCGCTACTTATTTCCATTTTGGGCGTCCCATACTTATTGCTACTTACCCAAAATGTTCACTTTTCTCTCTACCCACTCACAATACTTACTTTTCCAACATATTTTCTTAATCCCCGTGCACTCCCATTTGGTATCACTAACTATGGGACAGAGGGAGTATGCGATATTTGGTCACATTGACCAAAAAACACAAAATTCCCCTCTTCGTTAGGGACAGAGCGAGTTTATGTTTTCATGAAAAGAGTGTTGAGGATTTGGTAGATTTTCGTTATTTAATGGTTCACTTGTCGAAAAGGTGAAGTTCTGTTCTATTTCTTCTTCTGTTTGTTTTACTTCTGTCTAGCTTTAACACAATGGTTACTTATTATTGCTGAAAAATGTTTCCTGTAATTATGTTGAGCGCGTGATAATAAGAATTTTGTACCTATATTTTGCAAGCAAGTTAAATAAGTACCTAGAACTTAGTATATGTTTTGTCTTAATAAGTTCTAGTGTCTGATTACAGATGAGTGGTTGCTCTGCATCCATATATATTGCCACTGTGCTTCATTTGGATCATGTTGTGTGCATATGTAATGTTTCTGCGGTTGAGGGTTGCTTTAATTTCAGTTCATAATATGAAAATGATTCTTTGAAGTGTATTGTAATGTCTCAATATGCACTGTGTGATGATCTATATGCATGCATGAAGGAACTGATGTCTGTTTATTTTGTGGAGCCTAACCCAGTAGGTGACTAGATCTTATCTCTTTGGCGAGTGTTCCAGATTAATCTTTAATACTCCCTCCGTCCCAAAATATTTGTAGTTTTGCTATTATCTAGACATCTTTGGCATTGTTTGTCAACTATATTGTGATTGTGGTTGTCATTGTAAAAGCATTTAATTGACTTGGTACTTGAAATGTTCCAAGGGTAATTTAGTCCATTAGGAATGCATTGATTGATTTCTTAATATGTGTGAAAATTCTACAACTACAAGTATTTTGGGACGGAGGGAGTAAGTTATTTTTGTTTTTCATTCTGGAAGTCACTTTTATTTCTGAAGATCAGTCTTAGGTCTTTTTATTACCTGTGTATTGGGAAGTTGGACTCGGAGCTTCAGAATTACACTTATCAGAATTTGTTGTCTGTTTTTGTTTGCTTTGTCTGAAGTAGTGAAGTAGCAAACTTATTTAATTTAATAATCTATAACTACTCAAGTGTCAATATAATTACCGATAATAGTTTCTAGCATGAATTTTCTCATATCTTAGGTCTTCGTGTGTGTGTGTGTGTGTGTGTGTGGGTATTGAGATGCTAATTTGATCTTGTCCTACTTTGACGATGATGCTTCCTTGATGGGATCAAGATCTGTATTTGTTTCTAATTGAAATTACACAAGATAAAATCATTTGTTTCTTCTTCTTTGGAATCTTATGTATTTGTTAAGTAACTGAATTGGAAGCGTCTTTATGCTCTTTATATTTATTTTCCGAACTTCTTAGATGAATGATTCAACTTCTTATTTCACAACTTTTTAAGTACGCAGTACTTCCTTTCCTGCAAGTCTAAAATGTATTTGGTTTAACTTGATTTGATTTGTTAGTGTAGAGGTGAGTGTAGGCGCTTGGTTTGTTTCTATGTGTGTGTATGTTTTTTCCATTTCTGATTTCTACTCAAATTTACCTATCCCTTCTTGAATTTGCAGCAGATGTTTATCTCTACCCATTCAGAAGCTTATCTATGAAAACTGACATTTAGCATTCCTTTTTTTGTGAGTTCATGTTTTCTGTGTTTAGCTGAAATGAGGTAGGGAGTATATAGACGATAGTTTAGGTAACTCCGAAACTCTTTGTAGCTTCTGTTTGTACTCCAGTCGTGAATGTTAATGGTTATGTTATTTTTATAACAGAATGGGAGCAGGAAGAAAGACGACCACCATCCCTCTCAAGGAAAAATCTGCAACTTCCTGGTCGGTAAACTGTAGTGCGCCTGCCAGGAACATGAGAAAGAACGACCTTGCTGCTGTAATTTTTGGATGCAAGCATAGCACAATCAAGGAATGCCTTTTCAAGCAGTTATTTGGTTAGTTGTTATTTCTTCTGGTTGCTGCTATAAGAATAAGAATAAGAATTGTGGAAGACTTGATCTTATTATTGGCATTGTACGAATATACTCCGTCCGTCTCATAACAAACTTCTCATTTTGCCATTTTGGGCGTCTCATCGGAAACTCCCACTTACCAAAAAGGAAAAGATTCCCTCCACTTTCTCTCTCCTTCCCACTCACAACATCTATCCACTTACTATTCCCTACCCCACTTTCTCTCTCCTTCCCACTCACATGTCACACCACATACTTTTCCTTAATTCTCGTTCCTAACATTTTATGGGAAGTTTGTTATGGGACGGAGGTAGTATATACAACCTAGAAGCCAAATTAAGGAATGATATAATTACAAATATAAATATGATATGTAATGCTAGAAAGGTTTTACAAAATAGAACTAATGAAACAAAATATATAATAAATATAATCCAAGATTGATTAGTATTTGGTGTCGGTCAATGAGACCAATCTTGGAGATGAGTTCATGAAACCGTATGTGGAGTAATGGTTTGGTGAGAACGTCCGCTAGCTTATCATTGCCGGGGATGTGAGTACCTCTGGCACTGAACATGTTCGTGGACGAAGTTGTAATAAAGATCTAGATGTTTCATGCGGGAGTAGAACTTTGGGTTTGCAGCAACGTTTATGAACTCATGTTATCACAATCGATAGCAGGAGCAGCCATAAGGTGAACCCAAGTTCATTAAGTAAATTCTGAACACAAAGAACCTCGCCTGTAGTGGCAGCAACTACTCGGTACTCGGCTTCAGTGGAGAAGCGAGCAAGGGCACGTTGTTTGCGAAAGCTCCATAAGATAGGATTTTGCGCAAGTAGATGAGGTAGCTATAGGTGGAAATATAGTCATCCTTCTCACCAACCCAGTCAGCGTCGGTGAAGGCATGAAGAGTGGTGGGGGTGCTCTAAACGATGAAGCAATCCATCGTTGACTGTTCCAACAATGTAGCAAGGTTACAAAGTACTCGTATCAGAGCAGCCAATGTGCATCAGTGGGCGATGCATATATTTATATAACATGTTGACAGTAAAAGAAAAATCAAGTTGAGGACAAATATTAAAGACCACCCACAAGAGTCAGATATTCAGTAGGGTTAGGGAGGGAGGCACTAGTGTGGAGAGAGAGGGAAGGGTGTGAAGTCATGGCTGTAGGTACATGTTGTGCTTCGGACATGTGGGCACGGGTTAGAAGGTCAATAATGTATTTTTATTGGCTTAGACGGATATCGGGGTAAGGAAGGATTTCGACGACGAGGAAGTACGAGAGGGAAGACTGATGTGAAGATTCATTTTGGTGAGAGGTTTGTGATTATTGTTTCGGAGACGAGTGACCGGCCGAGATGGATGTGGAGATGGAGGGGGAAGAGGCAGATTGGAGGGAACTATACGGGCAGATGAGTCCGAAAGGGGGGTGGAAGAGGATAAGAGGAACTATACGCGCAGATGAGTCCGAAAGGGAAGTGGAAGAGGGAGGTAATGGAGTAGAGGGGTGGGATGCGGAATACCTAAGACGGGAGGAAGGCAGAGGGTGCACCGGTCGTTTATGTGCACCAGTCATTTATGTTGGTTGGTTCGGGACTGGGAGGAGAAGCGGCAAAAGGAAATTCATGCTCAGCTCAGGGGATTTAACATGACGAGGTGAGTAGTTTTTGAGGGATGAGGGATTAAGACACCAGTATGCATTTTGTGTGGCCGAGTAACCAACAAAGATACATGAGAGGAGCGGGGTTCGAGTTTGTGAGATGTATAAGGACGAAGCCAGTGATAGCAAACACAACCAAAGCTGCCGAGTTTGGAGTAGTTGAGGGGATGGTTGTGAAGGATGAAGAAGAAAGTCCGGAGAATGAGTGTAGGAGTAGGCTTGCGGTTGATTGAGTGTAGGAGTAGGCATGCGGTTGATTGAGTGTAGGAGTGGTGGTAGTGAGTGGCTATAAATTTTGAGGCATGGAAGAGTAAGCAGGGACATACTGGTCTAGACAATACGACTGTGACGTTCCGAATAACCATTATGTTCGGGTCTATGAGGGGGAGAAGTGAGATGGGAGATGCCTTGTGATTCAAGAAGGGGACGGAGCCCAATTTACTCACCACCATTGTCACTAAAGATGGTGAGAATTGGGCGATCGAAAATATTTTGAACGAGAGCTTGAAGCGAGAGAAGATAGTAGTTGCGTCATTTTTGTGTTTAAGAGGGTAGAACTATATATATTTGGAGAAGTGATCAACAAAAATAATGTATTATTTGTAGACATCATAGAAGGAGACGATGGAAATCTACACATCACTATAAAGAACATTAAGGGGTCCATCACATTGAATATAATTTTTAGTAAGGTAATTTGTGACATTTATACCAATCACGAGAATTACAATCAGAATAGACGAACATAGGTATTTGTAAAGTAAAGCTATTTCTAAGGTGTCACAAAATAGAATACGACGAATGACTAAGCCGATGATGCCCGTCGATAGTGGAGTTGAGGGTGACAAAGTTAGCGAGAGGAGAGGAGTGGTGCTATTCGTAATTCGTAGATGCCGAGAGACTTGTTATTATTGTGGAGAAGAGAGAGATCGATGGTGGCCATGGAGAGGGAAGCCGAGAGACATGAGAGATCTTTTTTTTTTTTTTTGATCTTTTATGCTCTAGATTCCATATAAGAATAAGAAGATTTATATTGGAAGACTTGATTTTATTATTGACATTGTATGAATATATTTACAACTTAGACGACACTAATTAAGGAATGGGCTAATTACAAATATAGAGAGGATTCACAATCATAAGGATTTACAAAATAGAAATAAGGAAACAAAATACTCCCTCTGTCCCAGACAAAGTGAGATTTTTAGTCAAACCTGATTACACTTTGACTAATAATTTAAATAAAAAATAATTATCATATTTAATATCTGAAAATTGTTATTGAAAATATTATGAATCATGATACAATAACAATTTTTAAATTTTCATTATGATCATTATTTATTCTTCAAATTAATTGTCAAAGTGCAATCAAGTTGACCAAAAGTCTCACTTTGTCTGGGACGGAGGGAGAATATAATAAAGATAATGTAAGATTGAGTAGGATTTGGTGTATCTCTATCATGTGTCTGTGTGCATGTGCATGTGCTTGGTGTTGTTGACCAAATATGTTCAACTTTATGCACTTTTGATTTCAAAGCATGTTAACATGTTTCCCATATTGTCAAATAGGTTTACCAGCTCCACATTTTTCATATGTCAAGAACATCACGCCTGGTTTAGTGCTCTTTCTTTTCAACTATAGTGAAAGGAAGCTTTACGGTATATATGAGGCGGTGGGTCCCGGACAACTAAACATCAACCCATACGCATGGACAACCAATGGTACTGAACTTACGCCATATCCCGCACAGGTATACAAATCATATACTGTAGTAGCTATTTTGCTTGTGGTTAGGAAGCATCGACACCTCTCCGTTCTGTGTGTCATGTGTCTGACACTCTATAACACCTGACACGCTCGGACATTGTGGGACACCTCAAGACACATTTTTGACATTTTCGGACACTCTAGGAGCCACACCAAGTTGAATGGGTCAAATTGTAGAATTTCATTAACATTAACAAGGCATGTCTTCTTTGACTTTTCACAAAGGGAAAACTCCGTTTTTATCCATTGTACTTTGAAGTGTGTTACACTTTTACCATCATTTTTTTTCTTCATATTTACCATCGTATCAGAAAATGGTGTCATTTTATACCCAAACGGAAAAATTATAAAAACTAACTCCCGTTCCATATTTAAAAAAATAAAATAACAAAATTTGGCCAAACTGTAAGAACTTAGTTAAATTCATCCTTACCCCAAGCATTAGTGATCAACCACCACCCGATTGCTATTGCCACCACCGCCCACAACCATCACCCCACTACCACAATCACCACCACTATCCACCACCATTACTCCACTACTGCCATCACCACCACCTTTAGAAAATTACTTCCATCCTTGTGGGAGAGATTCTAATTTCCACATCTAGATCTGGGTTTAAGTTAGGTGATGAATTGTTTTAACCCCTTTATATTTTGGAAAAAGATTTTAAACCTATTTTGTTTAACATTTTGCACTCTTACCTTTCAAATGTCCACATCAGCAATTTTCTTAATTTATGGCACCAAATTCGTTTTTTTTTCCCGTTAAATATGTAATGAGTGTTAGTTTTTAATAATTGTTCTGTTAATAAAGATAACGACTTTAAATTTTAGAAATAAAATGACACCATTTTATCTAGTATAATGGTAAAAATGAAAAAAAAATAAAGTTCAATGGTAAAAGTGAAACACGCTCCAAAGTACGACGGACAAAAACAGAGTTTTCCCTTTCACAAATAAAGTGGAGTAAAATGGAATTAATGTTGTCTCATGGTTTTTATGAGACCTTTCTTTGTGAACTTTGTAGTTCTATTTTATGGGTGTTGGATTGAATCATAAAAAACTCATAATCAAGATTATATATATATATATACATATATATATATATATACTCCCTCCGTTTCATGTGAATTGAGACCAAAAAAATGGGCACAATAATTAAGAGAAAATAGTGAATGTGTGGTGGAAAATGAAGAGAGAGAATGAGTGCGGTAAATAGTAGTGTTGGTTGGATAAAATGAGTGGTGGAAAATGGAGAGAGAGAATTAGTGGGTTAAATGGGTGGGGTTGGGTGAATACAAAATATTAAAAAGTTTGCCATTTTGGGCAGTCTCAATTGAGGTGAAACGGACGAAAAGGGAAATAAGTCTCAATTCACATGAAACGGAGGGAGTATGTAGGTGCTCAAATGAGAACCACAATTGCGTGAGAACCAAGCATAACCATTAGATTAGAATCAAAATCAAGGGTCTAGATTATAGATACATTGGATACACACTTGGATAGAATACATAAATTTTGATATTGCACTTGGATACAGTAGCTAAACAAGTACTGTATCCAAGTGTTGCACTTGGATACAGTAGGTTAAAAACTAATGTATCCAATTGTATTTTTGAAAATTAGCTACTGTATCCAAGTGTATCCAATGTATCTATAATATGGACCCTTGATTTTGTATTTAATCAAACGGTTATGATTGGTTCTCACGCTTCTCATTTAAAATGGTTCTCACAGGAGCGCGACCATATAATATATATAGTGGTAAGCTCCAGATTGGTTTATTACATTGTTGGAATTCAACTCACTTGTGCTTTACATATAAAGGTTCAAATTCGTGTTCGGAGGCAATGCGAGCCACTCTCTGAGGAGCAATTCGGACCAATCATTGCTAGCAACTACTTTGAGAATAGGCTATTTTGGTTTGAGTTGGATCGGGATCAAACGAACCATTTGATATCCTTATTTTCACCTTCTTCAGGCAGTGCCACTTTGTCTTCCTCACGTAATACAGCAAAGTGGAACACTCTATTTATTTCTTTGCCCGCACCTGATAGAAAACAGTCAGGTGATGATATTTCAAACATGGAACAAGATCAGGTCGACATGCAACAGAGTGCATGGCATGATTCCTCCTTATCTAAAGAGACCAATCTTCTGGAAGCTTCAACAGGAATTATTGCAGGTACAGGAAACCTGAAAGCTAACGGTCAGCTCTCATACGCCTCCGTTGTCTGTAATGCTAAGCTTCAACATACAGGTGACAGAAATGTGGAATTAGCTCCAGAAGCTAGTTTTGGTCGTCCGAATCATATTATGAACTGGAGTGGTCTATTTAAACCTCCAGCTGCTTCCAAAGAAACAAAAAATGATGACAAGGTAAGGATTCAACATGCTGTGTCTAGTATGGAGTGGACCAGTGATTCAGCTTGGACAGACTGGGAGAGCTGCCATAGCTTGGAAGATCAGGGGGATGAGGTGGTTGCAAGAAACTATGGTAAAGAATGTGTCGACATGGAACCAGATCAACCATACGCGAACATGAGTGACCATCTTCAAGAGAACATTTGGGGTTCTTCCTCTTTCTCATCTCATTTAGATGGACAAACTCAGTCTTCAGAAGTTTCTCTTGACGATCTTGATTTAACAGAATCCCCCTACCATGAAGTTGATTTAGCAGACAGCTCTACCAAGACAAATGAGACTACTTCAGAAAAGAACCACCAGATAGACACTTCCCATCCTTTATCAACTGCTGGGGTGCGTTTTGAGGAGAAATGTTCTCCCTTAGCCGAGATGGTTCCCCAAA
Organism: Campanula takesimana; assembly: GCA_026119855.1. Classification (NCBI taxonomy): domain Eukaryota; kingdom Viridiplantae; phylum Streptophyta; class Magnoliopsida; order Asterales; family Campanulaceae; genus Campanula; species Campanula takesimana. The sequence continues at coordinate 3,562,780 of JAOWBW010000002.1, forward strand.
GGATGTCTTCTGATCTCGAATCATTGGTAATTAAGGTAAATAAAGAATATGTCTGCAGGTTATTCATTTTCATTTCTTCCGGCCACCTTCTATGTTTCTTAATATTTGTGGTCTTTTTCTTGAAGTTAATGCGAGAAGTTGATGGACTAAAGGAATCTCAGCTGAAAGAAGCTAAGAAAGTCACTTCACTGGAGCAACAGCTGGTAATATCTGTGTTATTTGTATTTGAACTTTGTCTTGCTCTGTTTCAAGATTTCCTGAAAAGTTAACATAACTCTGCGTGTTCATCTTACTCGAGACTTCGTCCTTTGTTAAAGTGTTCCAGTCAATGCCTGTTTTGTGTGGCTGACTGACTATTATTACTGCTATGACCATGGGTTTGAAGATGCTGAACTTTGAACCAGTCCTTCAATTACTGGTTTCACATGGAGTTGGTTTGGAAAGACAGTAAAATGTAAATGTTCAGGATGAATAGGTTCTCCTCATGGTTCCGTCTGTGATTATTATTTTAACCTGCTACTGTTGTCTTCGTAAGCTATGGGAATAAACCAATTTATAATGTTCTTATGTTATTAAACTTTTCTAAGTGTTTTTGGCTTCTGGTTATTGTCCTCTGATATATGTAGAGGTCACAGTTAGAGCATGAGAGTGGACTTATTTGCCATATTCCTCCCCCCCCCCCTTTCTAATTTCAGTTTATCACTTCAAGTCAGTTTTAAATGTTGTCTTAAATGGCTATTCAGGTGGAATCAGATCTTGAAATCCAGCAATTGAAAATCAGGTGTAACAAGTTACAACGTGGTTCATACTTGCCCACAGAGCATGCTCAAGTTCATGACAAATTGAGCAAACCTCAGCCACAAATAGATGACTCTGTACTTATAGTAGGGGGATATGATGGCTCTTCATGGTTATTGTCTTTGGACTCATATTGTCCTTCCCTTGATACAATGAAATCATTGAGCACGTTGACTTTCTCAAGGTCATATTTTTCAGCAGCGAAGTTGAATGGTGAGCTTTACCTTTTGGGCGGTGCTGATGGTGGTATATGGCACGACACAGGTATTAGCTGCCTTCCATGTTTATGCTTTCATACACATTCTCTATCACTTTCCACAAATGGCTAACGTTATGACTGCATTTTGTTAGTTGAATCATATAACCTGAAAAGTAACAAGTGGGCTACTCGACCTTCCTTAAATCAGAGGAAAGGAAGTTTAGCAGCGGCTTCCCTTGGTGACAAAATTTTTGCATTTGGTGGAGGAAATGGACTAGAGTGCTTTTCTGAGGTCGAAATGCTTGACCTGAATGTTGGAAGATGGCTTTCCACTCCGTCAATGCAACATAAGGTACTTAGAAACATTTACAGATTAGTGTTAACCTTCTATTTTCCATATGCTAAAGTAGGGGTGGCAAATTGTACTCGTCCAGTCGTCCGTACCAACCAAACCGTACCAATTATAATTGGTATAAAGAAGTCGGTATACCGAAACTTTTGGTAGGTAGTACCGTACCAGTTTTGTCTAATTGGTTGGTACACGGTATACAATATTGACTTTGGTTGGTATACCAAGTACCAACTTTACACACACACACACACACACACACACACACACATATATATATATATATATATATACATATATACATACATATATATGTATACATGTATGTATATATATACATGTATGTATATATATATACATGTAGATATGTATATATATGTACCTATGTACATATATATGTACCTATGTACATATATATGTACCTATGTACATATATATGTGTATATATATATATATATATATATATATATAATACTCCCTCTAATTGTTTAGGTAATTGAAATATTCAAAAGGTATTTTGGTCTATTTGATATATATTAATTGTTTTTTTTCAATACGTGTGTTCCTAAAACTACAAGTATTTTGAGACGGATGGAGTATCAAATGTTAGTTTTCTTTTACCAATCCTAAGTTACTTTATTACGATCTAGAAAAAAAATCAAAGCTCCCTTATTATTGTGATCTTTTGGTTTTAGAGTCGTGGTGTCGATTAGTATATTACGTATAGATACTGACTTACTGTATTGTTTATTTTTCAAGACTTCAATTGTTCTACTTTTCTTTAGTTTCAAGATTTTATAATTTGTATTTGAGATTTATTTTTATGTTATTATGTTTTATTTATATACTAGACAAGAAAGTCTAACAAAAAAAACAAAAAAAAAAACAAATGCAATTTTTATTTTTGTCTCTATTTACACTTTGTATATATCGAGTACCAACCGTACCAACCGTACCAATAAACTTGGTATACCGATTTTTGTGGTTGGTACTGGTACATATTTTTGAGTACCAAATCATACTTGGTTGGTACACGGTACAAGCAAAATACAATTGGTATACCAACCAATCCACCCCTATGCTAAAGTTTTCATCCTTCATCAAATACTTTCAGCGGTTTTCTTCCGCAGCAGCAGAACTTAACGGTGCACTCTATGTTGCTGGTGGATATGATGGCGGCATTTACCTCAAGTAAGATATTAGTCCCTCTGTCCCAATATTGATAGTACCGTCTGACAAATCAAACTTATTGTGCATGATGCTTTACTTGCTTGTACCCTCTTGAAGTTGCACTAAAATCGTTTCCTTTTTAAGAAATAGGATTATCTTTTTTGGGAAAAAAAAGGAAAGTGGGACAACCTTTTGGTATGGAGGGAGTATTGTTCTTCTTATTTGTTCATACATTTTGATGAAGTATCAAATAGTTGTCTATTTGACTTTCTAAAAAGCTGAGAATATTATTCCTCGCGAGCGTTTAAATGTACAGCCATCATCCACTTAATTTTCTTTACCTTTTTCAGATCTGTTGAGAGGTTTGATCCTCGCGAGCATGCATGGACTGGACTTGGGAGTATGAGCACTTGTAGGGGGTGCCATTCTTTAGTTGCGCTGAATGAAAAACTGTAAGTTTATTTCTACCTCTTTTATTGAAATGGGATACCCATGAATGTCCTAAGCATAGTGAAAAAAATACATTCTCGATTTCCTTGGTAATGTGACTCACTCAAATGGTTTTATATCGTTGAATAATTATTTACAAGGAAAACCTTGTCCATTTAATTGCTATAGTGGCCTCATGGATGCCTTTTAGGGGTTTGGTAAGGATCCAAGGCCAGTGCAGTGCATTCGGATTTTTGTAGCAGGCGAGTTACCTTTTATAGGAACATGAGTTACATCCTATGATACATGTGTTACATTTTTACATTTTTTATTACATGAGTTACATTTTATAATAAGATGATTATATCGAAATCCAAATGATGTGCAGTCGGACACTCGGGCTGCACATGCCCCAAATCTGGTATGGAAAGGGTTTGGTTGCAAGGCCACTTTGCATTGTTAACCTAGTACCTTAACTTCGACAACATTGAACTGTTTGGACAGCCCAAAATGGAACATACTCGTTTCTCTAGCATACAATGTCACGCACAGTTGTTTAACTAAAGACCATCTTTATTATCTCTTTGCAGGTATGCTCTAGGTGGATACAATGGAGGTAACATGGTGCCAACTGTTGAAGTTTTCGATCCTCGTGTTGGATCATGGATGGCTTGTGAGCCCATGAATGATTCCAGGGCAAATTGTGGTGCTTTTGTGATGGGAGAAAAAATATACGTTGTTGGTGGGATGAATACCAGCTCAGATATTTCGGAAACGGTACGTTATAATGGAAACGTTTAATAATATGTCACGTGTCACTCATGCTATAGATCAAGTCATTAATTAATACTCCCTCCGTCCCAAAATGATCTTCACATTTGACTATTCAAACTTTTTAAGGATATGAACACTTGCTTCAATAGCCATGTTGTGTTTATGGACATTTAAGCCTAATTAAATTATAGAAATGAGAACAACTTTTTGGGACAATGAAAAATGGCAAATGAGAAGATCATTTTGGGACGGAGGGAGTAAAAGAAAATTTGAAAAAACATTATAAATAACCAAAAGGCATTTGCTTTAGCGGTATCCACATAGCGTGAAAAATGTTTTTCCACCCGAGGGCATTCCATATCCGCATTGGAAACACGGAAAGTGCTGACACTTTATAAACGAGTACGACTATTTTTCCTGACATTTCAAATCGGTTAGAACTGCCAACTGCAACTCCCTAGGTACCCTAAGAATTCCCTTAATCTAGCAACATCACAAACATCATGGTGGGGTCAAGTATCATTTTGAAGCGGATCAAGGGAAGAAAATGCTCAAAAAATTCTGGTTGGCAATCAATGATTGGTATTCAAATCATTCAACACTTAGGCCCCACATTTTAAACATTCAATCAGTGAATGTCATCTATGGTTTTGTGAGCAAGATTTTGTGCCCCTAGTATTACTCTTTTTTAGCGTAGGGAGTTTCTTGCACTCGTCTAGCACTTGGTCAACTTTTGTTTCTTCTCCAGTCAAGAAACTTAACGTTGTAACCCTTCTAAATTTCCCCTCAATCTTCATCCTCTTAAACTCCTCCCCCCCCCCTCCCCCAACCCCAATATTTTCCCTTTTGCAACTGATGTTTAAACAATTTCGCCAATATTTTTGGCAGGTTGAATGCTACAGAGAAGGTTGTGGCTGGGAGGTGACAAACCTCAAAGCAGTTGGGAAAAGATGTTTCCTTTCCGCCATGGTTCTCTGAGCCTCGGAATGGAAGGTCATGCCCTAATGTTAAATATCTGTAAATGCCATGTCCATAGTTATCCCCATTAATAGTAACTAACTGAGTAGATGGACCGAAATGGAAACTGCTTACCTCTTATGCTTCCTTACCTATATATATGAACTTAGGCTTTTGGTGGTTATTAACTTCTGTTATCGACTTGGAAAAGTATTAGCCCATGGCTGGTGTCCTCGTTTAATGCATATGAACTTTTACTGTTATGGAGACGATAATTCTCTCTCTCTCTCTCTCTCTCTCTCTCTCTGTTGTTCCATGATCCATATATGTGATCTGCACTTGATCTTATTTATCAGTGCCTAATCAAACACTCGGTCTGTCCCGGATTAAATGTCATACTTGACAAATCAATGTTTTTAAGTTTTTAGTTATGTTTCGTTGATTTCCCCAATCTATTCATATGGGTAGAGTCGTATGGGTAGAGTGACACCTCCTATGACATTGCAATGCTTGTGCCATAGAATGGGTAGAGTATAGGAAGATCACCAAACTTCATATCTATTTTCTATTTTAAATGTCACAAAAAGTCATTTGGCTTACATGATTGTCATTTTTGTTGATTAGAACTATTGATGCGACCATAAAATATCGTCATTTTGTGAAAAGGGAAGATGACAGGGCAAGAACAGGAAAAGTAGGACATTTATTCCGGGGACAAAGGGATACTAGAGACGTAGCAGGATTTGAAGACAGAAGAAGAGTATGGTAAATGGGTATAATGGATAGAGTATGGTAATGGGTATAATGGATAATTACCCAACCCTTCTTATATCATAGAAAATGATAAAAAAAAAAAAAAAAAAAATCTGATAAAAACGTTCTTTAGATCTCATCTGGTACTATGAATAAACTGATGAAATTAATAAAAAGATGGAAGAATTCAAAGAATGTGTCAGAATATTTCATCCAGTTATATCAATACACCAGCAGAACGATGAATCTATTTATGATAAATAAATCCATTTTGCAAGTTCGTTGTTACGGGTAGAGTTCCCATTGAACTTATTCCTATGTGGGTCAACAAAAACTTATAAAAACGAGGCGAGATCATTTGTACCATTTTTGTGTATCACATGTGATTCAACGGTTATAAGTTATTAGGTTTGGCATCATCACGTGATGCATAACCATTAAATCACCAGTGGTACACCTCTCACCGCTAATAAAAGGGATGGAGATATAATAATCAAAAGCGGAGAGAAAGAGAGGGGACAATTATTTCCCGGATGGACGAAAAAGGACCGTGTGGTTTAAAAGATGCCTCTGGCGGGCCTTTGGGTGTAGGTGAAGTGAAGTCAATACTGAATGAGTGAAGATAGGGGTAAATTGTGGACCTGGGCTGGGACTGCTCCCCTCATTATTTGCTCCACCCCCCAACTTACGGCCCAAACTTTGTCACATCATCCTATTTCGAGCTCAATAACATTTGATCCGTCGAGCACAAAAATAGGACGAGATGGAAAAATCGGGACCTGTCTGGTAAAGCTTCGCTGGAGCTAACAACCGTAGAGCAAATCCAAATTCGTAAATTATCAAGTGTGGTTTAAGGTGGAAAGGTACTTTTGGTAATAGGCGAAGTGAAGTCAATTTTGCCACAATCTATTTAATCTCTTTGTGATTTTAGTGGAGTAACCAAAAAATTAGGGAGTAGAGAGATCAAATTTGGGGGAAAAGAGGGAGATGACATGAAATTATGAACAAGGGTGGAGAGGATGGAGAAATCATGGAGAAAATGGGGTGTAGGAGGGAAAAGGTTAGGGAAGAAGGTTGTGATAGTTTTCCAAATTTACCCTTAAAAGGATTATCATGTGCATTATGCACATGACAACGTAACATCAAAACATTAATGACCTTAGCCTGAGTGACCTCTCATGCAACAAGACAAAAGTTCGGTCTTTAAAACGCAACAAAAAATATTTTAGTGATCAAATCCACAGTCCACACAAAGTCCATTTTTTTTTTTTTTTTTTTTTTTTTAATGATGTTACAACCCATCTACAAAATCATGGCTGAAACAGCTTACACACTTCTCAAATTCCTAATTCACAATCAGCCGTTTCTGAATCAATTCCCCACATAACAGACAAGCAATAACAATGTACATCATCGGGACCCCAAATTCGGGCAATGCTAGAAAGCAATAAATGGAAAGAACAGATAGGATTTGAGAAAGCAAACTGCAAACCTTAGGGCTCTCCAACAACAGTGAAATCAAGACTATTACTAACAGGTGACATAATTCATTTGATGTTGTGAAATGATGGGTGCACGGCAATAAGGGGATCTCCGTACCCAACAGCTTCTGTAAATTACAAAAGAGTAGTATGAGGAGTCTGGAAAATAAAAAATCCAAAGAGTTTTCATTGTGCATTTATCACCAATATGACGAAATCATGATTTTCGAATATTGCCCTAGAAATACTCCCTCCGTCCCATTTATTTTGGCCATGTTTGAATTTTTTTGTTCAACACAGTTAAACTTTGACCAAATATTAATGTCAATCTAATCATCCGAATGAAATTTTAGAAGGGGCCCATCTCACCACTCCCCTTCTCATGGCCAAATTGTTATTGATAAATTATTTTGTGAATTATCATTAACACTTTCCAAAATTTCTCTAGGATGATTAGATTGACTTTAATGCTTGGTCAAAGTTCACTTGGGTTGACCAAAAAATTCAAATGTGGCCAATATAAATGGGACGGAGGGAGTATAATAAAGGTAATTAGTATATTAAGGACAACATGATTTTTATTTTTTATTTATAGAGGTGAATGTTCATTCAGCTATGAGCAAAGGAACTGAGGGTAATTGTCCAATTTTAATGGGAAATGTAAGCAATATAAACTTAATTATTACTCACTCCATCTATGAATGAGTGTCCTTATTTTGTCCATGAAGGAGTGTCCATTTTCTAATGAAGTTCCACCTTCATAAAGTATCATGTTCTATTAGTTATTATGCACTTGTGATCTTATGCGTCATTAAGGGATATTCAGGTACATGTGCGTGTAAAAGAGATTAAAAGTTGACATACTTAATTTGTTTCTGAAACCAAAAAAGGGGCATTCATTTAGGGATAGATGGAGTGTCTACTTTGAAAAGTAATCATTCCATTCCAAGTTAAGAGTCCACAATTCCATTTTGAGGCTTTCACTTATGGAGTCAACTTAAAATAATTAGGCTATAATTAATGTTCTTTTAAGTTTTTTCTTTCATGTTCAAAATATGATAGTTTTCTTGCAAAATATATAAAAAGAACTATAACTTTAATGAGTATAAATTATAAAAATTATAAAGGTGGAAATGTACAATAATAAAAAGTTGAGTTTCAAACGTGACTCTTAATGGGGAACGGATGGAGTAATAAACTAAAGAAAATAATCATCATACCTCCCTCGTCGAAAAGGATCTTAATGACTTCCCCAGCTGCATCTGACTGCATAATTATATTCACGAGAAATGGGCAAAATGGTTAAAAACAAGGTCTATCTTGGAAGCAAAAGTGGTTGAGCACTATATCTAGACGCTCACCTGCACAGGAAGTTCTTTGCTAAACTGATCCAGGTAGCATATGACTTGACCCTCTTTGACGATATCACCCTGTTTATACAACAAAGCTTTAATAGATATATGGACCCATGCAAAAACTCCAATGGAAAGCTAGAAGCCAAAGTTACTTTTAGAAAGACCAAGAAAACTCTCAGTAGTAGGGGAAGCACCATAGCAATTTCCATCTATATATATATATATATATATATATATAACAGCTAATGCAAAGTTGCAAACAAATATGTAATGACCAATTGTATTTTTTCATTAGAGAGAGGGGGGAAGGGGTAATAATAAGAAGCCTTATGCCAGGTGCTACGCTTGACATTCAATTGATCATACTGCATACTTGTGCCAAGCTAATAAATTAATGGGAAATGCTAAGAAATATTAGCAAGTGTGCTGGGGAATAGGTAAGGTTCCCTTTATGGAAGAGTTTTGCAGGAAAATTATTTGGTAGTGGTGGTCTTCATACCACGTGATCCTATGTCTATGATGTGGGATTACATTCCCAGTGGTGTTCAGATACATGAAAGTAACATCCAATCAAAGCTAAACAACCCTCTAATAATGGGAGCAGTTAGAATTTAGAACACCTCAGTCCTCACACCATCACCCGACGTGTTTGGACATGGTTGGTGCATCACACTATGTCACCCTTGTGACATAGTGTAAGTGTGTAACCGCCCAAATGAAAACTTCTTGAGTTTGTGATGGGAAAATTCGCCAATGTTTCAAAACCTTTCAAGTTGAACTTTTGATAGTACTCGATGTAAAATATGTCCTATTTTAGATCCTAACCAGTGCCCACAGATACTCATTATTACTTCGTATGTATCCAGATTTAAACAGAGATTTCTGATAGTGTGATCAAATATCAGGTGCAAGTACCTAGAAAAATGAAAAAGACACAGTTTAAGAAGGTCCAGAAAGCAAATGAGGGTTTGGTTGGGCGTGGGGGGCTACAGTATTTTCAAACATTACTGCACAGAAAAGTAAAGTTTGCAGACTCTACCTGTTTCAACAGAGGAGGTAGAGTCTTCCCTTTCACTGTCCTATTCTTTCGGAATGCCCCAACCTGGTAAGACCAAAAATAGTCTAAAGACAAATTTGGACAAACAAATACATGCAAATGACGTGAAAGAATAGGGCATGCAATAAATACCGTTGGAGATGCAACTAGAACATATCCACTAGTCCCCGAAGCCTCAAGTGCTGCTATCTTTCTTGCCTTTTCCACTGGCACGTGTATGAAAGGACTGCTTTTCTCAGAAGCAGATTTTGTTGGGGATGGTGGAGCAGCAGGGGTTGCTTCAGCAACTGGTTCACTAACACTAGGTGGTGGTGTTGTAGATACAGCAGTAAGCGCAGGAGCTTCTGCCGCTCCAATGTTCCGCTTGAGATGCATTTCAAAGTCTCCAACCTGTGAAAGCAAAATCGATGATCATCAGATACAGGTAAAAGACCATGTAGCTCTAGGTTTCAAGGTTAATGCAAGTGAAAATGAACACATCTCGAGAAATTACAGTATTTTCTTCTTTTAACTTCTGTTTTAAAGTGGTATTTTTTTTCCCGAGTATCTCCTTGGGGCACATACAAAATATAAAGCAATATATTTGGCAAATACAAATTTCATCCATGCTAAAAGAACATATCCAGAGGGAAACATCCCTCCTTTTGGGTAAAAGAAAGAAGGAAGCGACCCTCTTCTTTTGGAAAGGAGGAATAACAAGCAAATAATAAACATGAATCTTAAGACAGCAAATTTATCTTCAGGCATACAAGATATTACCTTCAGTTTAAGCTCAGCAATTTCTGTCTCGTCACATACTTCAAGGACGAGTGCCTGAAATTGTAATGCAAGTCAGAAGAAAAGAAATTGACCTCCACAATTAAAAAACAACTTTACACTCTAAAGAAGTATTAGTGTACAGAAGGTGCTGATTACTTTTGGGATGACAGCATCACTCTTGAACAAGAAAGGTCCACCAAAGTCATGAACCTAACCTGAAGTGAACAAATATGTCCTGACTATTTGCCTCTATGCTAAAAGTCTAACAAGGATAGTTCATGTTCATCAAAATTTGAGATGCAAACCGAGTCAATATCTCCCCAAACAGTTTAAATCACAATAAAAGAAAAAGTGGAAATGAAAAAAAAGGAGACAGCACATTAGGGAGACGCTATAAAGCCTCGCACTGTAAGTTTATACAGTTTGGGCAATCACTGACCATATGCATAGCTTTCCACTTTTTTTATCTGCAATGTGTTATCTTTGGACTGAAGACTACCTGGCAATCAATAAGTCCCAGACTTTGGGACTTCAATCTCAATTAAAAGCTTCAATTTGATACTCCAGGGATGTCTGACACAAATCCTAGAGTATCGAACACCAACACTAGGATTTAGAAGATAAAGATTTAATTTGATGCTTTTATGAGCATATACGACACAAATCTGACACACGGATATCTGGGTCTCAGATACTGAGACAGGCGCCTTGGGAGAGTGTAGGTGCATCATAGACAGAAGGAGTAGAAGGAAGATGGAAAGGTAATTCACTAGCTTTCTTAGTTTCTCGACGAGGTTAGCTAATGTAAATTTAAGCAAGACATAAGTAGGAAGGTAGGAAAGAGATTTAGACAAAGAACTCACCTCAAACCCACTAGGGAATGTAGCACCTCGAGGAGCAGTAGTCTCTGTGGATGGAATAAAAGTAGAAATGAACATCATCAGCACTCTATCAAATTATAGGCCACACAAATATGTCGATTGAGTAGTCATTTTATGATCCTATATTCATAAATGCATTGGATGGAAAATCGAAGTACTTCCTTCATCCAAAATCAGGTTTCATTTTTTACTTTTTATTTTCAGCAGGTTTGCTACTTTTAGTAGCTAATAAACATGAATACCCTTAATGATCATAATAAATCAGGGCGAGTTTGCAACTATGACATGATAGTTGACTAAATGTGCATTTAGTAACTTCACAAGAAAATAAACACTCCCTTTGGAAGATTAAATTTTAATTTATTTTTTATTTATTTGAAACTGGGCACTCATTCTTGGTCAGAGGGAGTACGAGTGACTAGGACCTTCACTTAGTTTGAAATTTTAATCCAGATGGATTCATCAACATACCAACTATTTGCTAGAATTTTGCTTTATTAATGTCCAGAAAGAAACATAATATAAAAAAAAAAAAAAAACTGATTTGAAAGCATGATAATTATAAACCAGAAATGATTGATCATATTGTATGCTATATGGAATTCTAAAGCAATCTTCTGCAAAAGATATCTAGCTTCACCTGGAAAAACAAATAACTCACCATCAGATTTGGAGATAACAGCAGTATCAGATGTATTAACATGTGCCACTAGTGCTCCTGCTCTCTTTGAAGAAGAAGAAACAAGCTCAGAACCAAATGTCAAGCCTCTGATGTTGGATTTATTTGATGCAGGCCAGGCTGCAATCTGCATGCGACACATGCCAGGCCTCTCAAGTGCAGACCGCATGTGTGAAACAGTGCCAAGAGAACCTGTCATAATTAGAAAGCATACCAACATAAATACTTTTACTTGATAGAAACTCTCTCTATCTCTCTATTTTTCCAGATGTTCACTGGATTCTCTGATAACAACATACTATGTGCCATCATTAGGCAATTAGACATTTTGAACTATTAATTCTGATCACAGAATAAAATAAAGCAGTCACGTAATAAGTAGCCTCACTGAGTGCAACAATAACAGAGTTGATTTAAAGGCATTTGAGCACTATGTCAGGCTTTTAAATTTGGCTATTTCTTACAAATTCCAACATATGCCATCAAGAACCAGAAATTCTTACTTCTTCCTATATATTCATTCAGCTTATTATTTCTTTCAATTTCATAGTGAAATTATGGGCAATTCAATATATATTGAAGTTATTGCGATTAATGGAAGCATCTAAGCACAGATCAGAAGCATATACATTATTCAGAATTAGGAAATGCGCTCGAAAAACACACTCCTGTATACAACTCATGTGAAAAAGAGACGGTGATAAAATAATCTATGCACACAACAGACACTAATTAACTAATTGCAAATCAGAATTAGGAAATGCGCTAGATAAACCATCAAATTACACACGCACTCACCCCGACAGACATACATTTATAAGCAGGAATATACTACAGCTACTTCGATCCAGATCGTATAATCTCCTAGTGACTTGTAAATACAAAGCAAGCGACAACGGAGGATTTGATTTCGAGTAAACAAAACCACAAAATAAAAATCCTAGAGACTTCGATCGCATCATATAGTAAACAATCTAAAATCTCGTCTGAGCTTAAAACGTTCAGGCATTATCGTATAAATTTACAGATAGATAGATAGATAGATAGATAGATAGATAGATATGTTGAGAGAAAAATTACACTGGAAGGAGCGGAAGACAGCGGCGGATTCCATTCTGCAATGCGACGGCGACGGCGACGGCGACGGCGGAGAAGATCGCTCGGAATTGAAAGAAGAAATGAAGGATGGTTGAGGCAGAGAGAGATTTATAGAGAGACAACTGAATTCGTTTGCGCTCTCTTCGAAATGTCCGCCCGTTCTCATCAGTTTCTCCACCCACTGCACTGTGTGTTGTGCAACCATTTCTGTTATGGTTGTTGCTAACGTGAGCCGATGTGTTCCCTTGTCTACGTGGCTTCTTATCTGGCGCCACTCTAGCAGCCCGTTGTGACTGGAGGTATCCTGAGTGTTTGGTTATAAGGATAGCAAATTGCCCCCCTTACTATTTTAATAACATCAAAGTAACCTGCATATATTTAACTTTACAAATGTCACCTACATAACATTAAAATATTGCAAATGTAATCCAAATCATTAACTGTCATCAACATTTTAATGCATATACTCCATCAGTCACATAACTATGTGGACAAAATGACTTGTGCACGGGAATTAAAAGATGAATAGTAGTGGATAGTTGTTGTGAGGGTAAAAAGTGAACTATGAGAGAGAAAGTGGGGTAAGGAATAGTAGGTTGATTGGTATTGTGAGTATAAAAGTAAAGTAGGAGAGAGAATGAGTGGGAGGAATAGTAAAGATTCTTTACCATTTTAGGAAAGTGTAACTTATCAATGAGACGCCCAAAATAAAAATTTGTCCACATAGTTATGGGACGGAGGGAGTATAGTTTATTAAGTAATTATCTAACACATTCATTGTTATTGTTGATTGTTAGAAAAATTATAACAATAGATAATAGATTTCTTGAATATAAAGCAATTACGAATATTATATGAACCAAAATAAATGAACGAGACAAAAATATAGCGCAAAATCTTGGGAAAAACGCGTTTTTCCTAACTCCCAGGAAAAACGTTTTTTTTTTTAAAAAAACGAGGTGACATTTTTGTAAATAATCGGAACTTCTCAACGGTTATGGATATCAATATATAGGCTTCTGGATATGAGATTGATAGCCAGAATCTTCGAAAGTGATAGCCAGAAGGGTCATTTTTGTAAATAATCAAAACTTTTCAGCGGTTTTGGATATCAATATGTAGGCTTCTGGATATGAGATTGATAGCTAGAACCTTTAAAAGTGATAGCCAGCCAGAAGGGTCATTAATCGGAACTTTTCAGCGGTTCTGGATATCAATATATATGCTTCTAGATATGAGATTGATAGTTAGCCAGAAGGGTCTTGGATATCAATATAAAGCCTTCTGGATATCAATATAAAGCCTTCTTGATATGAGATTGATAGCCAGAACCTTTGAAAGTGATAGCCAGAAGGTTTTTTCAGATTTTTTTTTAGAGTAACAGAAGTGTTAATAGATAGCCATTGACAATGTTTAGGATAACTAGTTGTTGTGTTACGAAGGTCCAGTGAGTGTTTCCAGATGATTTTGAAAAACACATTTTTTCTATCCACTAGGAAAAACGCGTTTTACAGGAGACCAACTCAAAATATAGAATGAACCAAAAAACTGTTAAGTCGACGCTTATGATAGCCACAATATCCGCAAGAAGACATTGTCCCCCACTGGTGTTAATGGTAATGTGGGAATCTTCTCTAAGAAGCAATGACTTTACAATCGTTAATAGAAGCACTTCAAATTAACGACCTTAGCAAACTAATCGGTATTTCAAAAATTCGAGACTTTGAGGAAGACTCTATCCATGGCAACCTAACTTCGAGTAATGTTTTGTTAGACCGACGAGAGCACAAATGCTAAGATTGGATATTATGGTCTCTCACGGCTAATGACATCTGCAACTAATTCTTACGTTATCACAACTACTAGGGCGGAGTTGTCCAAGCTCAAGAAAGCTAATACCAAGACCGATGTGTGTATAGCCTTGGGGTGATCATATTGGAGGTAAATCTCAGGGAGAGGCAATGAATGGAAGAGATTGCCCTGAATGGGTAGCCTCGATTGTGAAAGAGGAGTGGACAAATCACTAATGTAGTGTTTGATCTGTATTGGATGAAGGATGTGTACGTTATACCGGAAACAGTCGCGACTTTTGGCGATGGTGGTGGTGCAGGCCCTTCAACAAGTGAATGAAATTGGATGGCTAAAGTATGAATGTGTGCTTCATTCATAGCTGCGTTTCTAGGGTTCCTAATACCTTATAGGAAGGTAGCTTTCATTCTTGTATTTGATTCTGTAAATATGATGTTGTGTGTGGATTGTTTGGAGGTGTGCTTCATTCATTGCTTTGTTTCTAGGGTTTCTAATACCTTCCCCATTTTTGGGAAGAAAAATAAAGTTTTGGTGCTCAAAGTGCAATTAATTAAACCTGTCATCACTTGTAAACTTTTTAAAGAAAAGTGATTAACTTTGATTGGACGTTGCTTGTATTATACTCCGTCCCATAATCTCTTTTTTTTTTCCCTCAAAAAGTTAATTCTCATTTTCATGAAAAATCGCTAAATTACCAAAACTTTATGGGGCTTGGACTCTAGGGCCCCTAAGCCCAGATTCAAACCCAAATAAGGAAAATCCAGATGAAAAATTCCCCATACACCCCTCACTAGCAAAAAGATGCAATAAGACTAAAATGCCCTCATATCTCCTCCCATCCCTCACCAGCAAAAACATGCAAGAAGACTAAAATGCACTCATATCTCATCCCATCCTTACTTTTTTGGTCAAATCCTAGTCAGCTCTTATAACTTACACATAATTATATATAAGAGTCAAAAAAATTAATTTTTTTCATTTTTTTTAGAAAAAAAAATTATTGTTTTGGTCAAACTCGGTCAAACCGAAGCCAAACTCTTATAACTAACACATAATTAACATATAAGAGTAAATTTTTTTTTTTTTTATTTTTTTAGAAAAAAATATTAATAATATTTGGTCAAACTTGGTCAAACGATAGTCAAACTCTTATAACTAACACATAAGAGTAAAAAAAAATCACTTTTTCCATTTTTACCAAAAAAAAAATAACAATTTTTTGGTCAAAGTTGGTCAAACTGCAGTCAAACTCTTATAACTAACACATAATTATCATATAAGAGTTACAAAAATTATTTTTTTCACTTTTTTACAAAAAAATAATAATTTTTTTTTGGTCAAATTTGGTCAAACAACAGCCAAACTCTTATAACTAACACATAAGAGAAAAAAAATTTCACTTTTTCCATTTTTTTACAAAAAAAAATAACAAAATTTTTTGGTCAAAGTTGGTCAAACAGCAGTCAAACTCTTATAACTAACACATAAGGGTCAAAAATTTCACTTTTTCCATTTTTTTTACAAAAATAATAATATTTTTTTTTGTCAAACTTGGTCAAACAGCAGTCAAACTCTTATTACTTACACATAATTATCATATAAGAGTTACAAAAATTACTTTTTTTCATTTTTTACAAAAAAGTAATATTTTTTAAGTCAAATTTGGTCAAACTTAGTCAAACAACAGTCAAACTCTTATAACTAACACATAAGAGTCAAAATTTCACTTTTTCCATTAAAAAAAATAATAATAATTTTTTTTGTCAAACTTGGTCAAACAGCAGTCAAACTCTTATTACTTACACATAATTATCATATAAGAGTTACAAAAATTACTTTTTTCATTTTTTACAAAATAATAATAATTTTTTTAAGTCAAATTTGGTCAAACAACAGTCAAAATCTTATAACTAACATATAATTAACATAAAAGAGTCAAAAGTCTTATGAACCTGTTCATAAGACTAAAGTCTTATTAAACTTGTTCATAAGACTTTGCTCTTATCAATAGATTAATGTGTATTATAAGACATTTTTTCAGTCTTATTAAACTTGTTCATAAAACTTTGCTCTTATCAATAGATTAATGTGTATTATAAGACATTTTTTCAGTCTCATTGAAACATGTTTCATTTGAACTTGTGTTAATAAAACTAAAGTCTTATTAAACCTGTTCATAAGACAAAAATCTTATTTGACATGTTCAAACTTGGTCAAACAGCAGTCAAAACTCTTATTACTTACACTTAATTATCATATAAGAGTTACAAAAAAATACTTTTTTTTATAAAAAAAAAATAAAAAAAATTGGTCAAACTTGGTCAAACAGCAGTCAAAACTCTTATAACTGATACATAATTAACATATAAGAGTCAAAAAGTCTTATATACATAATTAACATATAAGAGTCAAAACTCTTATAACTGATGATAATCAACGATGCGATGCAACCACATACAGTATATTACATCTAACTGATACATAATTAACATATAAGAGTCAAAAAGTCTTATAAACATTAATAAAACTTTTTGCTCGAACAACTGAAAAGTCTCATGAACATGAATCTGAACATTATAATGCCAACTAGGTCTGCCAATGAATGTATAATTGCTTGCAATATTATGAAATTATCCCTGCAAATATCAAATTATAAACCAAATAGCTATGAACATTACAATGCCAACTAGGTCTACAGTAGAGCAATTAAAAAAAGCACAAATCTCAGCTCATATTATTACTCGGAATGTGCAATTAACAAATGCTACATCCAAAAAAACACAAAGTCTCTACAATATCAAATTCCTACAATCACTCTTCAAAATCAGCAAACCTGATTTCGCCGGAGCCGGATCTGGAGATTTCAAAAATCTTGTGCACCGGAGACGAGGACGACGGATCTACGCATATCGGAGACGAAGGCGCCTGATCGAAGAAAGAGAAACGTCGGTCATGTGCGCCGGAGCATGAGGAGGAAGGATCTGAGAGAGAGGGGAACAGATCTGTAGAGAGAGAATAATAGAGACGGTCACCGGAGATACCTTGAACGACACCGGTCGCCGGTTTAGATCTGAGGTTCGCCGGTTACTACGACGGCGTTGTTGTGGTTGTGACGACGTGCCTTTGAGAGGTTGTTGAAGAGGGAGACCCGAAAGAGAGAAGAGGATGGCCGGAGAAAAGGTCTCCGGTGGGAGGATTTGGCCGGAGAAGAAAAGGGCAGTGAGTTTAGGGTTTGGGTTTGAGAGAACGTGAGATTTAGTGTGTGTGTGTGTTTTGAGAGAGAGAGAGAGATGTGGCAAAATGATGATGAGGAGAGGGAGTTGGCCTTTTATATGCAGGGTAGTATCGGTATTTAGGAATTATTTTTGACCCGTCAATGGATCTTAACGGATCTTAGGGGTGTCTGCGGAATTTTGATCTCACCCCAGCTCCTTTTCTGGTATTTAATCTGGGGCTCTCCTTATCTGTAATAAAATCTGGGACTGGGGGCCCTTAGGGAAATTTTCCAAACTTTATAACACTCGCTCCGTCCTAAAATTATCTTCTCAATTGATTATTTAAACTTTTTAAAGATATGAATACTTACTTCACTAGCCATGTTTTGTTTATACACTTTTAAGCCCAAGTTATAGAAATGAGAACAACTTTTTAGAACAATAGAAAATGGCAAATGATAAAATTATTTTGGGACAGAGGGAGTATAACCTTAAAACATTTAAAACGTTTGAAAAGCTACTCCCTCCGTCCTGAAAAACTTTTAAATTTGCTCTTGGCCAAGAGTAAATTTGGAAAAAAAAAATCGGACATTTATTTATTTAAGGACAAATCATTTTAGATCATTCTAGGACGGAGGGAGAGGATTAAAATTGCACAAGACTAAATACTTGCTAATGCTTGGGCAGATACTATTGCAAAAGCTGCTCGATTTGTGAGTAGCTCTCACTATTTGAACGAGCCTCCGAAAGTTGTGGAGAGCCTTCCTTATTTTTTGTAGGGGTGGAAATGGTTCGGTTTAGGTCAGTTTGGGGTAATTTAGAGGTCAAACCGCTATATATCGGTTTAGAGAAATCCCAAACCGAGCTGAACCACAAAAAATTCCAAACCGAGCTGAGCAAAACCATAATGGTCTGGTTCGGCTCGATTTGAACCGCGGTCTGATTTCGCGGTTCAAACTGCGGCTTGAACCGCGGTTTGAACCACAACACCTTCTACATACCATACTTTTTAATGCCTTAGAAAACGCCAGTCATTTACTCCCTCCGTCTCAAAATGAATTTTTACTTTTTTCCTTCGCAATAATAGAGAAATCTTATATATATTAAAGTTGGTGAGAAGGGTTGTGGGTTTGACATGTGTACAAATTTTAGTAAAAGCTTGAATTTGGAGAAGCCACATCAACATCATCTTAAAATGTAATGACTTTTGATATTCTCATTCTTAGCTAATACTATTAGTTAATCATATTAGTAATTATATGAGTTAACTATTACTATTAATAGTATAAGTTAACCATTACTATTAATAATATAAGTTAACTATTACTATTAACAGTATTAGTTACCAATAGTAGTTATTATATGTTGGTGTTATGCCCTAGGCATGTTGTTTGTAAAACAAATGTTATTATTTATAAAGATATTGAATGTTTGATTATTATGTCTTTTGCATGTTTATTATAATAATCCCTGTCCCTGATAATTATGATTAATTATTAGTATAAGTTTAATAGATAATCATATGATGATTATGGTGTATGGGATACAATTAGACTTATGGGTATTTGTTGGAGAACAAATACTGGACTGACCCTTATGAGATTTATGTCATGGTCACAATGTCATAATTAAGTCTCATATAGTTATATCAGGGGCGGACGCACGTTGGTGAGGGGGGGGGTTAATTGACCCCCCTGAACTTTCCGTTTATACCCATTTTCACCCTTATAAAAATTTCAAATAATAACTTTAACCCCCCTCAAAAATTTCAATTGACCCCCCTCAAATCCCTACATATATATAGTAGACTTTTACCAAACTTACCCTAATTTATCAAATTTGTTTGCCGCTGGAGGGGAATTTGAGATCGACGAAGAATTGAAGAGAAGAAGCCGTGCCCGTCGCCGACTTCGACAAAATCGGTCGACACTCGCCGCCGCCGGTCTCCAATCGCCGCAGCCCGCACCGCACCGCCGCAGGTAATGTTCTCCCCTTTTTACTCTTCCGTCCTAATCTCAAATCCCTAAATTTCCCTAAAAATCATGTTTCGCCCTTTCTTCAATCGGATTCTGGAGGAAGGAGTCTCATGTTGCTCCCAAAGAGAGTAGAACTGGAATGTTATGTTCTGTCTTTTTTTTTTTTTTTTTGATTCTATGACTTAGATTACAGTGTTAATTTTTTCAATAGGTTTTTCTTTTTTAAGATTACAGGAATTTCAATTTGGGATTTATTTGTAATGCAAAAGGAAGTTGGGATTCTATGCTTTACAGTGTTAATATTTTTTTTCTTGAAATTCATTTGGGATTTCAACTCGAACTTATTTTTTTCTACAGAAAAAATGGCTCCTCCTCGAAGTTTGAAAATATCATGTGGGTCGTCTACTTCTGACTCTAAATCGAATGAGGCTCCCCGTCCCGGAGGTTAGAAACTTAACTATAATCTTATTATGTGTTTGTGTGTGGCCAGTAGCCTTTTAGTTGTTGCGTGTTTATTGATGGCCAGTGGCCTTGTTGTGTGGTTGTTTACTTGTTTATGGCCAGTGGCCTTGTTGTTGTGGGCCAGTGGCCTTGTTGTGTGTTTGTTTATGGCCAGTGGCCTTGTTGTTGTGGGCGCCTTGTTGTTGTGGTTTGATGGCCAGTGGCCTTGTTGTGTGTTTGTTTATGGCCAGTGGCCTTGTTGTTGTGGGCGCCTTGTTGTTGTGGTTTGATGGCCAGTGGCCTTGTTGTGTGTTTGTTTATGGCCAGTGGCCTTATTGTTGTGGGCGCCTTGTTGTTGTGGTTTGATGGCCAGTGGCCTTGTTGTGTGGTTGTTTACTTGTTTATGGCCAGTGGCCTTGTTGTTGTGGGCCAGTGGCCTTGTTGTGTGTTTGTAAATCCTGGATACGCCACTGTGGCCTGTGGCTTTGTTGATCTGTTTGTTAATTTGGTTTGTACGCATTTTGAAACAGTGCTCGAAAACTATTTCAAGAAATTGAAACATTCACAACGTAATGGAGAGCCTCAAGTTCAAGAGTCTAACGTCCTAGACCATAATACCCAAAATCCAAATTCTGAAGTGCCTCAAGCTCAAGAGCCTCAAGCTCAAGAGCCTATCATCCCCGATGCTAGTGTCCCAAATCCAAATCCTGAAACGCCTAATATTCCAACTTCTAATGTTCAAGAAGTAGATGGTATGCGTGAACTTGTGTTTGATCCCGGGATGCGGCCTTCGATTTACAGTCTTGCTCGTAATGGAAAAGAGTTAGAGAATATTCGAAGGGCGTATTTGTCGAAGGGCCCATCTCAACCAAAGAATCATGAATTTAAGAAGACCGAAATTTCAGGAGCGTATTACAAATTCAGTGCAAAATGGTACGAAAAATTTGGTAGCTGGTTGGAATATAGTACAAGCAAAGATGCAGTATATTGCTTGCATTGTTATCTCTTCAAGCCCGATTCTCAGAAGCAAGGGGGAGGTGGAACATTTGTTACCGAAGGATTTAGAAATTGGAAGAAGATTGCACAAAAGTTGAAGGACCATGTGGGAGATGTCAATAGTTCTCATAACAATTGTTACATTCTAGGTCGAGATTTACTGAAATCGAAGCAGCACATTGATCACACTTTAGCTAAAGTTTCTGATAGAGAAGCCAATGTTTCTCGCCTTCGTCTTATCACTTCTATTAGAGCCATTAGATACCTTTGTCGTCAGGGTTTGGCTTTTCGTGGTCATAATGAGTCAAAGAAATCAGGGAAAAGAGGAAATTTTCTTGAGCTATTGAATTCGTACGGTGAAGTCAGTGAGGATGTAAAAGAAGTGCTAGAAAAGGGTCCAGAAAATCAAAAATACATCGCACCGATGATTCAAAAAGAGATAGTCAGTGCAGCTGCCACATTGACTAGGAATGCCATTCTTGAAGAGATTGGAGATGATTTTTTTACTCTTTTAGTTGATGAGGCACGGGATATATCAATCAAAGAGAAAATGGCCATTGTTTTGCGGTTTGTGAACAAAAAGGGTTGTGTCATTGAGCGATTTCTTGGACTTGTTCATGTTGAAGATACTACTGCTCAGTCACTTAAAAGAGCAATTGAATTTGTATTGGGATCAAATGGCTTGAGTATATCTAAGATTCGCGGGCAAGGTTATGATGGAGCTAGTAATATGAGGGGAGAACACAATGGCCTCAAGAGTTTGATAGTAGCTGAAAACAAATCTGCTTTTTATGTGCATTGTTTTGCTCATCAATTGCAGTTGACACTTGTTAGGGTAGCAAAGAAACATGATGATCTTCGTCATTTTTTTGATACTCTAGCAAATATATCGAATCTTGTTTCTGCTTCTCCCAAACGTAGAGATCAACTTCGACAAAAGCAGTTAGAGCAAATAGTTGAAGGTATTGGAAAAGGTAAGATCAAGAAAGGGAAAGGTTTGAATCAAGAAGCAACCATCAAAAGACCGGGAGACACACGTTGGGGGTCACATTATGGTACAATCATGAGTGTCATCAATCTTTTTTCTCCTATGGGTGATGTGTTGGAATTTATTTGGAGGGAAGGTTATACTTCAGCGAATAAGACAGAGGCAAAAACTCTTCACTTTGTGATTCACCAGTTTGAATTTGTGTTTCTATTGCACTTGATGAAAGATGTTTTAGCAATCACAAACCACTTGTCAATGGCATTACAAAAGGATGATCAAAATATTGTAAATGCAATCTCTCTTGTTACGGTGTCAAGAACGCGACTAGAAGAAATGAGAGAAGACGGTTGGGAGAAATTGTTGAAGTCAACTTGTGACTTTTGTAAAGAGCACGATATTGCAATATTGGAGATGGAAGATGTGTTTGTTGTACCCGGGAGATCACGGCGTGGTGGTCATGTAATCACAAATTACCACCGGTATCGTGTTGAATTATTTAATACAGTGATTGATCATCAACTTCAAGAGTTGAATAATCGATTTGACAAGACTAATGTGGAGTTGCTTCTTTGTGTTGCCTCACTTGATCCAAAGGATTCCTTCTCTGCTTTTGATAAAAGTAGATTGATCCAATTTGCCGAATTTTATCCTTCGGACTTTACAGAAATAGAGCGTAGTGGTCTTTCAAATGAACTTGAGACATACATTATGGATGTGCGCAGCGATGTTGAATTTGCCAATGTGAAGGGGATTGGTGAACTTGGTGAGTTGATGGTTGCGAAGAAAAAGGATACTGTTTATCCTTTGGTTTATTCACTCCTCAAATTTGCTTTACTTTTGCCTGTTGCAACGGCAAGTGTTGAGAGAGTATTTTCAGGGATGAAACTCATTAAGACACCGTTACGTAATAAAATGGGAGATGCTTGGTTGAATGATTGTTTGGTGATCTACGTAGAGGATGAGATTTTTAGGAAAATTGCAAATGAAGATATTATGGAGTATTTTAAAAAGATGAAGAATAGGAAACCACTTATGTAACTTTTTTCTTATTATATTATCAAACTTTGAATTCGTTTGAAAAAAAGGCTTTATATGTGTGTTTTTTATTGTCATTTTTTAGTGTATTTTTTTTTTTATCTTTTCTATATAATTTTTTGACCCCCCTGACTGTAAATCCTGGATACGCCACTGAGTTATATCACTGGAATCTCTAGACCTGAGGTTATCACAGTCTTCCACATGATGAACATTACGTTTAACATATTCAAACGTTATCCCTAACCGGATAGCTATAAAGAATATGATTGGCATAATCGGAATCATGTAGGGAAGAGTAATAAGCCAAGATGGGATTTGTTCCTCGTCAAGAGAGATGTCAAGCTTTGGCCACTCGATGAATGGTATTGATGAAATGCATGGCCGTGCTCAAATAAGATTTGTATTATCAATACATTCGGGATCGAGAAAGCATTGAACAAATGTAAGTTGACCATTGACCATGGCTTACGTTCAATATACATCGTGTAACAAAGATATTGTGTTGTGTTCTATTTTAGGAAACTTTAGAGTTCAAAGTTATACTAATTGGGTAGTCATAATGGCTTGCTAGAGTCCGCTTATGACTTACGAGGTTTGACTGGTTCGGACTCGTTGCCAACTTAGTATAATCCTATTGGGTCACACACGCAGAACGGATAATTAAAAGGAGCGAAAAACGAAGTAAAACGGATCCTGCCTAAAGGTTCCGTACGGCTGAATCTGGATGCTTCCAGAAACATCTGTACGGATGGTTTTGCCCGGCAGAATCAGTTTTAGGAAAACTCTTGTTGAACAAGAAAACCTAATTCCTAAAGGGTTTCTGAAACCCCTTGAATATAAATACATACTGACGGGAATTGTTCCCTAGTTGTTGATTTGATCAATTCCAAAGTCTTTCTTAGAGAAAGAAATCACACATTATATTCTTGGGTTATTGTGATTGATTAATCTCAATTATCAAGTCACAATAATAATTAGGAGCTTTGAAGAATCGTTCTTCAACATCGTTGATCAATCCGAAGACCTAGCAGTCAAGTTCAAGAAGGCGTTCTTGAAATCTGTTCGTTGTGTGGATCACAGGTAGAGGGTGTTTGTCTTAACGCTTAATCCAAGTTTTACATAACGATCTACAATGGTTAGTTTCTTTCATCTTGTTATTATGAATTATTGTTCATAACGGATCTAGGCTATTGGGTTTTATTCATGTCTATCTTCCGCTGCGCATGATTGTACGAAACCCAACAGTGGTATCAGAGTCCCGTTGATGATCAATAATTCTAATATTATCATGATATAATTATTTAATGCGATTATTTAATTGGTATGATCATGAGATAGATTAATTTATGTGATGGATTTTATATGAGATATAAAATATGCTTGCTAGTTGATGTGGTTGTGATATTGATTTGATTAATATGTACGATCGCATGCTTAGATTATCATGTTGTAATTGGATTATTCTATTGATGATCTTGATCTAATTTGTATGTGGAATAAATTGGTTATTGAATATATGAATTAGATGGGTTAAAATTCGTAATCTGCAATTTCATGTTTCTGTAATCTGATTATGTATAAACACGATATTAAGATTGATCGAATTTCTGAAATCTGAAAATCTGGAAAAACTGGGATTCTACCTAAGAATCCGTACGGCTGGTTTGGGAGCCTCCAAACACATCCGTACGGATGGTTTTGGTCCACTCCCAGATTTCATTCTGACTTCTCATGTTCAGATTGTTCTGCAAATTGTTTGCAGAATTCGAACCTGGAAACAGAAACTGGTTTCAGATGGCTGGTTTTCGAAACCGTGTTTCCTGAAACAGTTATCTGTTGAGAATTCGGAATAGTTGCAGAAATCAGAGTTCTAAAGAGTTTAAAATTGCTGTAATCTATGAGATTAAGAGACATTGAAAGGGTCTTGAGACATGCGACCAATCTATACGGGAATGTGGATGCCTTTTGGCTTAGTTTCGACCGTATAGAGAAGTTGCCTGGTTTCTTGATCTTAGTACGGGAATGTGGATGCCTTTTGGCTTAGTTTCGGCCGTACGTTTTGTGCTCTCAATTTCAAGATGCTCTGCAGATGCAGTTCCAGAATCCTGAAGAGTTCAGTGTTTCTGAGATATGCATAACTATCCATACGGATGAATCTGGATGCTTCCAGAAACATCCGTACGGATGGTTTGGGTTATACTGACTCTGATTTGTTTCGGATGGCTGGTTGTTAAACCATGTTTCCTGAGACAGATTCAAATTCAGAAGTCCAGAGCATTAATGAGATCAGAATCTTAAAGGAGTTTTAGATTGGAGAAATCTCATGATTTCAGACTTTTATCCCTAACTAGCGCAAATAATGTCACATAAAATTAATTCGGATAATTGATTAACTTTATGTGTGTGAACCTTCTTAAAATTTAAGTTATGTGCCAATCCATGATTAAAACACTTGTGAGTACATGGGTAGTTTTATGCGGGCTCTGCCAAAGCGAGGCGCATTGATTCTATTCATTTATGAATAAGATGAGGAAAGAGTGATTCCTATACGTTTAAAATGGTTTGACTTAATTGGGCTATCAAAAGACAAAGTTTTGGGCCTAAGGCACAGATGAGATTGAAACGTGTTAGACATATGATGTCTAAATCTCATAAAGGATCTAAGAGTCATATATGATATGATTGACAAAGGGTTGTCTACCTAATTAATTTAATTTTGAGCAGTATCGCCAAAGCGGACTTGAAATTAAATTAAAGTTGGATCTTATCCCATTTAAATTATATGATACATTGGATGTATTTGAAGGTTATATAATTTAGTGGGAGTATTTGTGAAATACTTATAATATCTTTAATTAAGTTGGTACTTATATTTAATTATATGTTTGCATAATTGTAGATAATGGCTCAAAGTACTGGTTCTTTATCATTGCGATCTATCCTTGAGAAGGAAAAACTTCAAGAAAATGGAGCTAACTACACGGATTGGATCCGTAGCCTTAGAATTGTTCTAAAGCATGAGGACAAGCTCTATATTCTTGATGAGCCCGTTCCTGAAGAGGAACCTGCTTCTAATGCACCCAAGGATGAGAGAAACGCCTACAAGAAACACAAAAGTGATTCTCGTGAGGTGGGTTGTCTTATGCTTGCGGCCATGTGTCCAGAGCTTCAGAAGACTCTTGAACACTTGGAGGCATTTGACCTTGCTCTTTCGTTGAAAGATATGTTTCAAGAACAAGCAAGGCAAGAGAGGTTTGACACTATAGCTGCCTTGGTCTCATGCAAGATGAGCGAAGGGCAGTCTGTGGGCCCTCATGTTTTGAAGATGAAGGCTCATTTTGAGCATCTAGAGAGGCTTGGCCATCCCATTGATGTTGAGTTAGCCACTGATTTTATTCTTAATTCATTGCCCAAAAGCTATAATCAGTTCGTCATGAACTTTAATATGCATGGGATGGATAAGTCCCTGTCTGAGTTTCACGGGATGCTAAAGACAGCGGAAAAGAAAATCGGTAAAGAAGTCGCTCCTGTGCTCGTAGTGACAAAAGGAAGAAAAGGCTCTAAAGGCAAAGGCAAAGGGGTTAAGACAAAAGTTGTCAAACTCAAGATTGGCAAGGCAATTGTTGCCAATGCTGATGTGGCTAAACCTACTTCTCAAAAGGATGCAATCTGTTTCCACTGCAATGAGATTGGTCATTGGAAAAGAAATTGCAAGGTTTACAAGGAAGAGTTAAAGAAGAAGAAGAGCAGTGGGACTGCGTCTACTTCAGGTATCTATGTTATAGATATTCTACTTTCTACTTCTAGTTCCTGGGTATTAGATACCGGATGTGGATCTGACATTTGTTTGAATGTGCAGGCACTAAGGAATAGGAGGCTACTCAAAGATGGCGAAGTGGACCTACGCGTGGGGAACGGAGCAAGAGTTGCTGCATTAGCCGTAGGAACATATGATGTCATTTTACCTAGCGGATTAATTCTTGTTTTGAACAATTGTTATTACGTTCCGGATTTTAGTAGAAATATTATTCCAGTTTCTTGTTTGGATAATGAAGTTTATAGTTTTCTTATTAAAAATAAGAAGTTTTCTATTTATTTAAATGATATGCTTTATTGTACTGCATGTTCATTTAATGGCCTTTATGTTCTTGATGTTGAGAATGGAAATAATGAGAATATTTATAATATAAATAAGAAATCCAAACCTAATGATGTAAATCATACTTATTTGTGGCACTGCCGTCTTGGTCATATTAATGAGAAGCGTATCTCAAAACTCCATGGGGACGGACTTTTGGATTCACGTGATTTTAAATCATATGAAACTTGTGAGTCTTGTTTACTTGGAAAAATGACAAAGACACCTTTTACTAAGAGTAGTGAAAGGGCTAGTGACTTATTAGGACTCATACATACTGATGTGTGTGGACCAATGAGCAGCAGTGCTAGGGGAGGATATCAATACTTCATAACTTTTACTGATGATTTTAGTAGATATGGCTATGTCTACTTAATGAAACATAAAAGTGAATCTTTTGAGATATTTAGAATATTTCAAAATGAAGTACAAAATCAACTTGGTAAAACTATTAAGGCACTTCGATCTGATCGAGGTGTAGAATATTTAAGCCAAGAATTTGACAATCATCTTAAAGATTGTGGAATTGTTTCACAATTAACTCCACCTGGAACACCACAATGGAATGGTGTGTCTGAGCGGAGAAATAAGACTTTATTAGATATGGTCCGCTCCATGATGAGTCAAGTTGATCTTCCTTTAACCTTTTGGGGACATGCACTAGAAACTGCTGCTCTTACACTAAATAGAGTTCCAACTAAATCTGTTCTAAAGACTCCATATGAGATGTGGACTGGAAGAAAACCTAGTTTGTCTTTCATGAAGATTTGGGGTTGTGATGCTTATGTTAAGAGAATGATCTCTGACAAACTTGCACCAAAATCTGACAAATGTTATTTTGTGGGTTACCCTAAGGAAACTAAGGGTTATTACTTTTACAACCGCACGGACAACAAAGTGTTTGTTGCCCGAGATGGTACCTTTCTAGAGAAAGAGTTTCTCTCCAAAGGAATTAGTGGGAGTAAAATTAATCTCGAAGAAGTTTGAGAACCTGAAAATAATGTGGAACAAAATGTTGGATCTGAACAAGTTTCACAAGAAGTTGTGGAACCTATTCAGAATACTCAAGTTCCTCGCAGAACTGGTAGGGTGCGATCCGAACCTGAGAGCTATGGATTTCTCATAACGGATAGCAATGAAGTGGAAGTCATAGTTGATGACGAACCTACTTCCTACCAAGAAGCGATGTCCGCTCCTGATTCAGATAAATGGCTTGGAGCCATGGAATCTGAAATTAAGTCCATGTATGACAATCAAGTTTGGAACTTGATTGATGCGCCCGAAGGTGTAAAAACCATAGGATGCAAGTGGGTTTTCAAAAGAAGACTGACATGAATGGAAAGGTGCATACTTATAAAGCTAGACTTGTAGCGAAAGGCTATAGACAGATTCATGGAATCGACTATGATGAAACCTTTTCGCCCGTAGAAATGATCAAGTCTATAAGAATTTTACTTGCCATAGCCGCATATTTTGACTATGAGATATGGCAAATGGATGTCAAAACAGTGTTCCTTAACGGGAACTTACTTGAGGATGTTTATATGACACAACCTGAAGGTTTTGTAATTCCAGAAAATTCTAACAAAGTATGCAAATTGCAAAGATCCATTTATGAATTGAAGCACTAGGAGTTGGAATCTTCCATTTGATGAATCGGTCAAAGAGTTTGGCTTCATCAAGAACGAAGATGAACCTTGTGTGTACAAGAAGATTAGTGGGAGCATAGTACTATTTCTTGTGCTATATGTTGATGACATATTAATCATTGGAAATGACATTCCTGCACTGCAGTCTGTAAAGACTTGGTTAGGAAAGTGTTTCTCAATGAAAGATATGGGAGAAGCCGCTTACATCCTTGGCATGAGGGTCTATCGTGATAGATTCAAGAAATTGATTGGTTTAAGTCAAGATACATATATTGACAAAGTTCTTAAGAGATTCCGCATGGAAAACTCTAAGAGAGGAAATTTGCCAGTAGGTCATGGAATATCTCTAAGCAAGAATCAGTGTCCTAAGACAACTGATGAGCGTGAGAGAATGATTGGGATTCCATACGCTTCTGCTATTGGATCCATCATGTATGCCATGATATGTACTAGACCCGATGTCTCGTATGCTTTGAGCATGACGAGCAGATACCAATCAGATCCTGGTGAGAGTCACTGGATTGCAGTCAAGACGATTCTTAAGTACTTGCGAAGGACTAAAGATTCGTTCTTGGTATATGGAGGAATGGAAGATGATCTTGTTGTAAGTGGTTACACAGATGCAAGCTTCCAAACCGACAAGGATGATTCTAGATCGCAATCTGGATTTGTATTTGTGCTCAATGGAGGTGCTGTTAGCTGGAAGAGTTCTAAGCAAAGTACCGTAGCAAATTCTACAACTGAAGCTGAGTATATTGCTGCATCCGATGCTGCTAAAGAGGCTGTTTGGATTAAAAAGTTCATTGGTGAACTAGAAGTGGTTCCTAGCATTGCTAATCCAATAGACCTTTATTGTGATAATAATGGTGCTATTGCTCAAGCAAAGGAACCTAGATCGCATCAGAAATCCAAACACATACTTAGGCGTTTTCATATCATTCGAGAGATCGTTGATAGAGGAGACGTAAATATATGCAGAGTACCAACTGATGATAATATTGCAGACCCATTGACAAATGGTCTTCCGCAAGCAAAGCATGATGGTCATGTTAGGTCTATGGGTATTCGATACATTAATTAGGCCTAGTGCAAGTGGGAGATTGTTGGTGTTATGCCCTAGGCATGTTGTTTGTAAAACAAATGTTATTATTTATAAAGATATTGAATGTTTGATTATTATGTCTTTTGCATGTTTATTATAATAATCCCCGTCCCTGATAATTATGATTAATTATTAGTATAAGTTTAATAGATAATCATATGATGATTATGGTGTATGGGATACAATTAGACTTATGGGTATTTGTTGGAGAACAAATACTGGACTGACCCTTATGAGATTTATGTCATGGTCACAATGTCATAATTAAGTTTCATATAGTTATATCACTGGAATCTCTAGACCTGAGGTTATCACAGTCTTCCACATGATGAACATTACGTTTAACATATTCAAACGTTATCCCTAACCGGATAGCTATAAAGAATATGATTGGCATAATCGGAATCATGTAGGGAAGAGTAATAAGCCAAGATGGGATTTGTTCCTCGTCAAGAGAGATGTCAAGCTTTGGCCACTCGATGAATGGTATTGATGAAATGCATGGCCGTGCTCAAATAAGATTTGTATTATCAATACATTCGGGATCGAGAAAGCATTGAACAAATGTAAGTTGACCATTGACGATGGCTTACGTTCAATATACATCGTGTAACAAAGATATTGTGTTGTGTTCTATTTTAGGAAACTTTAGAATTCAAAGTTATACTAATTGGGTAGTCATAATGGCTTGCTAGAGTCCGCTTATGACTTACGAGGTTTGACTGGTTCGGACTCGTAGCCAACTTAGTATAATCCTATTGGGTCACACACGCAGAACGGATAATTAAAAGAAGCGAAAAACGAAGTAAAACGGATCCTGCCTAAAGGATCCGTATGGCTGAATCTGGATGCTTCCAGAAACATCCGTACGGATGGTTTTGCCCGGCAGAATCAGTTTTAGGAAAACTTTTGTTGAACAAGAAAACCTAATTCCTAAAGGGTTTCTGAAACCCCTTAAATATAAATACAGACTGACGGGAATTGTTCCCTAGTTGTTGATTTGATCAATTCCAAAGTCTTTCTTAGAGAAAGAAATCACACATTATATTCTTGGGTTATTGTGATTGATTAATCTCAATTATCAAGTCACAATAATAATTAGGAGCTTTGAAGAATCGTTCTTCAACATCGTTGATCAATCCGAAGACCTAGCAGTCAAGTTCAAGAAGGCGTTCTTGAAATCTGTTCGTTGTGTGGATCACCGGTAGAGGGCGTTTGTCTTAACGCTTAATCCAAGTTTTACATAACGATCTACAAGGGTTAGTTTCTTTCATCTTGTTATTATGAATTATTGTTCATAGCGGATCTAGGCTATTGAGTTTTATTCATGTCTATCTTCCGCTGCGCATGATTGCACGAAACCCAACATTATACAAGTTAAATATTACTATTAATAGTATTAGTTAACTATAATAGTTACTATATTAGTTAACTATTACTATTAATAGTATTAGCTAACTATAATGGTTACTATATAAGTTAATTATTACTATTTTAATAGTATTAGTTAACTATAATAGTTACCTTATAAGTTAGTTTTTACTATTAATAGTATTACTTAACTATACTAGGCTACATACATAAACTATTACTATTATTAGTATTAGTTAATTATAATAGTTATTATATTAGTTAAATGTTTAATTTTTAATATTTATTAATCATAATAGATACTATATCAATTAGCTATTACTATTATTACTATTAATAGTATTAGTTCATTATAATAATAATAATAATAATAATAATAATAATAATAATAATAATAATAATAATAATAATTATTATTATTATTATTATTATTATTATTATTATTATTATATAGATTAATTATTGCTATTAATATATATTAACTATTACTATCAATAATATTAGGTAATTATAATAGTTATTATAATAATAGTAATCATATAGATTAATTATTATTATTAATAATAATAGTTTAAATGATGATTACTATATTAATTAATTATAGTTAAAATATATTTTCTAAGACATAGTATTGGTTTCCCGTGCAAAGCACGGGTTACCCGCTAGTATGCATGAAGATCATTTTGGGACGGAGGGAATGCATGAATATGCCTTAGAAAAGTCCACAGTCATTTACTCCCTCCATCTCAAAATGATATTCATACTTTTTTTCCTTCGCAATAATAGAGAAAAATGCAAGATCATTTTGGGATGGAGGGAATACATGAATATGCCTTAGAAAAGGCCAAAGTCATTTGCTCCCTCCGTCCCAAAATGATATTCATACTTTTTTCTTTGGCAATAATAGAGAAAAAAGTATGAAGATCATTTTAGGACGGAGGGAGTACATGAATATGCCTTAGAAAAGGCCACAGTACTTATTAAGATAAGCTTGAACATGTTGAAACAGAATTTGTATATTTTCTTAAGAAAAATAACATGCGTGTTAATAATCTTTATATGTAAACACGGTTCAGCTAACTCGGTTCAACGGTTCGGCTCCACGGTTCGGTTTCGCGGTTCAGCTCCACGGTTCGGTTCGGTTCGGCTTGGAAGGGCCAGACCGTAAGCCGAACCGAACCATATGGTTTATCACTTTTCTAAACCGAGCTAAACCACATATGTTTAAAACCGAGCAAAACCGCTCGGCTTGGTTCGGTTCCAAACCGCGGTTTGAGCCGAACCATTTCCACCCCTAATTATGTGTGCACTTGCAGTTAGTTAATGGAATTTCTTTTGGGTTTAAAAAAGGAGGGGGGGGGTTGGGATCGACATCTTCATATTTTGACTAGAACATGATCCAAAAGATCTTGAAAGTTGAGAAATAATTAGGGGATTTATGTGCTAACTTCATATAATGGAAAAATCTTTATAAGATTCGACTATACCATGACTGTCTAGAGTCGATTAAAGGTACAAAGATGCTAAAAATAAATTGAATTTATATAAAAATAAAGAAAATTCTGATGGAAGTATTTACAGAGAAAACCTACTTCAGCTAATTATGATCATTTGCATATCCACTTGTTTCTTCTGCAACTGTTTCCCACACACTTGCCATCTTCTCTGCATATCCTGCCTGTTAACATCCAAACATGGTTATCCTGGTTTAGCTTTAGCCTGCCTTTTGAATAGGATTTCAACTGACACTACAAATCTATCAAGTTAGAGGAACTCTTGTGTCACATGTGATGGATCTCGACCGCCCCTATGGTCGGCAAACCATTTACTCTCTCAACAAGACCCGTCTCACACAAGTTTTTGTCATCAATCATTCTCGTAATTAATTTCAGAAGTTTCAATTTATATAATCAAGATGTCAACTACCAGCAGTTTGGACCCCAGTTATCTTGTGAATTAGATAAAGTAACAGTCTAGCTTGGCCTCCAAAATCCCATAACAGGGCATAACGATATCTGACCAGACTAAAATTGTTTTCCAAGTCGAGTAATGAACCTAGTCTAGCTCTGAACCTAATGGCAGGGGAGACAAAAAGTCAACAGAACTAGATCGAAGTTGATTAGTGGGACCCCATGAAACCAAATCCCCCATGATGATGCCCCGCCCAGTCAGTTTTCTAAAATGCACACAAAGTGCAGCTGAGATTGCATCGTATTCTGGAAGTTGCTTCCCCATTTAAACATTAGACTAAAATATGCTAGGCAAAGTTGTTCAACGATTGTTTGCACCAAAGAAGAAGTCCAGAATCCTTACCTGGTTAACAACAAAGCCTCTCAACATGCTAAAAAAGTCGTCCTTCCTCTCCTTGTCAAGTCTTTCAAGCTCATTCTTATTGTTTTCCTGCACATATATTCACCATAAAACAATAAACCATATGCATCATCTTATCACTCAAATGGTGAAGTAACATTATACTCCCTATGTCCCAAATTGAGAGCCTCGTTTGACTTTTCAAACATTTTAAGGTTACACTATAGGTTTTGGAATTTCAGTGATTAAAAAGCCTTAATATTGGAAATGTGACTAACTTTCTGGGACAAACAAAAAAGAGAAATGGGACTATCACTATGGGACAGGGGGAGAAGTATTCTTCAACCACATCAAACGCAAAATACATTCATACGATTTTGTTTATGAAATAATCCTGCCTAAGAAGGAAGACGAGTTCTGTAAGACAGTACATAACTAGACTTCTCTTGCTTCTATTAAAGATAAAATAATACTCCCTTCGTCCCTAAATGAGTGACTATTTTCAAGATTTTTTTTGGTCCCAAAATGAGTGTCTTTTTTGTGAAAAACTTTGTCCCTAAATGGTTT
Source organism: Campanula takesimana (assembly GCA_026119855.1). Taxonomy (NCBI): domain Eukaryota; kingdom Viridiplantae; phylum Streptophyta; class Magnoliopsida; order Asterales; family Campanulaceae; genus Campanula; species Campanula takesimana. Next base: position 3,597,119 of record JAOWBW010000002.1, read on the forward strand.
TTTACCATCTTTTTTTTACAAAGGCTTGGTTCCTGAACACTATAGAGACAACTATGAACATACTGTTACCTTTATCCGCTCATATTCATTGATAGCACAGCTTTTAGCATCCTCAGTAACTCTTAAAGTTTCTTTCAGCTCGTCAATTTTCCGAAGTCTACTCCTGTCACCCCCAAATACCTTTGATGAAGCAGCTTCAAGCTTTTCAATCCTTGAATTCAAGGATGCTACGTCAGATAATAGAGTCTGTACGGTCAACAAAGCATTTGATCGATCAGAGTATGCAATGTTGACAGCTAGCATCACCCCGAGATAATCATGAAGCTTATCCTGCAACATATAGAACAGTGAAATTAAAATCCAACAATTTCATACCATAACAGCAAAGAACAATGTAATGTGTTGTGAATTCAGAAATTTGACTTTGAAGGAATCAAACAGAAAATTGTTATATTTATTGTATCAAGCAATAAGAAGCAAACAAATAAAAAAAATGAGATGGGGTATTCCAAGTTACCAGATGCTTGACAGTTTGTGAGTTTAACTCCCGATACAATCTGCTTGCTTTGACAGCAGCGGTAGCCACATTTTTCATGTCAGTAGCTCTCACTCTCTGAGAATTGTGCAAAGCTTCATCTGTCTCAAACTTGGTTAATTTGACAAAAGCCAACCCCAATTGCCCCAATGTCTCACCACTATCTTGCTGAGCTTTGACCAGAGATTCAGCCTGCAATTCATCAGAGATAATTTCACTTCAGGTACATAAAGTCTGGTGCCCCCTCTCCTTAAATCTTTTTAAGAGTTTCTAACGATTGAATTAATCTATGTCAAAAACATGTAATAATAACCAGTGGGGAGGGAAACTAACCAAAGTCAAGTTGGAATAAACATCGCTTAAGTGGTGGGCGTATTGTAACAGACTAATTCTTGATTCCTCCACCAAAAAAAAAAAGTCACACCCAAAAGGAGGGTTGCATTTCTAAAATTAACGCTTTAAAATCATCATATTTACCCAAATAAATAAAAAAAAAGTTGTCATTGAAAAGATGGCAATTATAGTAAGTTCATGTAAGAGCATACTTAACTATAAAAACAACAACAAAGCCTTAGTCCCAAAATGATTTAGGATCAGCTAGCATGAATCATCATCCGGAATCGAGAATGGAAAGAGGTGAGGAAAAAAATAAAACAAAATTTGTGAAGGATAAGAACAATTTTAAAGAAGAAAAGTATGATATTACCATTTGACTCTTCAAATGTGGTTACCAACAAGTTTTGCCAGTAAAAGTGGATTTGTTAGGTTGTAATTGACCTCGAGATTACATTAGACTTCATAACTTTTATTATATGACCAATAATATCTTTTGATAATTTTATCATATCTTAGACACTCTTCAAGAAAAGTAAATATAAGAATGTGAACCGCATTAAATCAGGTAGACATGAGGATAAAAGACATTAGGACAGTGTGACTCATACAAAGTACAAAATTGCAAGGAATCAAGTGTGAAATGATGCACTTATTTCGCATCAGACTAGGCTACGTAATAACGGTGTCCGTTGGAGTTTTTAATGAAGCAACTGGAAAAGCTAACGAATCCCGTATGCAGAGAAAATAGATACTCCCTCCGTCCTAAAATGATATTCCTACTTTTTTTATTGTTACTATGAATTAACTTTGAGCAATAATTTTAGGTTGATTAAATAATACTAATGAAAATTCAAGACTTGTTATTGATAGTTGATACACCGTCAACAATACTATCAATAACAAGTTTTAGATTTTCATTATGATAGTTAAATCAACCTAAAATCATTGCTCAAAGTTCATTCGTAGTAACGGCCGAAAAAGTGTGAAGATCATTTTGAGACCGAGGGAGTATAAACAAAGTTTCATGAGAGTGTTGTCCGTCTCCTTACTTCGCAAAACACAGACGAGACCGGTCGTCAAAATTTCCATTTCTTTCTTTTCATTTTTATCCCAAGCAGGAGTTGAAAGGAACTGAACCTGGAACCTCAAACAAAGTGAAGCTCAAAGTCTTACCGCTGAGCCACGCCTAAGAGTTACCACTCAACCATGCACAAGCACAACAAATACTTTCTGCACCAAAACTGATATCACTCTTTTCCCTTAGTTTAGTCCTTCAAAGGCACCCCATTTCCATGAGTGCAAGCATGATCGCCTACGCCTAGGGCATAGGGAGAAAAAATATAGCAAACCCAGAGGCATATCTGAGTGACAACGGGTAAACACCACTTCTGTTATATACTCCCTCCGTGCCACTAAAAGATGCACTTTTGCTTTATCCACAGGGATTAAGAAAATGTGTAAGTGGTGTAAGTTTTGTGAGTACGAAAAGTGAAGTAGGAGAGAAAAGGTGGGGTAGTGGATAGTTGTTGTGAATATGCAAGTGGGTCCCATTGAATAAAGAAGTATTTTAAAGTTTCCAGTTTAGAGAAGTGCATTTTTAGTGGGACATTCTCTAAGGTAAAGAGTGCATCTTTTAGTGGGACGGAGGGAGTATATACTACAAGATAGCAATAATCGATGAACAATAATCTAGACTCTAAAGATTCTAAGGAACTCACAAGCTTTAGCAGTCGTGACTTCTTTTGGAAGCAGAGTGAGAGTCACTTATGAAGAGGAGATTCTAGAAATCTTTAAAGAAAACATTATTCCTTTGAGCATGAATCCTTCGTTATCATGTTACAGTGTACAACTCCGGACTCAAATATAAGCAAAAGTACCTAACTTAACACAAATTAAGAAGTTGGTTAAAGTAGTTTGATTGTCTTGATTTTAGAACAAAAATTTGTTAAAATTACTAAGATACCCTCACATCAAATGCATAATAAATGTTCACTTATCTTTGAAAATGAAATTCATTAGGGGTGTTCTTGGAAAAATATTATTGAATACAATTGCATCTAATGATTTCTGCATTGGAACTTGGAAATCTTGCTTATATTTAAGGCCGTCTTTTTTTGCTTATATTTGAGTCCAAAAGGAGGAAAGATATGCAGTCGGTCTTTACGCCAGGAAAAATGCAGGTGAGACATCTCTCTTACTTAATTTGTAAGATATATCGTGCAAGTTGTTTATTTCCAAGTTCTCATTCAAAATACTAGACAATGTTTAAGGCAAAAGGGAAACCTGTTTCTTTTTTCAATTTTCCTTTTTCGTCCCTTCTTCAACTTTCAAGAAGGATTTTTTCCTTTAAGGTTACATACGATACTGAGGAAAGTGATATACCAGAAAGGAACATATGATTCAGAATCACCATCAAAGGGATTATTCTTAAGATCACTTCAAACTGTGAGTTTCAGCACTTCCATTTTCCAACTCACATGTTCTATCCATTGCAATTCAAACTAGCCTATTTCATTATAATGCTTCTATTTTATGTCCATACAATAATGGAAAGAAAACAATTGCCAATTATCCCGCATAACTAAATGAAAAACTCGGTTCAGTATTCCCCCAGTTTTGATTTAATAACTTCTGTGTTCAAATTGCATAACTAAATACAGCAAAACACAAATAAACTAATACTAACCTGCAGAGATACATTACTCAGCTGCTGCTCAAAATCCTGTAACTTCTCCCTCTTCTCCAGAAACCCCTTATCCTCCTCCACCACAGCTGGCTTCATTCCGCTCCAATCATTTGTAACAGACTGCTTCAACTCCTTAAATAACCTCAACAAATCCCTCCCACCTTTTGCAGGCTGCACCACCTCACTTGGATCCACAGTTCCCACCGTTGCCTCCCCAAACAACTGTCTGGGCAACTTGACAGCCCCATCCAACATCCTGGAAGCCACATCAGTAGATTTCACCAACGGCAACTTCCCTTGAATCTCCAAAAACACTCTCAACTCCTCACTCCTCCTAATTACCGGATGTGCCGCCAATTTCCTCAAGTATTTCTCCAACGCCGCCCTCCTTTGCTCCACAAAATCCTGCTTCTGCATCATCTGCCCCTCCACAATGCTCTTATCCGGCCGAATCGGTATGAAAAACCCGCGGTAAGATTCAGCCAACCGGTCAGACAAAGTCACAACGTCCTTAAACCGTCGCCGAACGCTAAACTCCTGTCCAGAAAAATCAGGAAGGTTGGTCCAAGTCGTAATCAAATACGTAACGTAATTACTCCCACCGGGAACCAACGAACTGGACAGATCCTGCTCCGTTTGCGGATCGGAGACAGAAATTCGAATGTAATCGGAGGTGGACGAGCTAGAAGACGGAGAAAATGCTCCGGCGGAGGTAGCATGGCCGTTGAGTTGACTAACATGATCGCGGTCAAAGGATCGGAAAACGGCTTCAGCGTAGGAAGGAGGCTCGAGAAACGAATTGAAGGAGTTAGGGTTTTGCTGAGGCGAGGAAGGAAGAGGATGATCGGCGGTGGTAATTTCAGCAAAGGGTAAGGGAGATTTGACGGCGTTGGAATTGGGATCGTCGTGGAGAACGAGGGATTCCATTACTTCAGGGGAAGTGAATAAACGGGCTTCCTCAAAGCCCTGGTTTTCATAGCCCATCATCGTCGGTTAGGATTTGTGTGCTAGATTTCGAATCATGAATTGGAGTGATAATTACGGGTTTGGAACGGAAACGGAAACTCGTCGGCGGAATGAAGGCGGAGGAGGAGGGAGGAGACACGGGCGGAGTTGCAGGTAGTATTCGAGATGTACACGCCAGGTGTGATTTACATTTTTTTTTTATTATTATTATTATTATTTAATTAATTTGAGACGGCTGGCTGAGCCTCTTTCTTGTAAATATCATTTTGCTGGATAATTTGTGATTGTTATGATATATTATTGTGTGGATGTCCTTTGAACCGGAAGTTTACAAGATAATCTTTCGCGAAGCTTACTAGGGAAGCTTTGTAAATATCTTCAGCGAAGCTTACTAGAGAAGCTTTGTAAATATCTTTAGTGAAGCTTATTAGTGAAGCTTTGTAAATATCTTTAGAGAAGCTTACAGAGGAAGCCAATTTCCTCCTATAAATAGTAGGCTCTAGTTTTCATTTCAATACACCTCAGAAGTTCTTAACTTCTATCTTTCTCTCTTGTATACTCTATAATAGTCTTGAAATAAAATATTCTCTATTAAGATTTTGCTCTTAATTCTCCAGTTTTATAACACGTTATCAGCACGACTTCGTTCTAGTTCCACATCCTGAGCTATAGTTACCAAAGTAGGTACGGTATTGGTAAGATCTACCTAGTCTCATTTCAAGTTATTTCAAAATATTATAATGTCAAATCTCACAAAACTTGACTTTGTAGCTCTTGATATTACGGGTAAGAACTACTTATCATGGATCTTAGATGCAGAAATTCATCTAGATGCCAAGGGTCTGGGAGAAACCATCAAAAACGGAAATACTGCCTCTATGCAAGAACGTGCTAAGGCAATGATTTTTCTCCGACACCATGTCCATGAAGAATTAAAAACAGAATACCTCACCGTGAAAGATCCACTTGTATTTTGGGACAATTTGAAAGAAAGGTATGATCATCAAAGATTTGTTGTTCTCCCAAAAGCACACTACGAGTGGATTCATTTACGTTTGCAGGATTTTAAAACCGTAAGTGAATATAATTCTGCGATGTTTAAAATTACATCACAGTTAAAACTATGTGGGGAAGGAATTACTGATAATGATATGCTAGAAAAAACGTTCTCCACATTTCATGCCTCAAATATGCTCCTGCAGCAGCAATATCGAGAAAAAGGTTTTAGAAGGTATTCTGAATTAATCTCATGCCTTCTTGTGGCTGAGCAAAATAATGAGATCTTATTGAAAAATCATGAAACCCGCCCTACTGGCTCTACTCCGTTCCCTGAAGTGAACGCGAGTATATATGATAATAATGGGCGAGGCTGAGGACGTGGTCGTGGACGGGGCCGTGGACGTGGTCGCGGCCGTGGTCGAGGAAGATTTTATAATCAGTATCATAATAATAATCACCCCAATAATGATGGAAATATATCTCGCCACCTGAAGTGGAATAGAGAAGATAATAAAGAAAAATCATCAGCTAGACAAACTGAGCAACCGATAAAAGTTGAGAATTTATGTTATCGGTGTGGAATGAAAGGTCATTGGGCCCGTACCTGTCGTACGCCAAAACATCTTGTTAAACTGTATCAAGCATCAATGCTGAATAAAGGGAAAGATGTCGAAACAAATTTTGTCTATGAAAATGATGATGTGAATCAAGACCCATCTACAAGTAAACATCTGGACATATCAGATTTTCTCAATCCAGAGATTACATGCTTGATGGTGGAGAGACCCAAATAAATTAAATATCTAGATTGTAATATTTTACTTAAGTGTGTTTTATTTCAGTATGTTTGTAACATATTTAACTTTTGTTTGTAATATAAGTATTGTCTTATATTTTATTCCTTTTATTTTTCTTGAAGAAAATGGCTAGCAGAGATGATGATGTGTGTCTTGCAGACAGTGCATCAACACATACTATACTCAAAAATAAAAAGTACTTCTCTCAAGTGATAGTGAATGATGCTAATGTTAGTACAATATGTGGTAGTACAAAGATAATTGATGGCTCCGGAAGAGCTAACATAGTACTACCAAGAGGAACAAAAATCAGTATAAAAAATGCATTACTCTCAACTAAGTCTCAAAGAAATTTACTATGCTTTAAAGATATTCGTGAAAATGGATATCATATTGAGACTGCTAATGATGGGGAGATGGAATATTTATACATTACAAAGACTGAATCAGGTAACAAAAGTGTGGTAGAAAAGTTACCTGTATTTTCCTCTGGACTGTACTATACAAAGATTAGCACTGTTGAAGTACATATGACAGTACACCATAAATTTACTGATATGAATGGTTTTATTATATGGCATGACCGGTTGGGGCATCCCGGTTCTAATATGATGCGAAGAATTATGGAAAATTCACATGGGCATCCATTGAAAAACCAGAAGATTTTTCAATCTAAAGAATTCTCATGTGCTGCTTGCTCTCAAGGAAAATTGATAATTAAGCCATCACCAGCAAAAGTTGGAGTTGAATCTCCAAAATTTTTAGAGCGAATTCAAAGTGATATATGTGGACCAATTGATCCACAGTGTGGACCATTTAGATATTTTATGGTTTTAGTAGATGCATCTACTAGATGGTCACACGTAAGTTTATTATCAACTCGCAACCTGGCGTTTGCGAGATTACTCGCTCAAATAATTCGATTACGATCACAATTTCCAGATTATGTGATCAAGACAATTCACCTTGATAATGCTGGTGAATTTACATCAGAGGCTTTTAATAACTATTGTACATCTATTGGAATAGATGTTGAACATCCAGTTGCTTATGTTCACACACAAAATGGTTTAGCTGAATCATTTATTAAACGAGTTCAGTTAATAGCTAGACATTGCTTATGAGAGCAAAGCTACCTGTCGTAGCTTGGGGACATGCTGTGTTACATGCAGCAGCACTTATACGCATCATGCCATCGAGTTATCATAAGTTCTCCCCATTACAATTGGCTTATGGTCAGGAGCCAAATATTTTCCATCTAAGAATTTTTGGGTGTGCGGTATATGTTCCAATTGCTCCACCACAACGCACCAAGATGGGACCCCAACGAAGATTGGGGATATATGTTGGGTATGATTCTCCTTCAATTATAAGATATCTTGAACCATTAACAGGAGATCTATTTACGGCACGTTTTGCCGACTGTCATTTTGATGAAAAAATATTCCCAACATTAGGGGGAGAAAATAATAAGCTGGAAAAGGAAATCAAGTGGAATACGTTGCAATATCATCTTGATCCTCGTACAAAGCAATGTGAACTAGAAGTTCGAAAAATAATCCACTTGCAAGAAATAGCGAATCAATTGCCAGACGCATTTACTGACCTAAAAAGAGTGACAAAGTCACATGTTCCAGCTGTAAATGCTCCAATACGGATTGATGTCCCGATTGGACAATCCGTTCATGAATATAAACCACGCCTGAAGCGTGGAAGGCCTATCGGTTCCAAAGACAAAAATCCTCGAAAGAAAAAAGGAGCAAATTGTGAGAAAAACCCCGTCGAGGTAAACGAATCTCCTGAAGAGATACATGACAAATCTGATCAAATACTTCTAGAAGAAGTTCAGGTACCTGAAATCATTGAGAATGATGAGATCTCGATCAGTTATGTCAATACTGGAAAAAGATGGAACCGAGAGGAAACAATTGTCGACAATATTTTTGCATATAATATAGCGCTTAATGTTATGGAAAATAACGAGGATCATGAACCAAGGTGTATCGACGAGCGTCGATACAGAAATGATTGGCCAAAATGGAAAGACGCAATTCAAGCAGAATTAAACTCACTTGAGAAGCGTGAGGTTTTCGTGCCTGTAGTCCATACACCTGAAGGTGTAAAACCAGTAGGGTACAAATGGGTCTTTGTGCGAAAACGAAATGAAGAAGGCAAAGTAATAAGATATAAAGCACGTCTTGTTGCACAAGGATTTTCGCAAAGACCTGGAATTGATTATGAGGAGACATATTCTCCTGTGGTGGATGCAATTACATTTCGCTATCTCATTAGTTTGGCAATACATGAAAAGCTTGATATGCGTTTAATGGATGTTGTCACTGCATATTTGTATGGCAGACTTGACAATGATATTTATATGAGAATCCCAGAAGGATTCAAGATGTCTGATGCATGCAATTCAAACTCCCGGGAAGTTTGTTCTATTAAATTACAAAGATCTTTGTATGGTTTAAAACAATCAGGACGGATGTGGTATAACCGTCTTAGTGAATACTTGGCAAAGGAAGGATACACGAATGATCCTATTTGTCCATGTATTTTCATTAGAAAGTCGGCTTCAGGATTTGTAATAATTGCTGTTTATGTTGATGATCTCAATATTATTGGAAGTCCAGAAGAACTTTCAATAGCTGTTAATTACTTGAAGAAAGAATTTGAGATGAAAGATCTGGGAAAGACAAAGTTTTGTCTTGGCCTACAAATCGAGTACCTTAAACAAGGTATACTTGTCCATCAATCAACTTATACAGAAAAAGTCCTGAAACGTTTCTATATGGACAAAGCACATCCATTGAGTACCCCAATGGTTGTTCGATCACTTGATGTGAAAAAAGACGTGTTTCGGCCTCGAGAAAATAATGAAAAAGTCCTTGGTCCAAAAGTACCATATCTTAGTGCAATTGGTGCATTAATGTACCTCGCTAATAATACAAGACCTGATATTGCCTTCTCGGTAAATTTATTAGCAAGATATAGTTCCAATCCAACCCGAAGACATTGGAATGGAATAAAGCACATATTTCGTTATCTCCGAGGAACTACTGAGATGGGCTTATTTTATTCATATAATTGTGGATCACAGCTTATTGGCTATGCAGATGCAGGTTATTTATCTGATCCCCATAAGGCTCGATCTCAGACAGGTTATTTATTTACAACTGGATCTACAGCTATATCATGGCGTTCCACGAAACAGACGTTAGTCGCCACTTCATCAAATCATGCTGAAATTATAGCAATCCACGAAGCAAGCCGTGAATGTGTTTGGCTAAGATCAATGATTAAACACATACGAGGGACGTGTGGATTGGCTTTGGATGCGAAAAGTTCAACAACACTATTTGAAGACAATACAGCATGTATAACTCAACTCAAGGGTGGATATATCAAAGGAGACAGAACAAAGCACATATCACCAAAGTTTTTCTTCACTCATGATCTTCAGAAAAATGGTGAAATTGATATTCAACAAGTTTGTTCAAATGACAATCTTGCGGACTTGCTTACGAAGTCATTACCAACTCCAAGATTTAAGAAATTAGTGCATGATATTGGAATGAGGCGACTAAGAGATATTGAGTAATGTTTTATTCAGGGGGAGTATCCAGAAGATACTAAGATTACATTGTACTATTTTTCTTTCGTGCGGTGTTATTTTTCCCACTGGGTTTTGTTACCCGCCAAGGTTTTAACGAGGCAATGAGTGTTGATTGAAAAGATTTTGCGTTGTACTCTTTTCCTTCGAGATTATTTTTCCCACAGGGTTTTTGCTCAGAAGGTTTTTAATGAGGCAACACGTGATATCTTAGCAGCGGACATCCAAGGGGGAGTGTTATGATATATTATTGTGTGGATGTCCTTTGAACCGGAAGTTTACAAGATAATCTTTCGCGAAGCTTACTAGGGAAGCTTTGTAAATATCTTCAGCGAAGCTTACTAGAGAAGCTTTGTAAATATCTTTAGTGAAGCTTATTAGGGAAGCTTTGTAAATATCTTTAGAGAAGCTTACAGAGGAAGCCAATTTCCTCCTATAAATAGTAGGCTCTAGTTTTCATTTCAATACACCTCAGAAGTTCTTAACTTCTATCTTTCTCTCTTGTATACTCTATAATAGTCTTGAAATAAAATATTCTCTATTAAGATTTTGCTCTTAATTCTCCAGTTTTATAACAGTGATGTGTAGATTTCAATTTTGAATTTTTGATTGATTAAATTATTGTTACTTTTTATAAAAGAAATACTCCATTCAATTAGTGGTCAACTTAATTAAACTTTGACTAATAATTTAAATAAAAATAATTGTTCCGATTAAAATTTTAAAAATTGATATTAAAATTATTATAAATGGTGATATAATGAAAATTGTTAAATTTTCATTAGGATTATTACATTATATTTAGATTATTAGTCGAAATTTAATCAAGTTGACCATTAATTAACACATAGTCTCACTTATGGGACGGAAGGAGTATCTTTTGTTGAAAAACTAAAAAATGAAATAAGAGAAGTATCTTTAAATTTAAATGGGAGTTTACTTCTTTTTTTCTTTTCATTTTTTTTTTCCTGAATGAAGTTTCTTAATAAGGATAATGTATTCTAAAGTTGACTGAACATTAAATTTAGATGTCATATGACATATATGGACGATGACCTATGTGACAAATATTTTGTCAAATTACCAGGGGATTTAGGAAGAAATATCCATGAATCATGGAAACAACAGTTTAGTGATAAAAAGAATTTAGGAATTGGACCGCGAATCACTTATACCTTTACTATATGCCGAAATCATCGAAGGCTCCCCCCCCCCCAAGAAACAAACACAAACAATATTAATAAAGAGTTGGTCTCATGTAAAACGCGTTTTTCCTAATAGTTAGGAAAAACGTGTTTTTCAAAACCTCCAGAAAACTTTATATTGATATCCAGAATGCTTTATACTGATATTCAAGACCCTTCTGGCTATCACTTTCAATGGTTATGTCTATCAATCTCATATCCAGAAGACTTTATATTGATATCCAGAACCAAAGAACCCTTTTGGCTATCACTTTCAAATGTTCTGGCTATCACTTTCATGAAGCATGCCAGTCGATCGGCGTGTCTCATGTTGTTTACCCGATGTACATGTCATGCAACAGGTACAATTAATTAAGGGTTCATGGCTGTGGAGTTCTTCCCACAACCCTGTCAATTTTCCAAAGTACGTGGAGACTGACACATCCTTGGTTTGTTCACAGTGAGCAATAGAAGTTTTGAGCTGCTGAATACGGGGTCCGTTAACTAGGGCGAAACGGGATTTCAAGGAGTCCCACAGATGTCTTGCATCCCTATACTTGGAAAGAGTACTTTTTACCTCTGGTTCGATGGTATTCATAAGCCAAGAGACGAGCATGGCGTGGATGGTGGTCCAGTCAGACGCCGTACAAGGAGGAACTGCTTCCGTGATAGTGCCATCAAGGAAGACAAACTTGCGACGAGCTTCCAACGCGGTCTGAATGTCACCGGCCCAGTTGTCGTAATTATCGCCTAGAAGGCGAGTGGGGGTGATAAAATCGCCAGGGCGATCTTGAGGTCCAAGATAAAAGGGAAGATAATTAGGGTTAAATTGCTTGCCCTCCTCCTTATTCCATTGCTCAATATATAGTTACATACTTAGCAAAGAGATCAAGCTAACTAAGGAAACAAATAAGTAATAAGGAAAGAGATCCCACAATAAACGGGATACAATTCTTAGCAAAATAAATTATGCAGATTTTGTGCGTATATCGTCACACTCACCCAAGATAGAAGGACAAATTGCAATTTAGTTACTTGAGTTTGTCATCATGTTTTAACTGGTTAATAAATTTGTGTTTGTTACAATTTGGTTATTGAATGTATCTTTTTGTTGCAATCATGTGTAATTTTTGATAAACCCTTTAAAAACTAACGAAAATAGATGGAAAATATAACAAGCTTCTTTCAAAATTGCAATTATCACCCCTACAGTTTAAATTATCCTATTACGCTCCTAGCTTTAACTAATGTTAAAAAAACTAACGTAATTTAACATTAATCTAATTCACATTAGTTTTCTTGCTCATAAAAAAAACTAACAAAATGAGTGACCTTTAATTTGATATTTACCACATCAGCAGCAAGACCTGCAGATGTTCATATTATAAACAAAATTATTTTATTTCCTTTAATAATTCCAAAATTCAACCAACCTAATGGTATATCGCATCAAAAAAATGTTCAACCAAAAAGCTTGCAAACACAATTAGTAACGTAATGTGACACAAGCTACTCCAATTCCAACAAAAGCCCAAAAAATATATGAAAAAATCATTTGAAAATATAAAATTATAATATCACATTTTTTATGTCTAATAACCTATGAGTAAAATAAAAGGAATTACTCCCTCCATCCCTAAACGAATGTCAAAATTTTATTTTACTTTCTAAAAATTTCTACTACGATTTAATGACAAGAATTCATATATATTCTTGTGATCTTCCTTCTAAACATTTAATTTTTCTATGTATAAAAAGACTAGTTTGCTAAAAAAAAAAAAAAAAGTATAAAGAGACTAATGATTTTTTTTAATAAAAAGCATTTAACAAGTTAGACTCTCATTTTAGGATATTATTTTTTAAATAGACATTCATTTAAAGATAGAGAATATTTGTGCAACTTAATATTATACATGAGATTGCTTCTATTTAGAAGAAGACTACTCCATTTGTTCAACAAATAATCTTCTCATTTGTCATTTTTCATTGTCTCAAAACATTTTTTCAATTTCTACAATTTAAGCTTAAAAGTGTATAAACAAAACATGACTAATGAAGTTAGTGTTCATGTTCTTAAAATGTTTGAATAATCAAATAAGAATATCATTTTAAGCCGAAGGAAGTAAAACAATATGTATGTAGGGGTATTAAGATCCACACCTCAGTTTAAAAGATGAGAAGGTCTCTGGTGCGGCGCCCGCATGGGGTGCGGCGCCGACCATACCTTCTTTTTTTTTTTTTTGCCCCCACAACCTTTTTTCCTCCGACCAAAAGTAACACTTCTTATAATGAAATGTAACACTTTTGTTTTTCAAATGTAACACTTTTTTTTTCTTTCAAAAATGTACCACAATTATGATGCAATAGATTAAAGATAACATAAAAATTAACGACTAAATTAATGTAACACTTTTTATAAAGGAATGTAACATTCTTTTTTCAAATGTAACACTTTTTTTTCAAAATGTACCACCCATACTTTTTTTCCTCCCAACAAAAGTAACACTTATTATAACAAAATGTAACACTTTTTTATTCAAAATGTAACACTTTTTAAAAAAAAACATATACCACAATTTTGCTACAATAGATAAAGATAACATAAAGATTGACAACTAAATTAATGTAACACTTTTTATAAGGGAATGTAACACTCATTTTTTCAAATGTAACATTTTTTTCTCCGAAAATAACATAGGATTGACAACTAAACTAATGTTACATTTTATAAAAAATGAATGTAACATTTTTTTCTTAATTGTAACAGTTTATATTCCTTAATGTAACATTATATATGAAATGTAACAATTTTTTATTGAGAAAGTAACAATTGAAATGCAAACAATTTTTTTTTTTTGTAAAATTGATGTTACATTTGACAGTAGAAAAAGTGTTACTTTTTGAAGATGAAAGTGTTACTTTTATCAGAACAGAGTGTTACATTTCAGCTGGCAAGCACCTCAAACTTTTTTATGTGTAAAAAAATGTTTAAAAAAAAAAAAAAATCAAACCATATCATGACCTATGTAGTTTTATTCGTCTCGTCGAGACGAACACAACGGTATTTTTAAATATTTTTTTTGACTTATAAATCTCAAGATATAGCATTTTAAAGTTTTTTTTTTTTTTTTAACACACGTGGAAAATGGCGCGTCCGTCTCACGCGCCCGTCGCACGGCGTGAGACGGCCGCAAACGAGAATTTGCCTTAAAAGATTAAGTTTTCACATGTTTTAAGAAATAATATAATTACTACTACAATTTTATAAATTATTCACCAACTTACTTTTATTAATTATTTCTCGCTTGCGCATTATTTCACTCAAACATGGTGAGAATGAGATGTAAAAGTTAAAACCTAAAATAATATTCTTCTGTCTGAGAGTAAGAATCATAATTTCTTCTTTTTGATATATCTCAGAGTAATTTTGCTTTATTGCCATAATTGCATACAATGAAAAGTATTTTAGACATTTTTATCATCACTTTTTTGTATGATTAGAAAAATACTAATGCTTATTGACTTACTTTTCACCCACTTAAATTATTAGTAGTTTTTAGCTAATTATGTATTCAACCCACTTACAATTATTCACTCATTTCCTATTGTTATCTTCTTTTTTTTTTTTTTTTTTTTTGACAAGCTAGTTACATATTATTTATTCAAGATGATGGTGTCTCTTCAGAAATCTATTATAGACGTCCTACGCCATCTGATAGTCCTCTTGCCATAGAGGTCCTGCACCGTCTGAACGATCACATGTAGAAGCCTCCAGCCGCCCTCAAAAGAGCATAGTTACAAGGTTCTCCCCTTTGCTCCCAGAGGGAGTCGAACCTGAAACCTACACTATTACTCACACACCCGAATACCATTAGTTAGAGGCCCTTCGTTAGTGTTATCTTATTAAATGTACAAACTCATGGCAGGAGCCAGGAAGTCTAGTTTGTTTTTCCCATTCACATCTTAAATATCTGAAGTCTGAATCAAATCAGATGGGCCGAGTGGACCGCTTATACGCAAACTATTCTACCACGAGTGACGGCCTGTGTCCAACAAATTGGCCAGTCCATTGGAGAGGCATGCGCCACGGTTTTTGGGCTCATCAAGTTGGGCCTGGCTCGGCTGGTTTCGGGCACCCGTTGACCAAATCCAGTTTAATTCATTTTTCATTTTCTTTTGAATTTTCTGTGCGTAACGACGAAAATCTCAAAGGAATAAGGAATTAGTCTCTCCGTTACAAACTCATAAACTCACTCCCTCCGTCCCATCCATTTTAAGAGTTAAAAAATAAATGAGTTCAAGAATTAAAAAAAGGTGATGTGTTGTGATTGTTGATAGTTAGGTAGGAAAGAGAAAGTGGGGTAGAGAAGAGTTAGTGGATAATTGTTGTGAGTATGACATGTAGGACCCACTTTTCATTTTAGGATTTGGACTCTTATGAGACGTCTTTTTAGGAAATTTTTGACTCTTAAAATGGGACGGAGGGAGTATATGATTACTTATTTTTATTTTGGGCGTCTCAGTTACTTATTCAAAAGTTTAATTTTCTCTCCTCTCCACTATTTCTTTTTCTCTCCTTCTCACTCTGATGTACTCCCTCCGTCCCACCGAAAATTGCAAAACTTACCAAAATGGGCGTCCCATAGAAATTGCACATTCCATAAATGGAAAGTTTTTAATATTTTTTAATTAGTGGGTCCCACTTCTCATACTCACATCCACTAACCCACTAACTATTCTCTACCCCACTTTCTCTCTCCCACTCAACTATCAACACTCACAACACATCACCTTTTTCACTTTTCCCTTAATTCTTGTGCCATGATTTTTTTTTTGCAATTTTCGGCGGGACGGAGGGAGTAAAACGCAGCGGAATTTAACCAAGAATTAGCCTAAACCAATTCTTCTGCAAGGAACCGAAATTCCCCAAACAAGAATTTCCGAAGAAACTCTTCTGCAAGCCAAAGGCTTAAGGGTAAAACCCAACAATTGCAAAGCAATCAAAATTTTATTTTTAGATTACAACTTTAGGCCTATTTTATAGTGTCCATAAAACTTGAAAAAGATGCCTAAACCTTATAGGAATAACCCTAACATATATGGTAACATAATAGGAGTCAAAAATAGCAAAATCACTCCTAATCCTACTCTAAAACCCTCTTTAAATGAACTATAAAAAATAATGACGAAAATAACAAATAAAATAGAAACTAATGTAAACTAAATCTTAAAATACTAATTTAAAATACAAAATAATTAATATGTTTGACGTGGTCGAACATTCGTGCTACATCACACTCACACCACCTATTTTTTTCTTAATCTTTGTACATACTCCCTCTGTGCACATACCAAAGAACACAGTTTGACTTTTTTTATTAACTAAGTCAATTTTTTACCATAATTTTATGAATATCTAAATATCTCTATGAAATTCTAAAAATTGTTCTTGTTTCACTATTAGAAATACTATCATTAACAATTTTTAGAATTGTATAAAGATATCTAGATATTCATAAAATCATGATCAAAGATTGACTCAATTGATATAAAAAAAAGTCAAACTGTGCACTTTGATATGGGACGGAGTGAGTATAATTTTTATAACCATTAATTTAACTAGTGAAGGCACGGGCCGGCAAAAGACTTTTAGAAATAAAGGAAAAATGAATAATTATAAATATAATAAAAAATTGGTAAACATTAAATTAACAGTATAATTACAAATTTTGAAAAATTTCTTTGTAAACAACATTTGTTGTTTCATCGACAGTTTTTCCTTCTTCATCACAGATTCATTTGGGTTTCCAATGGAAGAAATCTCTTGAAAATGTATCAAGTTAAACAATGTCTTTGTAGGAAAGTTTTTGTCCTTTACTCCAAAGATAACTGTAGACTCTAAAAACATGAGTTTGTATCGATGAACCAAAATTTTGAATCCCCGGCCAGCATCGACAACAATAAGATTAGAGATTATATTCAGTTGTCCCTCATGCAGATTGTTTTTAAACTTGCTTATCAATTTGGTAGGAACTGTTGCTTGTATACGTTCTCCTTATTAAAAAAAAATTGTTTTCATTTAGTAAAAGTAGACATATATAAAACTTCACCATAAAAAATAAATCAAAGCAGTAATAACTATTTAGTGTTTACCTCTGAATCCACAAGAATAAACTCAAAAGTATTGGGTAACTTCAAAATGTCATCATATTCTACTTCCCACTTGCGTGCAACAAATACCTTCACACTCCAATCAGATTGACCATTCTTTAGTTCACGAAAGAGACTTTTTTCATTTCCATTTTGTGTTTTTACTCGAAGAAGAATCTATGTTTACAAAGTTAACATACATTAAATGAAGACCAATTGCTTTTATACTAAATAAAAAAACCTTTCATATACCAACAAGTAAGAACTAAATGTGTATTATTCTAGATTACATTTTTATTTTGCCAATGTGTATCATTACCAATATAATATTAAATATAGAATACGAAAAATTATGAAATCATAATTACATATACATGAATTTATTATAAGCATGCACACACATTTTTTTGATTGTAGTTTGCTTTCAATGTTTGTGTTTGAATTTGCTTAATAAATGAGATGTATAATGAGAACATTAATTTGGTTACATGTTTCGAGGTTATTTTTTTTTATTCAAGTTTATCTCTTAATTTTTAGATTCTGATTCAAAACAACTCTAAGTAAAAAATGTATAACTTAATTTTTTTTAACGTAATTTTTTTTATTTTTGTTATAGTTTATTCCAAATTTATTTTGCATGAGTAATTAATGTTCAATTTTATATAGAATATGAAACGTTATGAAATCATAATTACAGATACATGAGTTTATTATAAGCATCCACACACATTTTCTTGATTGTAGTTTGTTTCAATGTTTGTTTTTGAATTTGCTTAATAAATGAGATGTATAATGATAACATTAATTTAGTTTCATGTTTCGAGGTATTTTTTTTTAATTCAAGTTTATCTCTTAATTCTTAGATTCTGATTGTACTCTCCGAATTAAATTAAATCTATCTATGTACTCTCCAAATTTTGAACTTACATTTAAATTCACTAACATGTCTTCAACAAAACAACAACCTGATATCAATCTCATATCCAGAAGACTTTATGCAGCTCTTCGTACTAATATTTTGTCTCAGGATCCACTGCCTACCCTTGATCGTGCCTATCAACTACTAGCGCAGGATGAAGGGGTTCGTCTAGCCAAGGAAGTACCTGCCGACACACCCGATATTGTGAGTTTTGCTCTTCGTACTGGTGGTGGTCGAGGTCGTGACAAACCCGACAAATCTCATTTGATGTGCACTTACTGTAAGAAAAGTGGCCACGAAGTTGCTAAATGCTTCGAACTCCATGGTTATCCTGAATGGTGCGGAGATCGTGGCAAATATATCTCTTCAAGTAGCAGTCGCCCCCAGTATGGTCGTAGACAAGGTACTGTTCGTAGTAATGCCTCTTCATCCAATTCCACAAAATCTGTTGGTGTCAGTGTTGGAGCGGCTTCGGTTGGGTCCGTTTCATCTGTTTCTCCCACTCTTTTCACGGCTGAACAGTGGAAAGCCCTAGCCGGCCTCGTTGGTAATATGCCCTTATCTGATGATCGCTTGCATGGTAAGTTCGACAAGTCTTTATGGATTATTGATACAGGCGCTTCGAATCATGTAACTGGTGATGATAGTTTTCTCTTTGCTACTCGAGATATACGGGAGTGTCCTGTTGGACTTCCCAACGGTACCACTGTCTTTGCAAACAAATCGGGTTCCGTTTGCTTGTCGGACAAAATTATTCTTCACCATGTTCTATTTGTTCCACAAGTGAACTGTAATCTACTTTCGGTTTCACAATTAAATGATAATTTACACTGCACAGTCCAATTTAACTCCTCGGTATGTGCTATATAGGACCAGTCGAGGAATCTGATTGGAACGGGAGTTAGACGGGATAGACTTTACTATTTTTGCGGATATCATTCAGTGCAACATGTTTCTGCTAATGGGCTGCTTCTTTGCTGGAACTGTGGCACAATCGTATGGGTCATCCTTCGGAGAGAATAGTCAAGCTTCTTCCTCCTGTTCGTCATACTTCTGGTAGTTTGAATAAATCGTGTGAGGTGTGTTTTCGCGCTAGCACTTTAGAGATAGTTTCCCTCTTAGTAAGTATAAATCTACTCGGATTTTCGAAAAGATTCATTGCGATTTGTGGGGTGCTTACAAGCATGTTTCCTCTTATGGTGCCCGATATTTTTTGACAATAGTTGATGATTATTCCCGTGCTGTTTGAGTTTATTTATTACTTGATAAAACCAAAGTTTTTCGTATGTTTATGGCTTTTATTGCAATGGTTGATCACTAATTTTTTCAACAAATCAAAATTGTCCAGTCTGATAATGGTACGGAGTTGAATTGCATGTGTGATTTTTTTTTTCCACTAGCATTTTATTCCAATCTTCTTGTGTCGGTACCCCTCAAAAGAACGGGCGCGTTGAGAGGAAGCATCGTCATATTTTGAATATTACTAGAGCCTTGCGGTTTCATGCTCATCTTCCGATTTATTTTTGGGGAGAGGTGGTCCTTGCTGCTGCCTATCTCAGTATTCGAACTCCGTCCCCTCTCCTGGCGAATAGAACTCCATACGAGCTTTTGTTTGGTAAAGCCCCATCCTATGACTCGATACGGGTGTTTGGTTCTTTGTGTTATGCTGACAATCAAAAGACCAAAGGTGATAAATTTGACAGTAGGAGTCGTAAATGTGTTTTTGTGGGATATCGACTTGGCAAAAAGGGGTGGAAATTATTTGATCTTGATTCCCAAACTTTCCTGGTTTCTCAAGATGTGAAGTTTTTTAAGGATGATTTTCCATATAGCAAGCCTACTGTAGTCTCTTGTACTCCAGATTCTATTGACGATCTTAATGCGGAAGCTGATCTTGGCTTTGTTGAGCCTCCTCCCTCTGATCAGCATGTTCTTGACACGCACGATGCTGACTCCGCTGCTCTATTGCCTCAAGTTAATGAGGTCCCAGCTATTCTACATGATGTTCAATCTGATCTGGAAACATCGTGTCAAACATCTGCACCTATGTCAAAAATGTCTCCTTCTGTTCCGGCTCTAGTTACTGATGAACCTGATCCTTTAGGGAAAGGAATGAGTGAAAAGGTCGCCTCTGTCCGTCTCTATGAATATTTTGCTCACACTGTTTCTCCTACGAGTCCATCCCCCGTATCTTCTCTTCCATCCAGTTCCTCAGGTACTCCTTATCCTATAGCACACTACGTAAATTGTGACAGTTTTTCTGTAAATTATCGTAACTTTATTACATCCCGTTCTTTCAAAGAACTATTGTTGGAAATTATTCCCTAGGCCCTTGAGAAAGGCCTTTCGTTGCATCATGTTCTCATTTGTTATGGAGATAACAACTCTGGAATATTATATGTTTTACATGTTTATTATAATAATCCCCGTCCCTAGTACTTATGAAGAACTAGTATAAGTTTAATTGATGATCCTGTGTATATGATACAAATTAAGCTTATGGGTACTTGTTAGTGAACACGTACTGGACATGACCCGCTATCAGATTTATGTCATGGTCAGGTGTCATAATTAAACCTCATATAGTTATATCATTTATTCATAGACCTGAGATTATCATAGTCTTCCACATGATGAACATTATGTTTGACGTACTCAAACGCTACCCCTAACCGGGTGATTATAAAGGCTACGATTGCCATAATCGGATTCATGTAGGGAAGAATGATAAGTCAAGATGGTATTTGTCCCTCTCTCAAGAGAGATATCTGCTTGGCCTCTCGAAGAGTGAGATTGATGACAGTGTATGGCCATACCCAAATGAATTGAAGTGTTCAATGTCATTTGCTCATATCAATCTACTCGGGATCGAGAAAGCATTGGACAACATAAGTTGACGTGGACCATGACTTATGTCCAATATGATATCGCGTGACAAAAGGGTTGTGATATGTTCTATGAGGATAACGAACTTCGTTTAAGTTATATTAATTGGGTAGTCATGATGGTTTACTAGAGTCCGCTCATGACTTATGGGTTTGACCTTGGTTTGACTCATTTCCAACTTAATATAATCCTATGGGGTCACACACAAAAGAACGAATCAAAGAAAAGGCTAACATTGGAATTGCGTAAAAGAGCGTAAAATCAGAATCAAGAAAAGTCAGAAAATTGGATTTTCTGGAAGGTCCGGTCGGACCACATTTGAGACCCGGGTGGACCACATTGATGACCCAGTCGGGCAACATCAATGACCTGGTCGGGTTATGTAGATTCGAGCCTGTTTTTCCTGCTTCGGATTTTGACGGGATTTGGACTAAATATCCTAAATGGTTTAGGACTTTTGAGTTTAAATACACCTCTCTTTACAAGGTATTAACCTAATTGATATTGTATCAATATTGGTAGCCTCCATGTGTTTGAGAAACATATTGTTGAGTTTAGATTATGAATCAAAAGCTCAAGAACACAAATAAATTCATATAGCCTTTGAAGATTAGAAAATCGTGTTTTCTAATGGGTTTAGCAATCCAGATCTAGAATCGTTCTAGATATTCATTCACGTGTAGATACACATAAAAGATGTTTGCTTTAACATCTCAAGTTCGTGTTCCTGTGATCCTGATCCGAAGAACTTGAAGAACGAGGAGATTAAATCTTAAAGCTTGAAGACTTGGCGATTTGGGGATCCGAAAATTTAAACACGCAACTACGGTTAGTATTCTAAATTCATCTTGCTATTAATTTAATCATCATGAATGGATCTTGGGGCTTAGGGTTTTGTTGATTGTTATCGCTTTCTTCCGCTGCGCATGTTGCCTCAAAACCCAAGAACTATGGCTTATGATGGTTGGAAGAAATCTATGTAAGAGGAGATTCGTGCCTTAGAAGAAAATGGCACATGGACTATGGTCTCCCTTCCTCCGGGAAAACGTGCTTTGGGCAATCAGTAGGTGTATAAACACAAATATAATTCTGCAGGCATACTTGAACGATTAAAGTCAAGATTAGTTGTTCTTGGAAATCATCAGAAGGAAGGTGTTGATTACACCGAAACTGTAGGATATTATGCCCTAGGACCTTGAGAAAGGCCTATGTGTTATATCATAAGCTTCATTGTTATAGAGATAACAAACCCGATTATTATATATTTTGCATGTTTACATAATAATTATTGTCCCTAGCACTTACGAAGAGCTAGTATGAGTTTAATGGATAACCATATGATGATTATAGTGCATAGGATGCAGATTGAACTTGTGGGTACATGTTGGAGAACAAGTACTGGATAGACCCATTATGAGAGTTATGTCATGGTCAAATGTCATAATTAAATCTCATAATAGTTATATCATTTGATATCCTTAGACCTGAGATTATCATAGTCTTCCACATGATGAACATTATGTTTGACGTACTCAAACGCTACCCCTAACCGGGTGGTTATAAAGGTTACGATTGGCATAATCGGATTCTTGTAGGGAAGAATGGTAAGTCAAGATGAGATTTGTCCCTCTCTCAAGAGATATATTTGCTTGGCCAATCGATGAGTGAGATTGATGATAGTGTACGGCCGTACCCAAATGAATTGAAGTGTTCAATGTCATTTGCTCATATCAATCTACTCGGGATCGAGAAAGCATTGGACAACATAAGTTGACGTGGACCATGACTTATGTCCAATATGATATCGCGTGACAAAGGGATTGTGATATGTTCTATAAGGATACTTTTGACTTTCAAAGTTGTACTAATTGGGTAGTCATAATGGCTTGCTAGAGTCCGCTTATGACTTACGGGTTATGACTGGTTCGGACTCCTGATCCCAAACGGA
Organism: Campanula takesimana; assembly: GCA_026119855.1. Classification (NCBI taxonomy): domain Eukaryota; kingdom Viridiplantae; phylum Streptophyta; class Magnoliopsida; order Asterales; family Campanulaceae; genus Campanula; species Campanula takesimana. Next base: position 3,620,141 of record JAOWBW010000002.1, read on the forward strand.
ATTAGGTCAGACCCTCATATAAGATATGCAGCCGGGTTTGACAGCCTCTAATGTTGATTTTGGAAATCAATAACGATTGTTTTAGAAACAATAAATTATAGAGAGGTAGGATTATTTATTTTGTGATCCATGATCATCAAAATACAATAATCAATGAAGCAAAATAATTCCTACGAAGAAATTGTTTCTTCACCATGCTTTGGGTCTAGCAATCCAGATCAAGAAGGTGTTCTTGATATCCGTTCGACGTGTGGATACCGATAGAGGGTGTTTGCGTTAGCACCTCAAATTCCGTGTTCATGGATTCAATCTTCAAGGGTATGTTTTCTTTCATATTGTATTTAATTTAATCAATATGCACGGATCCGGGCTCATGGGTGTTTGATTTTATGTTTTATTCCTCTGCGCATGATGCATCAAAACCCAACTGTGGTATCAGAGCCCCGTTCATCGTTTATTATTTTAATACATCATGTTTAAATTATTTAGTTTGATTATATGAATTTTGCATGATGATAAAGATGAATGTGTGATTTGAATTTTATATGCGATATGCAATTTATGAGCATGAATATGGGGATGATGCAATTATTATGTTGATGTGATCTATATGAAAAATTGCATGTTTGGGATATCAATAAATAATTTGGTTATGTGTATTGATAAATTGGATCTAATTTGAATATGTAATAAATTGTTTATTCGTGATATTGATTAGATCTATGTAAATTCGTAATCTGAAAATTCGTGTTGGTTTAATTTGATTATTGCATGAACACGATATTGGAATAGATCGAATTTAAAAATTCTGAAAATCTCGATAATCTGAGGTTCACCACCGTACGGTGGCATGGGTGGCGTACGCCTCCATAGCAGCCGTACGTCTGGTCTTGGTTTTCTAGCAGATTGTGGTTGTTTTATGGTTTTCTGATTGTTCTGTAAATCGTTTACAGAATTCAAATCAGAAATCGAATCTGGTTTCAGATAGCTGGTTTTCGAAACCGTGTTTCCTGAAATATGATTCAATCCAGAAGGTAGCAGAAATCAGAATTCTAAAGAGTTTAGGATTGCTGTAATCTATGAAATTAAGATAAAATGAAAAGGTCTTGAAACAAGTGAACAATCTATACGGGATTGTGGATGCCTTTTGGCTTAGTTTCGACCGTATAGAGAAGTTACTTGGTTTCTTGATTTTAGCACGGGAATGTGGATGCCTTTTTGGCTTAGTTTCGACCGTGCATTTTGTGCTCTCAATATATAGATGTTCTGCGGAAACAAAAGTTTCAGAATTTATCCCTATGAGCAAAGTGAAAATTGTTTGCAAGAGAAGGAAACTAAATTTGGATTAATTCATTGCATGGATCAATGGCAGGCTTGCGCCTTGTTTATGGGAATGCGAATGAAATATCCAATCTGTAAATTGTTTACAGATAATTTAGATTCCGTCCCCGTAAAGTTGCTTCATAATTAAATCACAAGATTTTGCTTCAGTTAATTAATTTGGTTAGTTAACATACATTATGCAAAGACAATATTATATTATGTTTGACATAATTAATATGATGCATGTCTAAATGTAAATGAACATTCTTAAAATTTATGTCTTGTGACAATCCATTATTAAAACACTTGTGAGTACACAGGGTAGTTTTATGTGGGCTCTGCCAAAGCAAGGTGCATTAATTTTATCAGTGTATGAGCAAGATGAGGAAATAGTGATTCCTATACGTTTAAAGTGGTTTGACTTAATTAGGCTATCAAAAGACAAAGTTTTTGGCCTAAGGCACAAGATGAGATTAAAACATGTTTGACATAAGATGTCTAACAAATTATAAAAGATCTAAGAGTCATATATGATATGATTGATAAGGAGTTATCTACCCAATTAATTTAATTTTGAGCAGTATCGCCAAAGCAGACTTGAAATTAAATTAAAGTTTGATCTTAGCCCACTTAAATTATATTTTACAATTGTGGTATTTTAAGGTGTATAATTTAATGGGAGTATTTATAAAATATATTAAATATCTCTAAATGATAATGGTATGAAATATATGTGTATATTTATTTGCATATTTTGTAGAATGTGTTATCATGTATAATTACTGTGATTGACCCCATTTAAAAAGAATAAGATTAACTTCCTTGACATAGTCATGAGATTAAGAATTGTTCTAAAGCAAGAACGGAAGTTATGAATTCTTAATAAATCATATTCTGAGGAAACCTAATGCCTTAAGGATGGACAAAGACATTGATTAGAAACATGTGGATGATTCTATAGATGTCAATTGTCTTATGACTTGCTACCATATATTTGGAACTTTAGAAGTATCTAAAACATATGGATGCTTATCTGATAAGTTATCACTTAGGAAGCGTTCCTACAAGCAAGAAAGGCAAGAAAAGTTTGAGATTGATTAGATCCTAATATTCATATGATGAATAAAAGGTAAGTTAATAAGTTCTCATGTTTTGAACATGGAGAGACATATTAATTACCTTAGTTGGCTTGGTAATCAAGTTAGTTTGGAACTAACAAACGGATTTAATATTAATTCATAAGCGACATTTGATGTTTAAAATGCTAAGTCTTAATATCAAATGGAAACATTCTCAAACACTAAAGGTTAATAAAGGACAAGGATTTAAGATAAAGGGAAGACAAGAGTTGTCAAGCCTAAATGAAATATTTGTGGCTAAACCTAAAATCTTGAGGATGTAATTCCTATCATGGCAATATGATTGACCATTGGAAGAATTACAGTTTGAATTAAAAGATCAAAAGGAAGGGTAGTTGGACTACCACTTCAAGTATTTATGTTTATCTTTCTACATCTAAGTTCTTGGGTATTGGATACCGGATATGGATCTCACATTTGTATAAATGTGTAAGACTTGAGAAATAGAAAGACTACTTTAAAAGGGTAAAGATTAACCTATGTATTGATAATGATGCAATGGTTGCAACATTAATCATAAGAACTTGCGAAGTGTCTTTGTGTAACACCCATCCTTATTCTTGTTAAATATTTGACTTGCTTGTTAAATTCTTGAACTTGCATATTATGTGCTAGTTTTAATTTGGTTAAATTCTTAACTGCTTTAGAATATTAAGGTGGTTAAATGTTTAGTTTTGACTTTTGGGTCATTTGTGAAAATATGACTTTAGGGGCCTTTTTGTTAAAAGTAAAACTTGAGGGGCTTAAGTGTCATTCTTTGAAAGTTGCAAGTATATCTTGTGTATGCTTTCTCTAAGAAAGCATAATTCTCAAATATTCTTCTCGTTCTTCCTCTGTTATGAAAGTTAGGTTTAGGGTTTACCATATTCTCGACTCCTCGAGTTTAATTATCCCTCTGTTCTTGATTCCGATCCCGTATAAATATTCGTGGCGTTGAATAGAGCGTTTCCTGCCGAACAAAAATTTGTTTGGGTAACTTTGATTTCGGACTAAGTAAGTTATTAGCTCCCTCTTGCTTGTAATAACATGCATATATGTTATTCTTGATACTTGTGCTTGTCAATTTCGTGTTTGGGGCAATTTTTGTGATATTTGTAATTTTGGGACAAAGAGAGTATAAACATTCTGTGTAAAATGATGAAAGAGTAAACTTGAATAGTTGTTTTGAACTTTCTATGCACTCCTGGGTTGTTAGTTGATAGTAGAAAGTATACTCCTACGCTTGGGACGGAGAATTTGTAAGCCTGGGAAAGAAATGCACAATTGCTGGAAAAGTCCTTGGGCGACCGCCCATGTTTGGCCAGGCGACCGCCCAAAACTACTGAAAGGTTCCCATATAACTATACCGAGTGAGCAAACGCCCAGTCCCTAGTGGGCACCCGCCCACTTACCCTGAAAAATAAAAGTGTTGTTTAAAGTTTGTACAAGTTGGAAGTAACCCTAGTTAAGGTATATAGCCTTAGTATAAGATGTACTAGCAATGTTTGTGCACCTTTTGGGGCATTAGAACTTAGTCTTGAACATGGACACTTATAGAACTCAAATGAGAACTTAAATATAAGAGTAACAACTCTTCTTTATGTCTTGAAAGTGCTATGGACAAGTACTAATGTGTTATGCTTGTCTTGAAACCAATGTTTGTGCACCTTCGGAGCATTAGAACAATGTCTTGAGCTTGAACATCCTAAGAATAGGATTAAGAACTTGTAAGAGTAAAATGTATAACTCTTATACATGCTTGAATGTCCAAAGATTTGAATTATAACTTGAAGCATAAGTGTAGACACACCGCCTCGGACCGCTCACCCCGATTGCACACTTGGTTTTGTGTTTCTCCCTTTTCTAAGTGTTTTCTGTTAGTTTCTGTTACTTTGGTTAAGTTCCAGACGGACTCCGTTAAGTCCCAGGACTAAACTGAATAACAGTTCTAACTTTCTAGTCCATTCTGTAAAAAATTGCTTCTCAGAGTCGCGCGCCTCCGCCCCTTGAGGCCAGACGCGCGCGCCTTCCGCCGCCTAGGTGGGATGCGCGCGCTTCTGGGGCGTGTCAGTTACAGATTCTGCCCAAGAATCTCTCCCTTGCTCATTATACATGATTTTGCACGGGAAAGATTTCTTGGAGACTCCGTTTGGCTCTAAAAACAGTCTTTTTTCAACTATAAAAACCCCTCCAATCCATCATTGGAATGGGACCTTGAAAATCATTATTTTTAAACGTTTTACTCACTTCTTTCCTAGACCTTTCCTTTGGGGTTTCTTCAACAAAGTATTCAACCTCTTCTTCAAGGCTTTACAAGAGGTTCTCTTTTGAAGGATACTATAGGTAAATGTCTTAAGCATTTCTCTTCTTCTTCTCCTTCTTCTTCTTCTTCTTCTTCAATCAAATGTGCAATCACCCAAAACCAATTGGGACATGACACCAATGGTCCTTTCATTACATTGAATTGGCCTAGGAGTCATCTCCCTACATTTTAACTCTAAAACCCCCTTTTTATCATCATTTTAATAGGAAGAACACATTTATCTTTAAAAGCGAATTATGAACAAACAAGACCGACTTTGCTCGGGCGAAATGGGTGTTTAAGTACTTCCCATTTCGTAACCTAACCCCCGAACCCATCATCTCAAGAATCTTTGGTTTTGTAATCAATAAAAAAGGGTATTTTCTTAGGTTTTCTTACATTCCTCAAAAACGTGGGTGGCGACTCTTAAAATCAATTAGACATCCTAGGTAATTCACGTGCTCTAGCCTAAGCCGTGGTTCCCCGGGGTATCTACAGTGGCGACTCCGCTGGGGACGCTTGAGGGTTGAACTTGTGTTTCTATTCATAATTCACTTTTCTGGGCATTCTGGAAATTGACATGGGAAGCGCGCGCCTCGGACCTTCATGGTCCAAAGCGCGCTTGTCCCGCGTCAAATTCCAGAATCGCCCGCCTTCCATGTGTTCTTCCTATTCTTCCTATTATTTCGTGCTGACAAACATTGCAGGGGTTCCATCACACAATCAGGACCTGGGCAATCCCCTGAGTCCATAAGTTTCTGATAATCTGACAGGTGAGCCCAGAAGCGGGCGCCTCCCAGGTACAATGCGCCAGGCACGCGCTTCCCACAACACTAGCCAGAGGCGCGCGCTTCTGGGTCAATTTCCAGGGCAAGAACAGGTTTCAGTGACTGAACAGAACAGTGGGGTGTGGGCACAGTGGCCTCCATCAGGACAAAATTGAACCCTTGGACTGTTTAATTTTATGTTTTATTTACCGGTCACACGGGTGATTCGGGAGTTGTAATTTACGTGCTTATGTGTTTTTATCTTTTCTTTTCAAAAAAAAAAAAAACAAAAAATAAAAATTTTTTGTCACGTGATGGACCTCACACTATATGCACATTACTCCTATAAATTTCTCACTATCGAGTCGCACAAGTCCAACCCCAAACCCGTCGAGGCCCGTCCTAGAAAGTTTCAAGCTCCACTCGACCTTGGCTCTTTCGAAGCGGTAAACCTCAGCCCGTGGCGTAGTTCATGACTACATGCCGGGGGTGACCTTTAAGCCTCTCTTTAGCCGAGCACAAACCACACAATTATAGTTAGGGTCTAACACTCCGTGACCAAGTCGGTTTCCATGTACCGAGATTTCCCAAAACTAATGTTTTCAAATCATACATGCCAACTTGTTGAAACGGACGCAATAAAAATCCGTCCCCAAAAGTGGTTATCTTAGACGAAAATAAAAAATCCGTCCCCGCATGTATGCTTTACTACATTAATTTAGTTTAATCCCGACACATGTAGGATTCACAAACGCGATGGAATCCGATGAGTATATGGGACCGCGAGATGGTGTATATACTAGTGTGACGATTCCATTATCTTCTTAGAAACCCCAAAAGGGACCCATTCCCTCCGACTTATTTAAAAAAAGAGTCTTTTTTCTTGTGTGGTTCGAGTCGTGTGCCCAACTGTGTGTTCTCAACCTCTTCATGGACCGAAAGTGTGAACCGAGACTGACAAGGGCTACTTCTCCAATTATAGGTCCAATTGGTACTCTCCGCATCTACAGGGATTCATCCAACAGGCTTGTCCGTGAACCGATCACTCCAACAGCTTCTACATCATCAATGGCCGGCGACTCCAGCACCAACAACGCCATGACTCTCGAACAGCTTTCTGCCATGGTTCAAATGCTCCAACAACAAGTCTCTACCCTTAACCAAGAGGCTCAAACCAAAGAAGCCTTGTGGCAAGCTCATGTCGACAGTCAAAGGGAGGCCCACGAGGCCGAGGTTGACCAACTGAAAGTCAAGCTCCTCAAGCTCTCCAAGAACAAGGGGGTTAATGACAATGAGGAATCCGAGTGGACCGAGGGTTTGTTTGAAAGTCCATATGTCAGCGTCCGCACCAAAAAAGTGGGGAAACCAAGCACCGACAACAGCGACCCCAAAATGGTCGATTCCATCATGGCCTACATTGATCAGAAATTCGACGGCCTCAACATGGGAAAAAGCTCCAACACAAGCCTTTATCAGTCATCCATCCTTATGAGCACGATGGCCGCGCTCCTCGACAAATTCAAGATGCCCGACATTAGCAAGTTTAAGGGCAACTCATGCCCGATGGCTCACATCGAGACTTACATTTGGGCTATGGTTCCGAAGAAGGTCTCCCCAAAAGTTATGCCTCAATGCTTTCCTCTCACTCTCGAGGGGGCGGCAAAGGATTGGTATGCAACTCTCCCGCTCACTGTCCGTCTTGATTGGGATGCCGCTATGCTTGCCTTCAAAAATCAATAACAAGGCAACACCACTCACCGGCCCACAAGGAAAGAGCTCAAGAACACCACTCAAAGAGACAATGAGTCCTTCATTGACTTCACAAGGAGATGGAAAGCTCTCTGAAATTGTTGAGAGGCCAAACACAAAAGAGCAAATGGACATCTTTCTCAAGTGTCTCAAGATTGATCTCCGCACCCACCTAAGTGGGGCTTGCTACTCCGACTTCTCCCAAATGTATGAGGCGGGGGTACGCGTGGATGACTTGCTCAAGGAGATTAAAAAGGCCACTCCTACTTACCGATACAAGGCCGCCTATAGTTCAAACAAAGAGGCTTCTGTCAATGCCGTTACTACTGACAAGGGGAATTACAAGAAGGTTCCCCCACCACAAGGCAAGCGGTTCCAAAACGACCGCGTCTACACTCCTCTCAATGGCATGACCCTCACCGAGGCCTATAAAGCTCTAAAGGCCAAGGGGAAAATCACTCCTCTTCAAGGGTACAAGCAACCACAACCGCTCCGTCCCAATCATGCTCACCACAAATGGTGTGACTACCATCAATGCACCGGCCACCTCACCGAGGATTGTTTCTCCATCCGCAACACCATCCAAGACCTCATAGACAAGAAGGAATTCATAATCCCTAATGAGGGTGGTGTCAATGTAATAGAGGTAGGAGAGTTTGAAGGAACCACTCATTCGATCCCAATTGTGAATGAGGGCTCCAATGATATGAATAAACTTGATAATTCTTGTTATGTTGTGACTTATGATGAGATTATGAGGGAAGTCTTAGAGAATAGGAAGAAGAAGCTACAAGGGACCGTGAACGTGCTCACTCGCAGTGGCCGAGTAACAACGAGCGAAATCCCTCCCAATACCGCAGCAACCAACACCTCTTCTCAAAGATCGCAAACACGCGACATACCCGAAGATCCTTTGTTAACACAACTCAAGAAGACGCAAGCCAACATATCCATCTGGGACCTTATTGCATCATCAAAGAGACACCGAGACCTCGTCATCAAGAACTTGGATGACACATCACTCTCTCCCGACACGACTCGTGGGACCTCACAGCAATGATAGGTCACATTCACTTCGGCAATGTCATCACTTTTGCCGACATGGACCTCCCGCCATTTGGGTCCGAACACAATGAAGCCATCTACCTCAAAGTAAGGGCAAGGGGGAGACCCATCTCAAGGGTTCTAGTAGACGGTGGTTCTGCACTCAACTTAATGCCTAGCCGAGTCATGGGCATACTGGGGCTCAAAAGCTCCGATTTACAACCCTCCGCACAAGTCATTAGAGGGTACGACAGCACTGCCCGTACATTCATGGGAATGATAGAAGTTGATATCGAATTTGGAAGCATCATGTTCGTCCCATTCCAAGTACTTGATGTCCCTGCTTCATTCAACTTACTTCTGGGCTGACCTTGGATCCACAGTTCCAATGCGGTACCTTCCACTCTCCATCAGTGTGTCAAGATCAGAAATGGGGACGAGATAGTCACCATCATGGCCGAGAATGTCACCATCCACAGAAGTGGGGGACAACCCGTTCACCAAGTCCAACACGGGATAGAAGATGCCACTCTCTCCGGCATCAACACCATCGACAAAGAAGGGGGAAACGGACAATGGACCCTCGGCAATCCTAAAATCCTCCGCATGATGAGGAACATGAATCATTTTCCCGGTCTAGGCCTAGGGAAGCATCAACAAGGGATATTACACCCCGTAGAAATTCCTTTTGTCAAGAACAAGTTTGGTCTGGGGTACGAGCCCACTGAAGATGACTTGAAATACGAGCAAGCAGTCAAGAATCAAAAGACCCAAGCTCGCAAAGAAGGTCGACAATATGAAATCCCTGACTTGAGACCTTACCGCAACACACTAAACGGTTACTTTGTTCGCCAAGGGGAAGATGTTCCGTACATTATATTTCCCGAACCGTGGGTTAACGACAAGGGCGTCAGAAAGCCCGGTCTCGAGATCTTCACTGATTGTGAAATACCGACACAAGAAAGGGAGCCTACTCCAATGTCACCCCGAGAGTGGTGGGGCAAGAAAATGACTATAGAGTTCGAGGTAGAGATTACCGTGGGGGAAGAACTATCCGATCTAGCCTCCATGTTCGAAGAATTTGCCATCATGGACGATTGTCAAGTCAACGCCATCTACGACACCGTTGTCAGAAAGGAAACCATCAGTGAGATCCCGCCAAGCCCCGAGCCAATCAACAACTGGTATTCAACAAAGGGGCCCTTAGTGTCCGAGGATTTCTTGGTCCGAGAAATGGGTTGCATACCCCGTACAGCAACAAAGGAAGAGCGACTCACACTTACTTTCGATTCTGAGAGTGATTCTAATGCCCTCACCCAAGAGGATATGGAGGCAATAGCCGAGCGTGTGTTTCCTTTCTTTGCTAATGAAAAATTCGATATTTCTGAGTACCCCGAGATTACAAACATCATAAATGATGAATTAACTAATAACGAACTTAATGAACAAGTTAATAACGATTCAAATTATGATGAAATAGACCACGAAAACATAACATACCTAAATGAACTAGATCAACAGGTTCGTTGTCGTGGTGAAAATGGTCCAGGGGCTGATGAGGAATTGCATGTTGTTAATCTGGGTACCGACGAAGAGGCGAAAGAAACGAAGATTGGCAGCTTCTTCAAGGGGGAAGACAAAGACAGATTGATTGCACTGCTCAGAGAATTTGTGGATGTATTCGCATGGTCGTACAAAGACATGCCGGGTTTGGACAGAAAGGTCGCGGAGCACATAATTCCGATCAGAGAGGACGCCAAGCCAGTAAAGCAGAAGCTCAGAAAGATCAAGCCAGAATGGTCTCTACAAGTCAAAGAAGAGATTGAAAAGCTCCTAAGTTTGGGTTTCATCAAAGTCATTGTGTGGACTTCCGGGATTTGAACAAAGCTTCCCCGAAAGATGATTTTCCACTACCAAACATCGACATGCTCGTCGATTCAACTGCCAACTATGAAGTCCGCTCATTTGTGGACGGTTTTGCCGGTTACAATCAGATTCTCATGTCCGAAGAGGATCAACACAAGACAGCTTTCACAACTCCGTGGGGCACTTTCTGCTACACAGTCATGCCGTTCGGACTAAGGAACGCTGGGGCTACTTACCAGAGGGCTGTTACTGATCTATTCCATGACATGATTCATAAAGAGATCGAGGTCTATGTAGACGACATGATCATCCATTCGAATGGAACCAATGGTCAACATTTGATCGATCTTCGCAAATTCTTTGAAAGGCTTCGACAACACAAGATGAGACTCAATCCCGCAAAGTGCACTTTTGGGGTCATCAGAGGAAAGGTTCTAGGTTACATGGTCACTGAAAGAGGAATTGAAGCCGATCCCTCCAAGATCAAGGAAATCATTGACATGACTCCCCCAAAGACGCAGAAAGAAATCAAAGGTTTCATGGGCAGACTTCAATACATCAGTCGGTTTGTGCACCAACTCACTTCCATGTGCGAGCCGATCTTCAAGCTACTAAAAAAGAATGTGGCTCTAGAGTGGACTGATGCGTGCCAAGAAGCCTTCGACCAAGTGAAGCATTACTTGACATGCCCTCCAGTTTTGGTTCCACCACACAAAGAGAAGCCTCTCTTGCTCTATCTCACTGTCAATGATGAAGCCTTAGGGGCTATGTTAGCACAAGAACAGCGAGACTCCACAAAAGAGAATGCTATCTACTTTGTCAGCCGCCGGTTTCAAGGAGCTGAAAAGACTCTGTCTTAGAGAAGTCTTGTGCTGCATTGGTTTGGGTTACTCAAAAGCTCAAGCATTACATGGAAGCCTTCCCAATCAAGTTAGTAGTAAAAGTGGACCCGCTCCGCTACATCTTCGAAAAGCCTTTCATGTCAACAAGAATAGCCAAATGATATTTCATGCTCGCCGGCTACGATATCACTTACGTCACACTCAAATCCATTAGGGGGAAAGTGTTCAGTGATCAGGTTGCTGAATTTCCGTGTGACGAAGTGAAGGGGGAAGATGTACAGTTCCCCGACGAGCATTTAATTTGTGCTACAACAGAAGAAAATAAGTGGCAATTTTTTTCCGATGGCGCAGCCAATAAGCATGGATATGGCATAGGGATGTTACTTGTTGATCCAAAGGACATGTATACTCCAATCCCTATCCGCCTTGAATTTGAAGCCACTAACAACACCGCTGAGTACGAAGCTTGCATAGCGGGGCTCGAAGCAGCCCTCGAAAGAAATGTCACAAGTTTAGAAGTATTCGGTGATTCCTTGGTCATCATCAATCAGACATCCGGAAAGTGGATGATTCAAGACTCGACTCTGCAACGGTATGGTCAACATCTCGAGGTGTTGGTTGAACAGTTTCAAGAAATCACCTTCAATTACCTGCCAAGGGACAAAAACCGTTTTGCTGATGCACTAGCCACCATCGCTTCACTGGTCGAAATGCCTGAGGGTAAAATGGTGAAGCCCTTCAAAATTTCCCGATGAAACAGTCCGGCATACTGCATGAGTATTAAGATCAACGAGGTCCAAGCAAACTCCCCGTGGTACACAGATATCATGAATTTCCTCAAGGATGGTGCTTATCCCGAGAATAGCAATAAGAAGTCTCAAATGGCGTTGCAAAGACTAGCCTCCCGATATGTACTGATTGGGGACAGAGTCTACAAAAGACACCACGAAGGGATCAATCTCCTATGCGCAAATGAGACCGAAGCTCAAGAAATAATGCATGAGATCCGCGAAGGTGAATGTGGGCCCCACATGAACGGGTTTATGTTGACCAAGAAAATACTCCGCATGGGTTATTATTGGAGTACCATGGAAAGGGACTGCATCGAGAAAGTCAAGAGGTGCGCCAAATGCCAATTCCATGCCAATCTACAGCACGCTCCACCCTCACAGCTTTACAATATGACTACGCCTTGGCCTTTCTCTTGTTGGGGGCATAGACATCATCGGCAAAATTCACCCTACTGGAAGCAACGGACAATCTTTCGTCCTAGTAGCCGTGGACTATTTTATAAAATGGGTCGAAGCAAAGGCTTACCGAGTTCTCAACGCCAAGAAAGTGGCCGAATTCGTGAAAGCCCACATCATGTGCCGATACGGCGTTACTCATGAGATCATCTTAGACAACGGCTCTCACTTCGAAAAAGAGATGGACACACTCCTATAGAATACAAGATCACTAAGCACAAGTCATCTCCATACCGCCCTCAAGCAAACGGCGCGGTCGAGGCAGCTAATAAAACAATCGAGACCATTGTGAAGAAAATGGCCTCCACTGGAAGGGATTGGCCCGAAAAGCTACCTCTAGCGTTATGGGGCTACCTCACGTTGATACGGACAGCGACTGGAGAAACTCCTTATACACTGGTATATGGTTCCGAAGCTGTACTACCAATAGAGCTCGAAGTTCCATCCCTACGGGTCCTCCTCGAGAACCAAGTCAACGAAGTCGATTGGATGCAAAGTCGATATGAACAGCTAGCCCTACTCGACGAGAAAAGGCTAAGGGCAATCGAGCGTACGAGGGCCTATCAACAAAGGATGGCTAGGGCTTTCAACAAAAAGGTGAAGCCCCGAAACATCAGTGTGGGAGATTTGGTCCTAAGACAACACCCTCCTAATGCCATGAACCCCCTTGGAAAATGGGGACCCCGATGGATTGGTCCGTACGTAGTCAAGAAGATACTAAGCGGCGGTGCAGTCCGACTCGTGGACTTAGACGGAGATCAGCTGCCAAAGGAAGTCAACCTTGACAAATTGAAGAGATTTTACGTCTAACAAACGAAGACAAAAAAAAAAAAAAAAAAAAAAAAAAAGAGCTCGCTAGGTTGAAAACCCGCAAGGACGGCCTAGGCAAAAATTAGAGCACGTGCAAAAAAGAAGCCCGTTAGATTGAAAACCCGAAAGGGCGGTCTAGGCAAAAAACAGGGTGCACACCAAAAAAAAAAATGGTCTTCGTTTGTTTGAACTACGAAGACCTGAGCCTCTACACTGGAGGAACGTAGGCAACCTTCGGGTGCGGTCTAAAACATAAACAAATACCCAAATCATTTCAAATTAACAAGATGCAATTTTTTATTCATTTCTTGAATTATTTTGCCATTACAATGGAAACGTTGAGCTACTAAAAGACATTAAAACATCAAATCTTAAAACAAGTAGTCTATTTTAATTGCAATCTCTCGGGGGTATTAGGAAAAATCTAATTTTCTCTTGGCCTTTGAAGGACCACCCGAACGACCATCAATCCTGCTCTTCTTGGGAGGCCTAGGGACACTGATGCGGACCGATATCTTCTGCGCAACCGAGCGCCTCTGAGCATAAAAGTCATCCAACGGGGTACCGAAAGGGTCGGTCAGAATGTTGTTCACGTCAGCGGCAGCTTCCTTGTACCTCAAAGCACTGCTGGGCTCAAAGTCCCTTCCTAGAAACTCATCCCGAAGAGCATCTACCCAAGTAATTCCGCGGTAGACGATACCAAGCAAATGATCCAAATAACTCTCGGGAAGAAAAATACTTCCCCGGTGCAATGGAGCGAAAGCCCAACGGTCACGATCATCTCCCCAAGTCAACTGAAGCTCATTCGAGAAGTCCGGACCCATATAAGAAACTGGACGAAGTACCCCGTTCTTCGGGAAAGGAATTATTTGCTGACGACCGAACTGTCTCAAAACCCGTTCTGGCTGATAAAATGAAGAGTCCCTCAATCCGGGTAGAACCACATGCTGAAAACCGAAGGTCCACTCCACAAAAGGGCGAAGACCCCAAGGGCACCACTCAATGTCAGCTGTAAGACGAGAAGCAAAAAATCTCCTCCAACCCTCTTCGGTCAAATATCTAATCAGCAACCGTCGCCTATGGACAGCAAAAGGAGAAAGGTCGTCATCCGCCGCATAAAGCCTGAAATGCTCCCGAAGCCATATGGTCAAAAGCAAGGGGCTTCCTCGTCGCATCTCGCCTGTACGGTGCAACTCGTCCAAACCATGCAAGGTCTCTCCTACAACGAGCGGAACTATGCTAAATCGCTGTCCTTTCGCCTGCAACACGATCTCAGCCAACTGCGCATCCGCAGTACCCAGAGGAGTGACAAATAAAACCTCGCTGAAAAGGCAGACAGCCATGGCATTTCTATTAAAGGACTGAACCGCGACATCTTCCGAATGCAAACTGAAAAACGTCGGAAGCTCAGTTATGTCAACAACAGTCCCGTGCATCATCTTCTTCACCTCTCCAACAGGGAGATTCAGGAGGTCAACCCAAGAATCAACAGCACCGCGATGATACTTAGGGACGGCAATCCGACCAGCCAAAGGCATGCCCAAAATAGCCCCAAAATCATCGACAGTCAGCACCATTTCATAAGCCGAAAAGTTGAAAGCATGGCTATCACAATCCCAGAAGGCTGCAGCAGCCTTCAACAAATCCCAATCCGGCTTCAATGTTCGCAAAGTAAAAAGAATTTGAAATCCAAAATCTTTGATGAAAGCATTCTTGGGATGGGTCTTAAAAGAATAAACAAATGTCGACAAATCCTTCTCGTAACTCTTGACAACCTCGGCACCAAGACTAAAAAGGTTGGAGGCCATGGGAAAGAAGATCACAAGCAAAATTGAGCAATAAAATGGTGTTCAAAAATGGCAAAAAAAGGCTGTTGGAATCGAATTATCGACCAGAAGTTGATATTATAGCTGTTGGGGGATCTTTTGGTCAGCAAATATCAGGCCCTGAATTCCGCCTCCCAGAGGCGCGCGCCTCCCGACACCAGTTTACAAAGCACGCGCGTCTCATATCCAAGAGAGGAAGCGCCCGCGCCCGAGGTAGAAAATGCTCCAGAAATAGACTTTGTCAATTCAGAACAGAACCCGGTTATTCCAGCACCTTCAACCTGCAGGAAAGATCAATCCCAGCAACAAGGGAAGCTCAAACGACGACAACAAACACCCAGCTGGGCACACATTAATTTGGTCCGCCCTTAAGGCATGTCTAAAAACTGAAATAAGATAGAAACTCCCATTCAAAGTAGGGTGTCTTTTATTTTCTCAAAAATCAGTTTTTTTTACAATTCATCCCCAGCACAAAGCACTCCGCAGTCAACTGTGCCTGCACCCCGTCAAAAGTCAAAGTCAAACAGTCAAAGTACGACTCACGACAACAATTTGGTCTGGGATGAGCCACAGAATCACTGCCTCCTCATCGAACAAAATCTACATCCATCCAAAACAAACGATCCTCTAGGTCCCGCACTTCAAAAGACGGTCCTCTAGGTCCCGCACTTCAGCAGACGGTCCTCTAGGTCCCGCACTACAGCAGACGGTCTTCTAGGTCCCGCACTTTAGCAGACGGTCCTCCGGGTCCCGCACTTCAGCAAACGGTCCTCTAGGTCCCGCACTTCAGCAGACGGTCCTCCGGGTCCCGCACTTCAGCAAACGGTCCTCCGGGTCCCGCACTTCAGCAGACATTCCTCTAGGTCCCGCACTCTAGCAGACGGTCCTATGGGTCCAGCACTTCAGCAGACGGTCATCTAGGTCCCGCTATCAGCAAACAGGTCCCGCTTCCAGCAAACGGATCTCGCTATCAGCAAACAGGTCCCACTTCCAGCAAACGGATCCCGCTCTCAGCAAACGGATCCCGCTATTGGAAAAGCCGCTCACACAGGGAGCGCACCCTTATCTCTCAAAGTCGCTCACACAGGGAGCGCACCTCTATCCTCCGCAATTTCAAATTCCTGCTTTTATCGAGTCTTTTCCTTTTCTTGGTGATGTCTTAGGCGGATGTCTGTCTTTCGTCGGCACGTTTGCTTCGCAATCCATGCCGTCGAGGGGCTCTGTAGACACCCCGCCTCGGACCGCTCACCCCGATTGCACACTTGGTTTTGTGTTTCTCCCTCTTCTAAGTGTTTTCTGTTAGTTTCTGTTACTTTGGTTAAGTTCTAGACGGACTCCGTTAAGTCCTGGGACTAAACTGAATAACAGTTCTAACTTTCTAGTCCATTCTGTCAAAAATTGCTTCTCAGAGTCGCGCGCCTCCGCCCCTTGAGGCCAGACGCGCGCGCCTTCCGCCGCCTAGGTGGGATGCGCGCACTTCTGGGGCGTGTCAGTTACTGATTCTGCCCAAGAATCTCTCCCTTGCTCATTATACATGATTTTGCCCGGGAAATATTTCTTGGAGACTCCGTTTGGCTCCAAAAACAGTTCTTTTTCAACTATAAAAACCCCTCCAATCCATCATTGGAAGGGGACCTTGAAAATCATTATTTTTAGACCTTTTACTCACTTCTTTCCTAGACCTTTACTTTGGGATTTCTTCAACAAAGTATTCAACCTCTTCTTCAAGGCTTTACAAGAGATTCTCTTTTGAAGGATACTATAGGTAAATCTCTTAAGCATTTCTCTTCTTCTCCTTCTTCTTCTTCTTCTTCTTCAATCAAATGTGCAATCACCAAAAACCAATTGGGACATGACACCAATGGTCCTTTCATTACATTGAATTGGCCTAGGAGTCATCTCCCTACATTTTAACTCTAAAACCTCCTTTTTATCATCATTTTAATAGGAAGAACACATTTATCTTTAAAAGCGAATTATGAACAAACAAGACCGACTTTGCTCGGGCGAAATGAGTGTTTAAGTACTTCCCATTTCGTAACCTAACCCCCGAACCCCTCATCTCAAGAATCTTTGGTTTCGTAATCAATAAAAAGGGTATTTTCTTAGGTTTTCTTACATTCCTCAAAAACGTGGGTGGCGACTCTTAAAATCAATTAGACATCCTAGGTAATTCACGCGCTCTAGCCTAAGCCGTGGTTCCCTGGGGTATCTACAATAAGACAATAAAATCTTATACATGACTTGAACATCCAAAGAATTGGATTAAGAATTGAATATAAGATAATACAATCTTGTACATGACTTGACACCAATACATGTGTATGGTAATGAACTAGAAAGTGCTATGAACAAGCACTAACGTGTATGAGAAATATTCTTGATGTGTATGTGCAAACATTGTATATAGTTGCTTGATAACAATGTGACTTCTTGATTACTTGAAGCATGTTTCTTGTTGAGCTAGTCCAATACTTTTGGATTAGTTCTACTCTCGTAGTTCAAGTAAATACCTACTTGTGCATTCTTGTGTGAGTTCAGCTGGTCCTTGCTTGTTCGGAGGTATATAGGTTCACGCTTATCATGAGGCTGGGGCCAAAGTGATAATCGGGGATCTATGTATCTGCGCTTGACCCCTTACTACAGGCCATAGTAAGGGCATAGCTTCCTTTATTAGAGCAATACGCCTGATATAAGTGAATGCTAAACTCGTGAACACCTCGTGAATTTTGATCTTGGGAATGACACTGGTTATCGGGTCTTCTTATATATACTGCATAAGCAGTTTCTTGATATTGATCGTGATTTGTCAATGTAATACAAGCTACGACAACAATGGTATTCTTGGGAGGAATAAGGAAGGAAGCAATATCATTTATAATGTTCTAGCTTAGCCTTATGTGCTACTTGATGAGTGGCTTAGCCTCTCATATACTTGTTACTTGATGATACTTGATACATGATTACTTGAGTATCTACTTGAATTGCATGATAATATGTCATGTAGTTGCATCTAATAGCTTACTGAGATTTATCTCACCCCGTTCCTTGTTTAATTGTTTTTCTTAGATCAAAGGCTAGTGATAGTGCGAAGTGAGGCTCGACATAGCTGGGAGCTTACTACGCATGTGGTTATTCTTTTGGGGATCGTGGTCCTTTTACATTTTGGTGATGACGATGTATTATGGGTTATGTAACTCCTTATTTTGGGGTAGACGGTCTTGTATAGTACTTGTTGTCTCTAGACATCTTGTAATGCCAGCATATGTGCTAGGCATGTTTCAGCTGTGTATAATCATGTTTGGTTTAAATTTTCTTGTCTAGAACTCGTGGTGTGAGCTATCTTAGCTCCTTACTCTAGAGTATATATATCATGTCAGTTTGTTATAAACAGTTGTCATCCAGTTTCTTGTTAGTTTCTTAATTCTTGTTATTCACGCGCACCAGGTTTGAGGTTCTATTAGGGGATCCCGGGACTTGGGGGCGTGTCAGTTGGTATCAGAGCTACCCTTGTTTAGCTACCCTGTTTAGCTACCTTGGTTTGCTCTAAGTCTGGATAGGGTCTATGGCCTAGGTATGGGTTAGTCTTGGGGTGTTATTAACGCCGAGTGTTTACCTACAGGTACAATGAGTTCTGAAGGTACTAGTGGCAGTAATCAGCTGAGATCTGTAACTCCTCAAGAAGAGATGGTTGATAATATAGACTGGGATTATCCTAATCGACTTACAAGGTTCTTAAAGTTGAAACCTCGTAGCTTTGACGGGGAATTTGATGCTAAGAAGGCAGAAGAGTGGATTGAAAGTATAGAAAATATTTTTATAGCCTTGAGATGTGCAAGAGGTGATAAGGTAACATTTGCAACCTTTAAACTTGAAAAAGCTGCTGAACATTGGTGGCAAGTTCTGAATAAAAGCTGGGAACTGGAAGGGGTACCACAGACTTGGGAGAATTTTCTTAAAGCATTCAAGTTACAGTTTATTCCAGCAGTGGTCCAAGATAGAAAAGAGATGGAATTTCTTAATCTGGAGCAGAGAAGCTTGACAGTGGGGCAATACTCAACCAAGTTCACAGAATTGGCTAGGTACTGTGATCACTTAGTTCCAAATGAAACAAAGAAGGCACAGAGGTTTGTTAAAGGGTTGAAGACTGAGTACAGAAAGCAACTTCTTTCTTTACCGCTTACTTGACACGGCCCAAGTCCCGGGATTCCCTAATAGAATCTCGAACCTGGTGCGCGTAACTAACAAGAAAGAAGAAACTAACGGGAAACAGGAACAATACCTGTTAAAAACAAAACTGACATGATATATATACTCAAGAGTAGGGAGCTAAGATAGCTCACAACGAGTTCTAGACCAAGAAAATTAAAACCAAAATGGTTATATACAGCGGAAGACATGCCTAGCAAATAAGCTGGCATCAAGAACTGACTAGAGATAACAAGTACTACACGAGTCTACCCCAAAACAAGCCCAGAGTTTAATAACTCATACAACCTCGTCCTTACCAATGTATTAAAAGGACACTAGCTTCAAACAAGAACATCCTGCTGAGTAAGTTCCCAGCTATGTCGAGCCTCACTGCGTACTATCCCCTGCTTTCCTGGGGGGGGGGAACAAATAAAGGGTGAGATAAATCTCAAACATGCAACTACATGACATGTTATCATGCAATTCAAGTAGATACTCAAGTAATCATATATCAAGTATCATCAAGTAACAAGTATATGAGAGGCTAAGCCAACCCAATAAGTAATCAAGCTCAAGATATGATCAGGTAACAAGTAGTCAAGTAGTGTGAGAGGCTAGACCAACTCACCAAGATGCACATAGGCCTATCACGTATCATTACCTGAATCCTTCCTTATTCCTCCCAAGAATACCATTGTTGTCGATGCTTGTATAGCTGAGGACAACCACGATCAAGATCAAGAGACTGCTATTGCAGTATATAAGAAGACCCGGTAACCAGTGTCATTCACAAGAACAAGATTCACGAGGTGTTCACGAGTTTAGCATTCACTTATATCAGGCGTATTGCTCCAATATAGGATGCTAAGCCCTTACTATGGCCAGTAGTAAGGGGAAAAACAGACCGAATGCATAGATCCACGATTATTACGTAGCCCCAGCCCTCGCACTAAGCGTGAACCTATACACCCCTCTGCACCAAATAAGCCAGCTGGACTCACACGAGAATGCACAAGTAGATGTTTACTTGAACTACGAGAATGAAACTAAGTCCCATATTAGTGGACCAGTCTTTATTCACCATGTAATTATGTATCATGTGCTCACGAGAATATGCACCATGTAATTATATATCATGTGCTCACGAGATTATGCACCATGTAATCATGTATCATGTGCTCACGAGAATACAAGTACACGTACGCAATTATTGCGAATACAAACCAAGATAACAATGGCACATAAGGTGTCCATGTAACACGATCAATCCAAGTAAGAGTCCATTAATAACAGACTTCAGTCAAGTAGTAGGGTATATCACTTTATCACATGCCAAGTTTGCACGTACATATTCATATCACGTTTAACACATTAAAGTGTCTATCACGATACCCTTACTATCAAGTAGAGCCCAATACCTTAGACTTTAAACACGTAGTAGAATAGGTCACATTGTACCTAGACACAGTCATACTTCACATATATGTATCGTTAATAATCGAATACATTTTCTAACACATATTGTGTTCTATAATCATTCTTATTAATTTAAATCGTAGTATTCACGATTATATGAATGATCTTCATATTACACTAGTCCCTATTTTCTTTAGGAACTCAATTCAAGACAAGATATCTTCTTTATTCTTTATATACTTCATTGAGTATAAACACGATTAAAAACCAAATCATTTACAGTTTAGTGCTTATTTATAGCACTTCCAATATACACGTATCAAATTCAAATGTGTAGTAGAGTTAATCATTCTCTATCTAGTTCTATGTCCCAACTCTTTTGGTTATTCATACCATGTACCAATCAATCAAGAAGCCACATTCTATCAAGTAACTATATGCAAGATTTGCATATACACATCAATGATCTTTCAAGTTTATTACCATACACATATATTGGTGTCAAGGCACGTACACGATTTTATAATCTTATATTCAAGTCTTAATCCAATTATTTGGATGTTCAAGTCATGTACAAGATTTTATAATCTTATACTTCAAGTTACTGTCTCAACTTAAGACATTCAAGACATTCAGGACATTCAATACATATACAAGACTTTATCATCTTATATCCAAGTTCTCAATCAATTTCTTTGGATGGTTAAACATGTACAAGAGTTAATTATCTTATACTTCAAGTTCAAGCTAGGAAGATGAATTATACATCTTTCACGTATTAATTTCCAATCCTTTTCTTAGGACATTCAAACTCAAGACATTAGTTGGTGTCCCTAAGGTACACAAACATTGACTTCAAGACACATAAAAGAGTTATTACTCTTATATTCAAGTTATCATTTAATTATGATTCAAGTCCACATTTCATTTGTTCACAAATGAACTATTTTTCAATACTAGAGTGTTCCACAACACTCATCTAGGCCATCTAGGGTAGTACCCTAAACTTAGTCCAAGAATACTTCGAGTTCAAATTAAGTAAATGAGTTATACAACTCATACTTACAAGTTCATAATCCCCTACATAGGATATTCAAGCCAAGACACTAATTTGGTGCCCTCAAGGTGCATAGACATAGGTTCCAAGACAAGTCGAGAAGTTCTTGTTATTAATCTCAAGTTCTCATTTGAGTTCTATGAGTATTCGTGTTCAAAAGCAAGTTCTGATGCCCCAAAAGGTACATTTACACTTACTAGAACATCTTATATTAAGGCTATATGCCTTAGGAGGGATAAGCTTTCAATTTAATTTAGATTTAAAACATTTTAGTTGGAACAGGGGACCGGGCGGGCGCTCATCCAAGGCTTTTTAAAACCAAAACTTCTGGCCAAATGGGCGGCCGCTTGGTAACTAAGTGGGCGGGCGCCTGGTCAAAATTTCCAGCAAACTCAATTTCTTTCCCAGGCTTAGAATTCTCCGTCCCCAAGCGTAGGAGTATACTTTTACTTACAATCTAACATTACCCAGGACATATAATAAGCCTAAATCACTTATTTCAATTATACTTTCTTATTTCAACAGACTTTTATACCTATAAATTCTCCGTCCCAAGTATAGGAGTATAAACCCACTAACACTTTATAACATTCAAGAGTGCATTTTAACATGCTCAGAACACTTCTATAGGGACACTTAATTAATTTATCACCGTCCCACAAATAATAGAATAATTCTCTTTTATTCCATTTAAATATTTCACCATCCCAAAAATATAAGTACAATTTTATAATATACTAATATACCCATTTAGGGATACTTCCATTCATTTCCCCGTACCACAAATAATGGTACAATTTTTCTAATAATATTTAAATCAAGTTACTATTTTACCGTCTCACGAATAGGAGTATAATTTTTCAATACTTTTTTCAAGTTTCTTCCTAGGGGCAAGACCATTTATTCTTATTTATCATAGGAATACTCCCTTCGTCCCAATTTTACAAGTATCACGAAAATTGCTCAAAACACAATTTTAACAAGAACAAGTAGCGGGAATAACATATATGCATGTTATTACAAGTAAGGGGGAGTCAATAGCTTACCTAGTCCGAAATCAAGTTGACCCAAATTAATTTCTGATCGGCCTGGAACGCTCTATTCAACGCCACGAATATTTATCCGGGATCAGAATCACGAACAGATGGATAATTAATCGCGAGGAGTCGAGAATAGGGTAAATCTTTAACTTTCTCTCTGAGACAGAGAGAAAGTACGAGAACCTTTTAGAATAAAATGCCTCAGAGAAGGCAAACACTAAGTTTTATCTTTTAAACTTTCAAAAATTTTACTTTGTCCCCTCAAGTTTCAACTTTGACAAAAAGGCCCCTCAAGTCATATTTTCACAAATCACCCAAAAGTCAAAACTAGACATTTAACCACCTTAATATTCTAAAGCAGTTAAGATTTTAATTCAAGTAAAACTAGCACATAATATGCACGTTCAAGAATTTAAGCAAGCACGTCAAGTATTTAACAAGATTAAGGATGTGCGTTACATTACTAGTTACCAACAAGCAGTGGAAAGGGCTTATGGGATTGAGAATGACATTGAAGAACATAAGGTGAAGCAGGGAACAATCATGACAGGTCGTGTTTCAGAGAAAGCACAGGGATCTGGTTCTAAGGGTGGTAAATCTAGCCGCCAAGATCACCGATTCCAACAACCATCCTAAAGCAAAGGTAGTGTATCAAATGGTTCTAAGACAACAGTCCAAGGTCCCAGGAAAGTGTGTGGTTATTGCTTGAAAGAAAGCCATTCTGAAGACAAGTGTTGGCTAAAGCAAGGAAAATGTTTATCTTGTGGTGAAACTGGGCACTTTATCAAGAATTGTCCTAAAGGCAAAGGAAGTCAAGTTGGGGGTACGAGTCAACAGGCTTCAGGTACTAAGAGAGATAGTGGGGGTCGACCTAAAGTTCAGGGTCGAGTGTTTGCTCAGGATCAGCAGGGTGTAGCTGAGTCTTCTGCGGTCATAGGAGGTACTATATTACTTTCTAGTACGAGAGCGCGAGTCTTGATAGATCCAGGCTCATCTCATTCTTATGTGGCATCTCATTTTGTGTCGCACTTGCATGTTTTTCCTGATTCTATGCCTTATGTGCTAGAAGTATCTTTCCCTATGGGAGATTGCATGTTTGCTTCTGAGGTTTACAAGAAATGTGAGGTTCTTGTGGGTGATCATGCCCTTCTTGCTGACCTAGTCGTGTTACCTATAAGGGACTTTGACGTGATTCTTGGCATGGATTGGCTTTATGTGTAACGCCCATCCTTAATCTCGTTAAATATTTGACTTAGTTGTTAAATTCTTGACTTGCTTGTTAAATTTTTGACTAGCATATTTATATGTTATTTTATTTGAGTTAATTATTTAACTATTTTATAAAATTAAGGTGGTTAAATGTCAAAGTTGAAAGTTTAGGGGCCTTTTTGTCAAAGTTAGAACTTGAGGGGCCTAGTTGCAATTCTTGGAAGTTCCAAGTATATCTTGGTTGTTTGCCTGAGAAAGGCATTCATTCTCAAGATCTTTCTCGTACTCTCCTTCTGTTCCAAAAGCTAAGTTTAGGATTCTTCCTATTCTCGACTCCTTGAGCTTAATTATCCATCTGTTCGTGATTCTGATCCCTGATAAATATTCGTGGCGCTGAATAGAGCGTTTCCTGCCGAGCAGAAATTAATTTGGGTCAACTTGATTTCGGACTAGGTAAGTTATTGACTCCCCCTTACTTGTAATAACATGCATATATGTTATTCCCGCTACTTGTTCTTGTTAAAATTGTGTTTTGAGCAATTTTTGTGATACTTGTAAATTTGGGACGAAGGGAGTATTCGTATGAAAACAAGATTGAAAAGCTTCCTGGGAATGAATTAGACTTGAAAAAGTATAGAAAAGTTACTCCTATTCGTGAGACGGTAAAATAGTAACTTGATTTAAATATTATTAGAAAAATTGTACCATTATTTGTGGTACGGGGAAATGAACGGAAGTATCCCTAGATGGGTATATTAGTATAATATAAAATTGTACTTATACTTTTGGGTCGGTGAAATATTAAATTGGAATAAAAGGAAATTGTCCTATTATTTGTAGGACGGTAAAAGAAATGAATTGAGCCTGAAATAATGTTTTGGGTATTGCCTAAGAGTTAGTAAAAGTTACTCCTACGCTTGGGACGGGAAATTTCTTAACCTGGGAAAGAAATAAAAATTTCGCATTTTGGTACTTTGTGCGACCGCCCATCTTTCTGAAAGGTTTTTCAAATGAATTGACCTGCTTGTGTGCAACCGTACAGGCCATTTTAGGCGACCGCACAGTACCCTGAAGAACAAAATGTTGTTTAAAGTTTGTTTAAGTTGGAAGTAACTCTAGTTAAGGTATATAACCTTAGTATAAGATGTCCTAGCAAGTGTTGTGACACCTTAGGGGCATCAGAACTTGGTCTTAAACATGAATACTCATTGAATTAAAATGAGAATTTAGTCTTGTACATGAACACTTATAGAACTCAAATGAGAACTTGAGTATAAAAGGAAGAACTCTTTTATTTGTCTTGAAAGTGCTATGAACCAGCACTTATGTGTTATGCTTGTCTTGAAGCCAATGATTGTGCACCTTAGGGGCATTAAAACAATGACTTGAGATTGAATATCCTATGTAGGGGATTATGAACTTGTAAGTATGAGTGGTATAGCTCATTTACTTAATTTGAACTCGAAGTATTCTTGGTCTAGGTTTAGGGTACTACCCTAGATGGCCTAGATGAGTGTTGTAGAACATTCTAGTACTGAAAAATAGTCCCTTTGTGAACAAATGAAATGTGAACTTGAATCATAATTAAATGATAACTTGAGTATAAGAGTAGTAACTCGTTTATGTGTCTTGAAGTTAATGTTTGTGTACCTTAGGGGCACCAACTGATGTTTTGAGCTTGAATGTCCTAAGAAAATGATTGGAAAATAATATATGAAAGATGTATAGTTCATCTTCTTAGCTTGAACTTGAAGTATAAGATAATTAACTCTTGTACATGTTTAACCATCCAAAAAAATGGATTGAGAACTTGGATATAAGATGATAAAATCTTGTAAATGTCTTGAATGTCTTGAATGTCCTGAATGTCTTGAATGTTCTGAATGTCCTGAATGTCTTGAATGTCTTAAGTTGAGACAGTAACTTGAAGTATAAGACAATAAAATCTTGTACATGACTTGAACATCCAAATAATTGGATTAAGACTTGAAAATAAGATTATAAAATCTTGTACGTGCCTTGACACCAATATAGGTGTATGGTAATAAACTTGAAAGAGTCTTGATGTGTATATGCAAATCTTGCATATATTTACTTGATGGAATGTTACTTCTTGATTACTTGATACATGGTATAAATAACCAAAAGAGTTGGGATATGGAACTAGATAGAGAATGATTAACTCTACTACATACTTGAACTTGATACGTGTGTATTGTAAGTGTTATGAACAAACACTAAAGTGCTAGTGATTGGTTTTAATCGTGTATATACTTAATAAAGTATATAAAGAATAAAGAAGATATCTTGTCATGAAATGGGTTCCTAAAGAAAATAGGGACTAGTGTAATATGAAGATAATTCATATAATTGTGAATACTACGATTTAAGTTAATAAGAATAACTACAGAACACAATATGTGTTGGAAAATGTATTCGATTATTAACGATACATATACGTGAAGTATGACTGTGTCTAGGTACAATGTGACCTATTCTACTACGTGTTTAGAGTCTAAGGTGTTGGGCTCTACTTGATAGTAAGGGTATCGTGATAGACACTTTAATGTGTTAAACATAATATGAATATGTACGTGCAAACTTGGCATGTGACAAAGTGATATACCCTATTACTTGACTGAAGTCTGTTATTAATGGACTCTTACTTGGATTGATCGTGTTACATGGACACCTTATGTGCCATTGTTATCTTGGTTTGTATTCGTAATAATTGCGTACGTGTACTTATATTCTCGTGAGCACATGATACATGACTACATGGTGCATATTCTCGTGAGCACATGATACATGACTACATGGTGCATATTTTTGTGAGCACATGATATATGATTACATGGTGCATAAAGACTGGTCCACTAATATGGGACTTAGTTCTATTCTCGTAGTTCAAGTAAACATCTACTTGTGCATTCTTGTGTGAGTCCAGCTGGTTCTCCTTGCTTGTTTGAAAATATATAGGTTCACGCTTGTCGCGAGAGCTGGGGCTTAAGTGACAATCGGGTCCCTATGTATTTTCGCTTGACCCCTTACTACCGGCCATAGTAAGGGCATAGCTTCCTTGGTTGGAGCAATAAGCCTGACCTAAGTGAATGCTAAACTCTTGTCTTGAACACCTCGTGGATCTTGTTCTTGTGGATGACACTGGTTACCAGGTCTTCTTATATACTGCACAGCAGTTTCTTGTTCTTGTTCTTGGTTGTCCTCAGCTAGAAAAGCATCGACAACAAATGGTATTCTTGGGAGGAATAAGGAAGGATTCAGGTAAAAATGCGTGATAGGCCTATGTGCATCTTGGTGAGCTGGTCTAGCCTCTCACACTACTTGACTACTTGTTACCTGATCATATCTTGAGCTTGATTACTTGTTGAGTTGGCTTAGCCTCTCCTATACTTGTTACTTGATGATACTTGATATATGATTAGTTGAGTATCTACTTGTATTGCATGATAACATGACATATAGTTGCATGTTAATAGCTTACTGAGATTTATCTCACCCTTTATTTGTTTAATTGTCCCCCCCCCCCCAGGAAAGCAGGGGATAGTACGCAGTGAGGCTCGACTTAGCTGGGAACTTACTCAGCAGGATATTCTTGTTCGAAGTTAGTGTCCTTTTATATTTTGGTAAGGACAATCTGGTATGAGTTAATAAACTCTGGGCTTGTATTGGGGTAGTATTTGTTGTCCCTAGACAGTTCTTGATGCCAGCTTATTTGCTAGGCATGTCTTTCGCTGTATGTAACCTTGTTTGGTTTTAATTTTCTTGGTCTAGAACTCGTTGTGAGCTATCTTAGCTCCCTACTCTTGAGTATATATATCATGTCAGTTTGTTTTTAACAGGTATTGTTCCTGTTTCCCGTTAGTTTCTTGATCTTGTTAGTCACGCGCACCAGGTTCGAGGTTCTATTAGGGAATCCCGGGACTTGGGGCGTGTCAGTGTGGTATCAGAGCTATGGTTTAGCTCTAAGCCTGGATAGGGTCTATGGCCTAGGTTGGGTTAGTCTTGGCTGTGTTTTCGACGCCGAGCGCTTCGTTACTTGTTGTTATACCAGGCATAGGACTGGTGTTGATAGTGTTGATCCAATTGGATTAGATGATTCGAGAATCGAGAGTGCGAGTCTTCAAAGACTTAGGCGTATCTATCTTGTCTTGTGGACATTGTTTCGTGCTATATATGCATGCTTGTCCTTATCTCGTGAATTGCGTGGAAGTGTATTCTCTAGTAAGAGACTACGTGTTGATATTGTTATTAGTAAGAGCTTGATAGAAGTGTGGGTGATAACACCCTATACGTTCTATGTTAATTTGGTCGTGTCACCGGTATGGGACATTGATGTGATACGTGTCATGACTTGACTTTCTATGTCTTAGGTCATTCTTGTTTGCCACAATAAATGGTGAATAGTTCTATGCTAGTATGCTTGACTATTTTTATGAGCATGATATAATTATGCATAATATTCATGTTCTGCATTGAAAGTTCGAACAGTGTTATCAAGATTGTACTGGGTTTTTAACCTATGTGATTGGCAGTGGAATTTCTACACCAAACCAGATGGATGTATCCATTCTTGATGAGAAACTTGGATTATCTTGAGTTGTTACAGTGCGAATACAGTTCTGACATCTGGATTAATGTTCTTGACCTCGATTGAGTTAAAAGAGTTGAAGATTCAACTTGAGAAATTTCTTGATAGATGATATATCTATTTTGAAGTGGATGCCTGAAGTAACTATCTTTGTTAACCTATAAGTGGAAACAACCAAGGTACGTGTGTTCTTGAGATTTCGTGGTCTTGTTAGAGATTCATGAATGAATTTTGAAGGCAGCTCCATTGTTAACTATTTGACACCGAGAGCTACATCTTTTGATGGATTGTCTTGATGGACTGATATACGTAAAGTCAGTTTTGAATATTGAAACGATGGATAACCACGACTTCAGTATCTGAGATTTCCTAGTGGATTTGACTAGTATTACAGTGATCTGGAGGATATGACCAGTCCTATTATTTCTAGTGGATATGTCAAGTTTCACCGATATAGTGGATTGACTAATCGAGTCTACTTGACTTTATGTGTTTTGATGTTATAATTGATACATCTTGATTGCATAGAATATTTGTGAGCATACGTGTAATATCTATTTGTGAGTATATGGGTATAGTCTTGATGCTCTTGAGTTCTATTTGTTGATTATATATGTTATAATCTTGATCAGTAAAATTCGAGGACGAATTTTCTTTAAGGTGGGGAGGATGTAACGCCCATCCTTAATCTCGTTAAATATTTGACTTATTTGTTAAAGTCTTGACTTGCTTGTTAAATTCTTGACTAGCATATTTATATGTTATTTTATTTGAGTTAATTATTTAACTATTTTAGAAAATTAAGGTGGTTAAATGTCAAAGTTGAAAGTTTAGGGGCCTTTTTGTCAAAGTTAGAACTTGAGGGGCCTAGTTGCAATTCTTGGAAGTTCCAAGTATATCTTGGTTGTTTGCCTGAGAAAGGCATTCATTCTAAAGATCTTTCTCGTACTCTCCTTCTGTTCCAAAAGCTAAGTTTAGGATTCTTCCTATTCTCGACTCCTCGAGCTTAATTATCCATCTGTTCGTGATTCTGATCCCGGATAAATATTCGTGGCGCTGAATAGAGCGTTTTCTGCCGAACAGAAATTAATTTGGGTCAACTTGATTTCGGACTAGGTAAGTTATTGACTCCCCCGTACTTGTAATAACATGCATATATGTTATTCCCGCTACTTGTTCTTGTTAAAATTGTGTTTTGAGCAATTTTTGTGATACTTGTAAATTTGGGACGAAGGGAGTATTCGTATGAAAACAAGATTGAAAAGCTTCCTGGGAATGAATTAGACTTGAAAAAGTATAGAAAAGTTACTCCTATTCGTGAGACGGTAAAATAGTAACTTGATTTAAATATTATTAGAAAAATTGTACCATTATTTGTGGTACGGGGAAATGAATGGAAGTATCCCTAGATGGGTATATTAGTATAATATAAAATTATACTTATACTTTTGGGTCGGTGAAATATTAAATTGGAATAAAATGAAATTGTCCTATTATTTGTAGGACGGTAAAAGAAATGAATTGAGCCTGAAATAATGTTTTGGGTATTGCCTAAGAGTTAGTAAAAGTTACTCCTACGCTTGGGACGGGAAATTTCTTAACCTGTGAAAGAAATAAAAATTTCGCATTTTGGTACTTTGTGCGACCGCCTATCTTTCTGAAAGGTTTTTCAAAGGAATTGACCTGCTTGTGTGCGACCGTACAAGCCATTTTAGGCGACCGCACAGTACCCTGAAGAACAAAATGTTGTTTAAAGTTTGTTTAAGTTGGAAGTAACTCTAGTTAAGGTATATAACCTTAGTATAAGATGTCCTAGCAAGTGTTGTGACACCTTAGGGGCATCAGAACTTGGTCTTAAACATGAATACTCATTGAATTAAAATGAGAATTTAGTCTTGTACATGAACACTTATAGAACTCAAATGAGAACTTGAGTATAAAAGGAAGAACTCTTTTATTTGTCTTGAAAGTGCTATGAACCAGCACTTATGTGTTATGCTTGTCTTGAAGCCAATGATTGTGCACCTTAGGGGCATTAAAACAATGACTTGAGATTGAATATCCTATGTAGGGGATTATGAACTTGTAAGTATGAGTGGTATAGCTCATTTACTTAATTTGAACTCGAAGTATTCTTGGTCTAGGTTTATGGTACTACCCTAGATGGCCTAGATGAGTGTTGTAGAACACTCTAGTACTGAAAAATAGTCCCTTTGTGAACAAATGAAATGTTAACTTGAATCATAATTAAATGATAACTTGAGTATAAGAGTAGTAACTCGTTTATGTGTCTTGAAGTTAATGTTTGTGTACCTTAGGGGCACCAACTGATGTTTTGAGCTTGAATGTCCTAAGAAAATGATTGGAAAATAATATATGAAAGATGTATAGTTCATCTTCTTAGCTTGAACTTGAAGTATAAGATAATTAACTCTTGTACATGTTTAACCATCCAAAGAAATGGATTGAGAACTTGGATATAAGATGATAAAATCTTGTAAATGTATTGAATGTCTTGAATGTCCTGAATGTCCTGAATGTCTTGAATGTCTTAAGTTGAGACAGTAACTTGAAGTATAAGACAATAAAATCTTGTACATGACTTGAACATCCAAATAATTGGATTAAGACTTGAAAATAAGATTATAAAATCTTGTACGTGCCTTGACACCAATATAGGTGTATGGTAATAACTTGAAAGAGTCTTGATGTGTATATGCAAATCTTGCATATATTTACTTGATGGAATGTTACTTCTTGATTACTTGATACATGGTATGAATAACCAAAAGAGTTGGGATATGGAACTAGATAGAGAATGATTAACTCTACTACATACTTGAACTTGATACGTGTGTATTGTAAGTGTTATGAACAAACACTAAAGTGCTAGTGATTGGTTTTAATCGTGTATATACTTAATAAAGTATATAAAGAATAAAGAAGATATCTTGTCTTGAAATGGGTTCCTAAAGAAAATAGGGACTAGTGTAATATGAAGATAATTCATATAATTGTGAATACTACGATTTAAGTTAATAAGAATAACTACAGAACACAATATGTGTTGGAAAATGTATTCGATTATTAACGATACATATACGTGAAGTATGACTGTGTCTAGGTACAATGTGACCTATTCTACTACGTGTTTAGAGTCTAAGGTGTTGGGCTCTACTTGATAGTAAGGGTATCGTGATAGACCTTTAATGTGTTAAACATAATATGAATATGTACGTGCAAACTTGGCATGTGACAAAGTGATATACCCTATTACTTGACTGAAGTCTGTTATTAATGGACTCTTACTTGGATTGATCGTGTTACATGGACACCTTATGTGCCATTGTTATCTTGGTTTGTATTCGCAATAATTGCGTACGTGTACTTATATTCTCGTGAGCACATGATACATGACTACATGGTGCATATTCTCGTGAGCACATGATACATGACTACATGGTGCATATTCTCGTGAGCACATGATACATGATTACATGGTGCATAAAGACTGGTCCACTAATATGGGACTTAGTTCTATTCTCGTAGTTCAAGTAAACATCTACTTGTGCATTCTTGTGTGAGTCCAGCTGGTTCTCCTTGCTTGTTTGAAAATATATAGGTTCACGCTTGTCGCGAGAGCTGGGGCTTAAGTGACAATCGGGTCCCTATGTATTTCCGCTTGACCCCTTACTACCGGCCATAGTAAGGGCATAGCTTCCTTGGTTGGAGCAATAAGCCTGACCTAAGTGAATGCTAAACTCTTGTCTTGAACACCTCGTGGATCTTGTTCTTGTGGATGACACTGGTTACCAGGTCTTCTTATATACTGCACAGCAGTTTCTTGTTCTTGTTCTTGGTTGTCCTCAGCTAGAAAAGCATCGACAACAAATGGTATTCTTGGGAGGAATAAGGAAGGATTCAGGTAAAAATGCGTGATAGGCCTATGTGCATCTTGGTGAGCTGGTCTAGCCTCTCACACTACTTGACTACTTGTTACCTGATCATATCTTGAGCTTGATTACTTGTTGAGTTGGCTTAGCCTCTCCTATACTTGTTACTTGATGATACTTGATATATGATTAGTTGAGTATCTACTTGTATTGCATGATAACATGACATATAGTTGCATGTTAATATCTTACTGAGATTTATCTCACCCTTTATTTGTTTAATTGTTCCCCCCCCAGGAAAGCAGGGGATAGTACGCAGTGAGGCTCGACTTAGCTGGGAACTTACTCAGCAGGATATTCTTGTTCGAAGTTAGTGTCCTTTTATATTTTGGTAAGGACAATCTGGTATGAGTTAATAAACTCTGGGCTTGTATTGGGGTAGTATTTGTTGTCCCTAGACAGTTCTTGATGCCAGCTTATTTGCTAGGCATGTCTTTCGCTGTATGTAACCTTGTTTGGTTTTAATTTTCTTGGTCTAGAACTCGTTGTGAGCTATCTTAGCTCCCTACTCTTGAGTATATATATCATGTCAGTTTGTTTTTAACAGGTATTGTTCCTGTTTCCCGTTAGTTTCTTGATCTTGTTAGTCACGCGCACCAGGTTCGAGGTTCTATTAGGGAATCCCGGGACTTGGGGCGTGTCATTATGTGCATCATGCATCTGTTGATTGTCATAGAAAAGTAGTAACTTTTTCTATACATGGTTTGCCTGATTTTACCTTTGAAGATGATAGGCCTATATGTGCTATACGTGTTATTTCTGCTTTAAAAGCTAGAAAACGTTTATCTCGTGGTTGTGCTGGGTATCTCGCATGTGTGCTTGACAAGAGTTTATCTATTCCCAAGATGAAGATATTCCTGTTGTGTCTGAATTTTCAGATGTATTCTCTTCTGAGTATAGCATGCCACCTGATCGAGAGCTTGAGTTCTGTATTGAGTTATTACCAGGTACAGCACCAATCTCTAAAGCACCTTATAGAATGGCTCCAGCTGAGTTGAGAGAATTAAAAACACAGCTTGAAAAATTACTTGAAATGGGCTTTATCAGGCCTAGTGTATCACCGTGGGGTGCACCAGTGTTATTTGTCAGAAAGAAAGATGGGACTCTGCGATTATGTATTGATTACAGAGATCTTAATCAGGTAACCATAAAGAACAAATATCTGTTACCTCATATTGATGACTTGTGTGGTCAACTCCAGGGTTCAGTAGTGTACTCGAAGCTTGACTTGAGAAGTGGTTATCATCAGTTGAAAATCAGATATGAGGATATACCAAAGACATCTTTCCGTACCAGGTATGGACATTATGAGTTTATTGTTATGCCATTCAGTTTGACAAATGCTCCAGCTGTATTTAAGTATTTGATGAACCGTATCTTCAAACCATATCTTGATTGTTTCGTGGTGGTATTCATTGATGATATCCTTGTGTATTCTAAATCATGGGCTGAGCATGAACAACATCTCAGAGTGGTATTGCAATTTCTTCGTGAGAAACAATTATTTGCAAAATTCAGCAAATGTGCTTTCTGGCTAGAAAAGGTTTCATTCTTGGGACATGTTGTGTCTGCTACTGGTATTGCAGTAGATCCTTCCAAAGTTGAAGCAGTTGTAAACTGGAAGAGGCCAACTACAGTGACAGAGATCCGTAGTTTCTTGGGCTTGGCTAGTTATTATCAGATATTCATTGAGGGATTCTCCAAGATTGCTACTCCATTGACTAATCTGACTCAGAAAGCTATTTCTTTTTAGTGGAGTGACAAATGTGAAGCAAGTTTTCAAGAGTTGAAAATACGCTTAACTACAGCTCCAGTCTTAGCTTTGCCTAGTGGTTCTGAAAATTTCATGGTTTATACTGATGCTTCTAAAGAAGGATTGGGTTGTGTTCTGATCCAAGATGGCAAGGTAATAGATTATGCTTCAAGGAAATTATCTCCTTATGAAAATAACTATCCTACTCATGATTTAGAGTTGGCTGGGATTATTTTTGCTTTGCATAAATGGAGGCATTACTTGTATGGAACAAAATTTGAAGTCTTCACAGATCATAAGAGCTTGAAGTACTTGTTTTCTCAAAAAGAGCTTAACATGAGACAACGTAGTGGATGGAGAAATTGAAGGATCATGATTGTACTATCCTTTATCATCCAGGAAAGGCAAATGTTGTGGCTGATGCACTGAGCAGAAAAACTTATGTTTCTTGCTTGATGATTCGTGAATGGAAGATGTTTGAAGACTTGTGTGATTGGAGTCCTTGTGAATCGAGACATGGAATTATTCTTGCTAATATAAAGGCTACCTCAGATTTACTCCAACAAATTAAAGAAGCTCAGGTAACTGATTCTGAATTGTAGAAAATCATTAGTGGAATAAATGAAGGAAAGCAACCAGATTTTTCTTTCAACAGTGATGGAATTCTTACCTTTTGAGGCAGAGTTTGTATTCCAGTTGATCTTGAGATTAAAAAGAAAGTTCTTGAAGAGGCTCACAAAGCCAAGTATACTATTCATCCTAGAAGCACAAAAATGTACCAAGACTTGAAGAAACATTTCTGGTGGAACAACATGAAAAGAGAAATTGCTGAGTATGTGTCCAAATGTTTGACTTGTCAACAAGTAAAAGTGGAACATCAACGTCCAGCAGGTTTGTTGCAACCATTAGAAATTCCAGAGTGGAAATGGGAGCATATCACGATGGATTTTGTGACTGGTTTGACACGTACCAGACGATGCCATGATGATGTTTGGGTTATAATGGATAGACTGACCAAGTCAGCTCACTTCTTGTCTGTTTCCATGGGATATTCATTGTCTCAGTTAGCTTCACTGTATGTTCATGAGATAGTTCGACTGCATGGGGTTCCTGTGAGTATTGTATCTGACAGAGATCCTCGTTTTACTTCTCGATTCTGGCAGGCTCTTCAAGGTGCCCTGGGTACTAAATTGAATTTCATTACAGCTTTTCATCCCCAATCTGATGGGCAATCTGAGAGACTTATACAGATTCTTGAGGATATGTTACGTTCTTGTGTTGTTGACTTTAAAGGCAGTTGGGATACTCATCTTCCTTTGGCTGAGTTTGCTTATAACAACAGTTATCAGTCTAGCATTGAAATGGCTCCTTATGAAGCTCTTTATGGCAGAAAGTGTCGATCTCTTATATGCTGGGATGAAGTGGGAGAAGCTAGACTCTTGAGACCTGAAATGGTTCAACAATCAGTTGAGAGTGTGAAACTCATTCGAGATAGATTGCGCACAGCTCAGAGTAGACAAAAGAGTTATGCAGATCATCGAAGAAGGGATCTTGAATTCCAGGTAGGTGATTTTGTATTCTTGAAAGTCTCTCCTCATAGAGGTATAAAGAGATTTGGGAAGAAAGGAAAATTGGCTCCTCGTTATATCGGGCCATTTGAAATTCTTGAAAGAGTTGGGAAATTGGCTTATAGAGTGGCATTGCCACCATCCTTGTCTGGGATTCATGATGTGTTTTAAGTGTCCATGCTTCGCAAGTATATGGCGGATGATTCGCATGTTCTTGAGTATGAGGCTATTCCATTTCAGCCTGATTTGTCTTATGAGGAACAACCTGTTGAAATTCTTGACTTGAAAGAGCAAGTCTTGCGCACCAAAAGGATTCCTATTGTGAAGGTCCTTTGGAGAAATCATGAAATAGAAGAGGCTACTTGGGAAACCGAGAAAGAGATGCGAGATAAATACCCGAGCCTATTTGAAAATTTTGGTAAGTAAAATTCGTGGGCGAATTTTCTTTAAGGTGGGGAGGATGTAACGCCCATCTTTATTCTTGTAAAATATTTGACTTGCTTGTTAAATTCTTTAACTTGCATATTATGTGCTAGTTTTACTTGGGTTAAATTCTTAACTGCTTTAGAATATTAAGGTGGTTAAATGTTTAGTTTTGACTTTTATGTCATTTTTGAAAATATGACTTTAGGGGCCTTTTTTGTTAAAAGTAAAACTTGAGGGGCCTAAGTGTCATTCTTTGAAAGTTGCAAGTATATCTTGTGTATGCTTTCTCTGAGAAATCATAATTCTCAAATATTTTTCTCGTTCTTCCTCTGTTCTGAAAGTTAGGTTTAGGGTTTACCCTATTCTCGACTCCTCGAGTTTAATTATCCCTATGTTCTTGATTCTGATCCCGTATAAATATTCGTGGCGTTGAATAGAGCGTTTCCTGCCGAACAGAAATTTGTTTGGGTAACTTTGATTTCGGACTAGGTAAGTTATTAGCTCCCCCTTGCTTGTAATAACATGCATATATGTTATTCTTGATACTTGTGCTTGTCAATTTCGTGTTTGGGGCAATTTTTGTGATATTTGTAATATTGGGACAAAGGGAGTATAAACATACTGTGTAAAATGATGAAAGGGTAAACTTGAATAGTTGTTTTGAACTTTCTATGCACTCCTGGGTTGTTAGTTGATAGTAGAAAGTATACTCCTACGCTTGGGACAGAGAATTTGTAAGCATGGGAAAGAAATGCACAATTGCTGGAAAAGTCCTTGGGCGATCGCCCATGTTTGGCCAGGCGACCGCCCAAAACTACTGAAAGGTTTCCATATAATTCTGCCGAGTGAGCGACCGCCCAGTCCCTAGTGGGCGCCCGCCCACTTACCCTGAAAAATAAAAGTGTTGTTTAAAGTTTGTACAAGTTGGAAGTAACCCTAGTTAAGGTATATAGCCTTAGTATAAGATGTACTAACAATGTTTGTGCACCTTTTGGGGCATTAGAACTTAGTCTTGAACATGAACACTTATAGAACTCAAATGAGAACTTAAGTATAAGAGTAACAACTCTTCTTTATGTCTTGAAAGTGCTATGGACAAGCACTAACGTGTTATGCTTGTCTTGAAACCAATGTTTGTGCACGTTAGGAGCATTAGAACAATGTATTGAGCTTGAACATCCTAAGAATAGGATTAAGAACTTGTAAGAGTAAAATGTATAACTCTTATACATGCTTGAATGTCCAAAGATTTGAATTATAACTTGAAGTATAAGACAATAAAATCTTGTACATGACTTGAACATCCAAAGAATTGGATTAAGACTTGAATATAAGATAATAAAATCTTGTACATGACTTGACACCAATACATGTGTATGGTAATGAACTAGAAAGTGCTATGAACAAGCACTAACGTGTATGAGAAATATTCTTGATGTGTATGTGCAAACATTGCATATAGTTGCTTGATAACAATGTGACTTCTTGATTACTTGAAGCATGTTTCTTGTTGAGCTAGTCCACTACTTTTGGATTAGTTCTACTCTCGTAGTTCAAGTAAATACCTACTTGTGAATTCTTGTGTGAGTCCAGCTGGTCCTTGCTTGTTCGGAGGTATATAGGTTCACGCTTATCATGAGGCTGGGGCCAAAGTGATAATCGGGGATCTATGTATCTGCGCTTGACCCCTTACTACAGGCCATAGTAAGGGCATAGCTTCCTTTATTAGAGCAATACGCCTGATATAAGTGAATGCTAAACTCGTGAACACCTCGTGAATCTTGATCTTGGGAATGACACTGGTTATCGGGTCTTCTTATATATACTGCATAAGCAGTTTCTTGATATTGATCGTGATTTTTCAAAGTAATACAAGCTACGACAACAATGGTATTCTTGGGATGAATAAGGAAGGAAGCAATATCCTTTATAATGTGCTAGCTTAGCCTTATGTGCTACTTGATGAGTGGCTTAGCCTCTCATATACTTGTTACTTGATGATACTTGATACATGATTACTTGAGTATCTACTTGAATTGCATGATAATATGTCATGTAGTTGCATCTAATAGCTTACTGAGATTTATCTCACCCCGTTCCTTGTTTAATTGTTTTCCTTAGATCAAAGGAAGGCTAGTGATAGTGCGAAGTGAGGCTCGACATAGCTGGGAGCTTACTACGCGGGTGGTTATTCTTTTGGGGATCGTGGCCCTTTTACATTTTGGTGAGGACGATGTATTATGGGTTATGTAACTCCTTATTTTGGGGTAGATGGTCTTGTATAGTACTTGTTGTCTCTAGACATCTTGTAATGCCAGCATATATGCTAGGCATGTTTCCGCTGTGTATAATCATGTTTGGTTTAAATTTTCTTGTCTAGAACTCGTGGTGTGAGCTATCTTAGCTCCTTACTCTAGAGTATATATATCATGTCAGTTTGTTATAAACAGTTGTCATCCAGTTTCTTGTTAGTTTAATGATTCTTGTTATTCATGCGCACCAGGTTCGAGGTTCTATTAGGGGATCCCGGGACCTGGGGGTGTGTCACTTTGCCTAATAGGTTCATATTTGTATTGAACAAATGATGTGATGTTCCTACTTTAAGTAGAAATATTATTTTGGTTTTTTCATTAGAAGATTATAGATATTTCTTATTTCGAATAAGAAAGTGCTCCATTAAATATGATTTGCTTTATTGTATTGCCAATCATACAATGGAAATTGATATCCTTATCTTTGAAAAACAAAATAATAAGTATAACATAAATAATGAAAATATGAATCTAAGGATGTAAGCGTTACATTCTTAAAGCATTGATGTCTATATCAATGATAAGAAACACATATCTAAAATTCCATGGGACGAACTTTTAAAATTCACATGATTTCGAATCATGTGATATATGTGAATCTTGAAAATTGATTAAGACACCTCTTACTAATAGTAGTGAAAGGAAGTACTCTTTTGGACTAATACATGTTAATGTATGTAGTTCACTAAAGTAACAATGCTTGGAAATAGATTTCGGTATCTCATGGTAAAAGCATTAGTGTACTCTGATCTGATCAAAGTAATGAATATTTGAACCATAGACTTGACGAGAATTCTGCAGAAAGTATACAGAATAAGAAAAGCTGAAATTGGAAACAAGATCCGTACGGCTGAATATCAGGTGTACGCCTAATCTGAAGCCGTACGGACCATGTTCCAGAAATTTACAGA
The DNA here is from genome assembly GCA_026119855.1 of Campanula takesimana. Taxonomy (NCBI): domain Eukaryota; kingdom Viridiplantae; phylum Streptophyta; class Magnoliopsida; order Asterales; family Campanulaceae; genus Campanula; species Campanula takesimana. Next base: position 3,659,480 of record JAOWBW010000002.1, read on the forward strand.
TTGTAAAACTGCAGTTTTTCGCCTCATGATAAGTCAAAATTGATCTTCAATTAACCTTCTGGATTTAGTGTTAGAAACAGCTGCGCTTACACTAATTGAGTTTCATCTAAGAAGGTTCGCATGATACCATATTAGATATGGAATGAAAGAAAACTTGGTTTGTCTTTCACAAAGATTTGTGACATGATACTTTTGTGAAAAGTGTTGTCTTGGATAAAATCATACCCAAATCTAATTAAATGAATTTTCATGAGATATCTTAATGATATTGATTTTACACCCTTTAGAGAGTACAAATCGTTTGTTACCCTAAATAGCACTTTCTAGATAAATCGTTTATCTCTAAAGAACTAGTGGGAGTAAAATGTATCTCGAAGAGTTCGAGACCCAGAAAATGACATAGAACCAAAGATGAAGTTGAACAAAGTTTCACAAGGAGTTGTGCAAATTCGTTCAAGTATACACAAGTTATTTGCATATATGATAGGATACTATCTATAACAAGAAATATTGATTTCTCGTAATAGAAAGTAATAAGGAAGATATCATTGCGAATAATTGACCTATTACCTATCAAGATGCAATGTCCACTCCAGAGTTAGATCAATGACTTGGAGTCATGAAGTCATGAAAACTAAAGTTCAATTCATGTATGATAATCAAGTTTGGAACTTGATTGTTCTACCCGAAGGCTTAAAAACCATAAGGTAGAAAATCAGTTTTCTTGGAGAAAACGGACATGGATCGCAATGTGCAGATTAATGAAGCACGACTAATTGAGCAAAGTTAATTCATAATATCGATTATGATAAAACTTTGTCACCTACAGTCATGCTTAAGGATATTAGAATTCTAATTGTCATGACCTCATATTTTGAGTATGAAATATGACAAATGGATGTTTGGATGTCAAAACTATATTCCTTAACAGGAACATACTTTAAGATGTGTCTGATACAACCTAAAAGTTTTGAAACCCATAAAATTCTAATGAAATATGCAAGTTGCAGAAATCCATGAGATGGATTGAAGCAAACAACTTGGAGTGGTTGGTTGCAAAGGTCTAATGGCATTACTCTTGTCGAGATTTAGTCTTATCGGAAGACTAATGAGTAAGAGTACATGATTAGGATTCCATATGCTTTGGCTATTGGATCTATCATGTAAGCCATGTTCATGTACTAAGACCGGATGTCTCATATACTTGGATTATGATGAGATAATACCAATTGGACTCTAGTGAAAGTCACTAGTTAAGAAACATCCTTATGTACTTGAGAAGAACCAAATGATGCATTCTTGATCTTTAATAGAATATAAGATGATCTTGTAATGGTTACAAAGATGCATCTTACAAACCAACAACGATAAATATTGCAGTATAAATACATGTTTATGTTTAATAATGGTGTTAGAAGAGTTCTAAATGTACCATTACTATTCTACAAAAGGTTGAGTATCTAGTAGCATCAGATGCAACTAGAAAGTTGTTTGGATAAGAAGACTAATTAGTAAACTAGAAATTGTCTCTAGTGTCACTAATTTAATGGACCTTTATTGTGCCAATAATTGTTATTGCACAAATCAAGGAACTAATGTCTTATCTAAACATATATTCGGACGTTTCTATCTTACTCGAGAAATCGTCAAAGATGAGAGATGTCAAAATATGCAAAATACCATATGATGATAACAAGGATAATCATCTTACATAAACTCGTTTGCAATAATGATGGAGATAATAACTAGCTCAATGGGTATTAGATACACGTTGATTGGCCTATTGCAAGTGGGAGATTGTTGGATATTATGCCCTAGGCCCTTGAGAAAGGCATATGTGTTATATCATAAGCTTCATTGTTATAGAGATAACAGACCCGATTATTATATCTTTTGCATGTTTACATAATAATCATTGTCCCTAGAACTTACGAAGAGCTAGTATGAGTTTAATGGATAATCATATGATGATTATAGTGCATAGGATGCGGATTGAACTTGTGGGTACATGTTGAAGAACAAGTACTGGATAGACCCGTTATGAGATTTATGTCATGGTCAAATGTCATAATTAAATCTCATGATAGTTATATCATTTGATATCCTTAGACCTGAGATTATCATAGTCTTCCACATGATGAATATTATGTTTGACGTACTCAAACACTACCCCTAACCGGGTGGTTATAAAGGCTACGATTGGCATAATCGGATTCTTGTAGGAAAGAATGATAAGTCAAGATGGGATTTATCCCTCTCTCAAGAGAGATATCTACTTGGCCAATCGATGAGTGAGATTGATGATAGTGTACGGCCGTACCCAAATGAATTGAAGTGTTCAATGTCATTTGCTCATATCAATCTACTCGGGATCGAGAAAGCATTGGACAACATAAGTTGACGTGGACCATGACCTATGTCCAATATGATATCGCGTGACAAAGGGATTGTGATATGTTCTATAAGGATACTTTGGACTTTCAAAGTTGTACTAATTGGGTAGTCATAATGGCTTGCTAGAGTCCGCTTATGACTTACGGGTTCTGACTGGTTCGGACTCGTTGCCAACATAGTATAATCCTATTGGGTCACACACAATAGAACGGATTGTTAAAAGACTGAAATCGGGGATTTCTGGACTAATGACCGTACGACACAAATTATGGCGTACGGCTCTGCATAAGCCGTACGGCTGCTATTCCCGTACCAGTCCAGTTTGTTCAGTTTTCTTGATTGTCAAGGAATCCCGATCCCAAACGGAATTAGGTCAGACCCTCATATAAGATATGCAGCCGGGTTTGACAGCCTCTAAGGTTGATTTTGGAAATCAATAACAATTGTTTTAGAAACAATAAATTATAGAGAGGTAGGATTATTTATTTTGTGAGCCATGATCATCAAAATACAATAATCAATGAAGCAAAATAATTCCTACGAAGAAATCGTTTCTTCACCATGCCTTGGGTCTAGCAATCCAATTAAGAAGGTGATCTTGATATCCGTTCGACGTGTGGATTCCGATAGAGGGTGTTTGCGTTAGCACCTCAAAGTCCGTGTTCATGGATTCGACCTTCAAGGGTATGCTTTTTTTATCTTGTATTTAATTTAATCAACATGTACGGATCCGGGCTCATGGGTGTTTGATTTTATGTTTTATTCCGCTGCACATGATGTATCAAAACCCAACAAAAACGTTTGCTCCCGTTGCCAAAATGGTAACTATTCGTGATTTTATTGTTATCGCTGCTTTGAAAAATTGGGAACTCTACCAAATGGATGTTCATAATGCTTTCCTCTACAGAGACTTCGAGGAAGAAGTGTACATGAAACTTCCTCCGGGTTTTGAGGCTTCTAACCCGAACATGGTGTGTCGCCTTCAAAAATCTCTTTATGTCCTGAAACAGGCTCCTCGCTGTTGGTTTGCCAAGCTGGTCACGGCTCTGAAAGAATAGGATTCTTACAATCCTTCTCTGATTATTCTCTTTTCACGCTCACTAAAGGCTCTGTTCAGATGAATGTGCTTGTGTATTTCGGCGATCTCATTATTGGTGGGAATGATTCCACTGCTTTACACACTTTCAAAAGATATTTGTATGACTGCTTTAAGATGAAAGATCTCGGTTCTCTCAAATACTTTCTAGGTATTGAAGTTGCTCGTAGTTCGTCGGGTCTCTTCTTGTGCCAAAGAAAGTACACTTTGGATATTATTTCTGAAGCTGGTCTTCTCGGCGCAAAACCTGCTCCTTTTCCTCTTGAATCAAATCATAAACTTGGTCTATCCACCGGGACTCCTCTGACTAATCCGGAGATCTATCGCCGTGTAGTTGGCCACCTTATTTACTTGTCAGTGACACGTCCGGACTTAGCTTACTCTGTTCACATCATGTCGCAGTTTATGCAAGAACCCCACACTAGACATTTGCACTTCGTGTTGTCTGTTACCTTAAAGGCACCCCTGGTCAGGGTATTCTTCTACGAGCATATAGTGAGTTGACATTACAAGGATGGTGTGATTCTGATTGGGCTGCGTGCCCTGTTACCCGACGCTCTCTTACCTGGTGGCTTGTTTTTCTTGGGCGCTCCCCCATTTCGTGGAGAACCAAGAAAAAAACCACTGTGTCCCGTGATGGATCGATTTTCACATGTATTATCTCTACATTTTCCTGTTAGTTTTATTGACTTTTGGATGTAATTTAGAATAGTATTGATGTAATCTTTGATCTATTTTGTTTGAGGAACTTTGTGAGGATTTGTATGTTTCGACACACTTTTTAGTGTTATTATTTTGCAAAGGCCTAGATGGTCAAAGTGTGAAAGATCGATGATTGCTCGAGTCAAAGTCAAGGGTCAAACATCAGTCGAGTCAAAGAAGTAAGAAAAGAAGAAAGGCTGGAAAACAGACCAAGCGCCCGCTTGAAAAGGCACCAGGCGCCCACTTACTCCCCAATTCTGAAGACGTCAGGTTTCTGTCAAGACCAAGCGCCCGCTTGGTCACCCGCCAAGAAAATCGGGATTTGTGTATTTTCTAATATTTTGTGGATTTCTCTCCTTATTTGGACTCCTCTCTTGTATATTTAAATAGGAGGGTTTCAAAATTCAGTTTTTTTTTTATGCTTTCTTTTAGGTTTTTCTTGAGTTCACATAGCCTTCAATAGCATCCCATAGCTTTTTTGCAGTTGCGCAGCCCACAATCTGATTGTGCGTAGAGAGGTCCATGGTGCTAAGGATGATGTTCCTTGCTCTTCCATCATATCCAACCCACTTCTTTTATTCATCAGTCCATTCCTCCTTGGGCTTCTTGATGGTAGGATTGTCCTTGTTGGTAGCTACATCAGGATTCGCCTTCATAGGGATGTAGGGTCCTTCAAGAATGATGTCGTGGAGGATTTCATCGATAGAAGAAAAATGAGTGAGCATGCAATGCTTCCAGATGTCGAAGTGATCTTCGTTGAGCACAGGAACATGTGAATAGTTAGCCATTGCCAAAGATTTTGAAGCCATCTTGAATCGGCACCCAAGTTGTTAAGCTTGAAAAACAAAATAAGTTTTATGAATGTGTTTGCTCTGATACCACTTGTTGGTCCCAAAGGGGCAACAAGGGTATGAAAATAGCTAGAGGGGGGGTGAATAGCGTTTTAAAATTATTTTCAAACCCTTTTGCAAATTAATGGCTTATGCGCACAGTTCTCAAATAAGCTAAGTATAGCGCGCAGAGAGAGTGTGAAATGCACAGCGAAATTTAAGCAGCTACTGCGCAGGGTATACTGCGCAGGGTATACTGCGCAGGGTATACTGCGCAGAGTATAAAACGCACGCGCTAAATTTTGGCTAAAGAGTTGGTTAAAATTGTTCCAAGGCAATAAGCAATAACAATCACAGCAGCAATAAAACAATATGATAAGATCAAACAAAATAAAAATTCAGAAATAAATAAGTAGGAAATAAATAGCGAGAATAGTGAACAAGCTATTTGGAGAGGTTCGATCAATGAAAGGTCTACGTCCTCTACCAAGATGGTTAGTCTTGGATTTTCTAATGAGATTTATATTGATGTGAGGAGCTTTTACAAGATTACAAAGAATCAAAACTCAAATCAAAATCTATTCTATGAAGAGCAAATCCTAGACTAAACCGGTGTATCTCAAGAAGTAATATCTAAATGATCGAAGCTTCAAGAGGTGTGTGTGTCAGAAATTCTGGGCTCTAAGAATCTATGAGATGAAGAGCACGAAGAATTCTGGGTGTTACAAGGCTTAGGATTTGGGCATGAGTTTGAAGGTATGAAGGTTTGAAGGTTGCTCTTGAGAATCTGGGATTTTAAGCAGCAATCTTCAGAACTTCAAAGATACTTAGTAAGCACAAACTCTAGCAACTTGGAAATGAAGATGAGCAGGCTATTTATAGCTGAGAGCTTTAAACTAGCCGTTGGAGCTCTGAGCAAGGACGATGAGCTGGCACAATATGATTGGTGTGCATGTGTCCTTTATAGCCGTTGGAGCTCTGATCAAGGACGATGAGCTGGCACAATATGATTTGTGCGCAGGTGTCCTTTATAGCCGTTGGAGACAGAGCATGAAGACAATTCAAAAACTTTTTCTAGAAGGTTGACAGCTGTCTTCATTTGAAATATTTCATCTGAGCGCATCTGCATCGTTGGATTTGCTGAGTGTGCTTGCTTTGTCGTTTCTGCACACCTCAGCACTTTTGGCTTTTAATAAGCGTACATCTTCTGAGCGTTTTCCAAGTTTGGTAATCTGAAAACATCGAAAACTGAGCAAGGTTGAATGTTGCTATCAAAGACCTGCGCAGAGATGTCCTGCGCAGAGACAAAAAGTCTTGCTTTGATCTTTATTCCTTTTCGCTCTAAGTCCTATATTCTAAGCATATATTATAAAATGGACAAAGCTAAAAATTGAAGTTATTAAACTTCTTACATAGGGTCCTAAAGTCCATAAAATACTAATAGGTGATGGTATCAATCAATTCTAACATATTTAGGAGGGTTAAGTGATAAGCATACCCAACACAACCCATCCCATGTAGTAATGCTCCTAGCAGGAAGTAACATTAGCCAGGTTTTGGTTGCCCCTTGAAGAGCAAAAGGAAAATATTTAAGCCGTAATTTTTCGTCAGTAACCCCCTCCTTAATTGGAAATCCTGACACAATCATCATATACTCTCTCAAAAAGTTCAAAGAGTCTTCAGCGGGAAGACCCTGAAACGTAGGCAGCTGGCTAAAGTAATGCCCCTTCACCTCATAAGTCTTAAGCTACATCAGTCAAGACAATGCACGATACCGATGTGTCGACCTTAGGCCTAGCATACTCTTTCATTAATGGATTTGCCATCTCTTCAACTAACTCTTCTTCCTCGGTGGAAGAAACTTCTAATTCACTTAAAACTACCTCTGCCTCGGTGATAGAAGCTTCAAATTCAGACTCACTAATAGAGGGAATGCCCCTATCAAATCTATCAATATTATCGTTCAAAGGGACCAACTCGGGATCCAATGAACGCCTACCAAACATACACCGATTAAATTAACTTGTAAATCACAACAATTGTGAACCCTAACCCGTGAATCCCGTTGTCAAATATTGAATACAATCCTTGCTTTATTTTGCGATCTTAAATCCTTAGTTTATTTTCATTGCTTAGTAGTTAATTAGTTTTAAACAATCAAATCAAAAACAAACCCCCTGGTTACTTTTGCATTAATTAAATCAACTTGTGTTTCACTCAAGTCTCTGTGGTTCGACCCTTACTTTTGTATACTGCTGCTTCGGCACTTGTACACTTGCAATGTTTTTATTACACGTGGGATTTTTCTCCATCATCCCGCTCTTCCGCCGAAGCAGAATATAGCTCCCTGGCAGCTCTCACATGTGAATTGAAGTGGTTAAAAGGTTTGTTGTTAAGCTTGGGATTCACCATCCTAAGGAAATTAAAATCTTCGGTGATAGTCAGTCCGCCTTGCACATCGCTAGAAATCCCGTTTTTCACGAACGAACAAACCATATTGAGGTGGATTGCCACTTTGTCCTTGATGCTATTACTGACGGTCTCATTCAACCGTCCTATGTCTCTACCACCACACAACTGGCGAACATCTTTACTAAGGCACTTGGAAAACAACAGTTTGATAATCTCCTTAGCAAGTTGGGCATTCTCAATCCCCATACTCAACTTGAGGGAGGGTGTGACGATATACGCACATAATCTGCATAATTTATTTTGCTAAGAATTGTATCCCGTTTATTGTGGGATCTCTTTCCTTATTACTTACTCCCTCCGTCCCGCCGGAAACTTCAAAAAAAAAATATGGCACAAGAATTAAGGGAAAAAGTGAAAAAGGTGATGTGTTGATAGTTGAGTGGGAGAGAGAAAGTGGGGTAGAGAATAGTTAGTGGGTTAGTGGATGTGAGTATGAGAAGTGGGACCCACTAATTAAAAAGTATTAAAAACTTTCCATTTATGGAATGTGCAATTTCTATGGGACGCCCATTTTGGTAAGTTTTGCAATTTTCGGTGGGACGGATGGAGTATATGTTTCCTTAGTTAGCTTGATCTCTTTGCTAAGTATGTAACTATATATTGAGCAATGGAATAAGGAGGAGGGCAAGCAATTTAACCCTAATTATCTTCTCTTCTTGATGAACCCTAGTTTGTGTTTCTTCAGTGAGTAACTTTTGTTCTCGAACGCCTAAAAAAAATAAGTAACCTTTCTTATGAGACGGATATAGTCAATTTTTAAATAAAAATATTATTTTACTCATATATATTTACCCTAATAAAACAATTGTACAAATAATAAGTACTTTATCCGTCCCATTTTAAACTTCAAAAATTTTCATTTTGGGTCACATTTTAAACTTCAAAACATAATAAGAATTTTTTTTTATATTTCTTTATTTGTGGGTCTCACATCTCATACTCACAATAATTACCTAGTAACTATTTCTTACCCCACTTTTTCTCTCTTACCAAATCATCTACACTCACAACACATCACATTTTTCTTAATTCTTGAACTCAATATTTTTTGAAGTTTAAATAAGGACGGAGAGAGTATAATACACTTCTAAAAAAAGATGAAAATTATCCATGACTAATGTGGAATAGGGAGTAAGTGAAATGTTTAGCCTCTAAAGATCAAACTTCAAACCAAAGAAAAATCTAATATCCATAGCCATAGCCTAGCTAGTGTAGCATGAAACATGCTTTGCAATTGATAACAAAATCACACCCACCTATAATTATGAAAATAAATTAGTAATCACACCCACCTATAATTATGAAAATAGATTAGTAATGATGATGATGATGAAAATTTCAAACTAAAAAAAGAAATATTTTTGACGGGGAATCCCCTTGCTCTCCAATTCTCTAATAGTAGTACAAATTTTCCTTATTCTTAACGATTTGGATCATGAAAACTTTTTTATTTTAAAGTTTCAATAAAAGTCAATAACAAACTCACCCACTTCACTTTTCTATGTTTCTATTTCTCTCTTGTTCAACTATCTTAATCTTTCTAATAGTCTTCATGCCCATTAATAATAGTTTATGCTTCAATTTAAAGAGAATAATGTTTTGTCAATTGTTTTGGTTAATATACACTCTTATTTTTTTAACTTGGCTAGTTGACTACTTATTTGTTCTTGTCCGTCGGTGAAAAAGGAAGAAGAAAATAATTATTAACACGCTTATTTCAACGAGTTTGAGTAATTCAACTACATAATCACATCAAAAATGCATTCAACCTTCTTTCATAAATTGAAGAAAAATTAAATGGAGATGGTGGATTTAATCCTTATTTAAGTTGAATAATTGTTACGCGTATATATACTTTTTGTCATTTTTATTTTTCTATGTATTAAGGTTTTCCAACCTTTTTACTTGATTGTGGGCATTTCTTAAATTGAATACGCGTATATATGCTTTGACATTTTTATTTTCTATATATTAAGGTTTTCCAACCTTTTTACTTTTTTTTAACAGCTAAACTATATCATTCATTTCAAGGCAATTGTCATCTGTAGCTGCACATCCAACCCCTATGGGGTTATGAAACTAAGGGTTCTCCACAATTTCTCCCAAGGGAGAATCGAACTCAGGACCTCCCATTCAAGGGAAGCCCTAACTCACCCACCCGATACCACTCGGCCAGAAAGCGTTTGGTAACCTTTTTACTTGATTGTGGGCATTTCTTAAAAAAAAAAAAAAAAAAAAAAAAAAAAACATCTATTACATGATTAATGTCACATTTTTTAAACGCCCGTTTCTAAATAAGAAAAATAGTCTTCATGTAATTTTATTATGGTACAATTAATTAAAAACATTCATTCAAAAGCTTGACAATTAACTTCGACATTTATTATACGATAGTGACTCAGTGATAAAAATCAATTCTCATAATAATATGAGAAGTTTAGAGTTCGATCATGTCTTTACTAAAACATCGTAAAAATAAAAATAAAAATAAAAAATCAAATGCCTTCAGTTATTAAAGATTAAGGTAGGAAAGTAAACGAGTATAGAATGTCTTACTTCTTTGCTCGGAATGGGAAATAAGAAGAAAGAAAATGGAATGAATCTAGAAGAGGGGCAGTCGTACTTTTATGCATCAATACCCCTCATTTTCCTGCAAAATGCAATACAAAATACTCCAACCCTCCGTCCTAACTCACTTGAGACTTATTTCTATTTTAGTCTGTCTCAGTTCACTTGAAACTTTTCAAAATAAATATATTTTTATAATTTCATATTCAATCTACCCCACCACTAATTCTCTCTTCATTTTTCACCACTCAATTTATTCAACCAACATTACTATTTACCCCATTTATTATATCTCTTTATTTTCTACTACACATAAATTATTTTTCTTTAATTCTTATACTCATTTCTTAAGTTTTAAGTGAGGTGGGACGGAGAAAGTGTTAGATAAATGTTTCTTTTGCTTGCAAGATAGGGGTACATCAACAAGTCAAACGAACTTACCTAAGCTTGGAGCCTTTCGGCTTGTAATCCAATAATAATACAGTATTACCAAGTCTACCCCCAATCAGGTTGAAAAATCTATTCTAACTTATTTAACCCTAAAACTAATCTCAAATTATTCACCGTCTTAAGATAAAGTCAAATCAAGCTGCAACCAAATTAAAATTGCAGTCTATTAAAAAAGTAAATTTACTTATGGATCATGATGATTGAATTTTGACAATTAAATTAACGTAAATTTAATTTCTCTAATAAAATTCTAAAATTTATTATTAATACAAAATACTTTTAATAACAGCAATTTCATATAAAATAAACAAATTTTCATGAATACTACAACCTCCATCTCATAACATAACAGCAAAGTCCACAAACTTTCTCTTTTAAAATGAAAATTTTAATGAGTTGTTCTTACGTAGAACGCGTTCCTACATAAGAACGACTCCGCTCAAAATTACACACTAAACACATAGATCCAGACGCCATGACCTTGATCAAACGCCTGCCTTCTCATTTATTTTTTATCAGTGGCGGATCTTGGATTTCTAACCACCGGGTGCACAATTTACACTACATAACTTTGAATTAAAAAAGAAAAAAAAAAAAATCGAAACGCAATTACATTACAATTCATAACTTCAAATACAATTGTCTCATAAAAGAAAACAATACAACTTTCTAAATTAAATTTGTCCCTTACGCGTTTTCATACCTTGAAAACGTTTAATAACATCCTCCTCCTTAACTTCTCTAAGCAAATCTTTTTCAATGAAACATAAAAGACAATCATTCAAAAATTGATCACGAATTTTGTTTCGTAACTCGTTCTTGACATATTCATCCCAGAGAAGCATCTTTCCACACTTGCAATTGCTACTGGCAAAATCAATGCCAACTTCAACAGTCGATACACCAATGGGTACGACAAGTATTTTCTTGTTGTCACTAGAAGTGAGCACAAATCCGCAATGCCCTTCAGTTGACCAAATCTGTTATCCGATCGCATATCCATGATATATGTCTCTAGTTGATATTCAAGAGCTCTACATTCATGACAAGTGAAGTCATCCGGATAAAACTGAGCCAACCTTATCAATTTTGATGAATCAAAATCAACAAATCTATCACTTGGATTCAAACTAGCAACACAAATAAGCAACTCAGAATTTATCTCATTGAAGCGATCATTAATCTCCAAAATTTGTCTATCCAAAATGGCATAAAAGCACTCTACACGATAATGAAAATCATTCGTAACATGAGTCTTATGGCGAGGACGGTGACGATTAACATATTCAGCATCCATATCCAAACAACCAATGTTATTCTTGTTGCAAAAGTCAACTACCTTCTTTAGGAGAGAATCCCACCCATCACTTCTTGTCATTTGCAATCTATCCTTACTCAAATTAACAAGCGACATAGCATTCAAAATGTCAGTATCTTTTCTTTGCAAAGCTAGTGACAACTCATTTGTGATTGAAAGTATAGTCAACATCAGTTGCAAATTAAAGACAAAATCAAATGACTGCAAATATCCAAGTAGACCACGTGCTTGATTTCTTTTTGACGACTCAGCCGCATCAAGAGAAACAACTTCAAGAACTTCAACAACAGAAGAAAAAATGGCAAATAAGTTCAACAATGATTTAAAATGAGACTCCCAATGCGTATCAGCAGCCCTCGCAAGACCTAACTCTTGATTTAACCCTCTCCCCGTCTCAATCAAACCACTATCGATTTCTTCAGTCACTTTTGCAGCTTGTCTTATACGAAGCATATCTTTACGTTTACAAGATGCCCCAACAACATTTGTTATGGTGGAAATCATACTGAAAAAATCCTCAATATCATCATAATTTTTAGCCAAAGCAACAAGAGCTAATTGTAACTGATGAGCAAAACAGTGAACATAATATGCAGATGGGTTTTCTCTCATAATCAAAGTTTTCAAACCATTAAATTCACCTCTCATATTGCTAGCCCCATCATAACCCTGGCCCCGAACTTTCATGAAACTCAAATTGAAGTTAGCTAAGACACCATCAATAGCAGATTTTAAAGATGAAGCAGAAGTCTCTAACGCATGAACAACACGAATGAACCTTTCTTTAACATTGCCACAAGAGTCCACAAACCGCAAAACTACGGCCATTTGTTCTTTTTAGACACATCACTAGACTCATCAACCAAAATGGCAAAGTAATCATCTTTAAACTCCTCAATGATTTTTTGTTCTATCTCTTCAGCGAAACAACGAACAATATCCTTTTGAATCATAGGAGACTTCATTTGATTATTTTTTTTCAGAACCACATTTCGAATAGACTCATTTTGAAGAGATAGAGCCTTTAATGTTTCGAGGAAAGTCCCTTGGTTCAAAGATTTTTTAGACTCATCATGCCCACGAAAAGCATGCCCTTGGTTCAACAATAATCTATAAGTAGCAATTGCAGCACATAGTCGAATCCGATTATCATTTTTCACATTGTCATCTTGTCTATGAAAAGCAACTTCAATAGATTGATTTTGTCTCTTAAGATCGTCACACTTCTTTTGACAAATAAAATGGGCACTATTGACTTCACCAACATGTAAATCAAGTCTGTCCTTTTTATGCCAACTAGAAAAACCTTCACTTGTAAATGCACATGCACCAAATCTTTGATCACACGATTGATCTATAAACAAGTAACAACACAAACAGTATACTTTGTCTGCCGCAATGCTATACTCTAACCAATCATGATAATCATCAAACCACATTGGATTAAAGCGACGCATTTTAGTTCCAATCATTTTTTGAGGAAAAACATGACCGATAGGTTAACAAGGACCCTTTTGTATATAGTATCTTCTAATATCATCTACTTGATTTGGATGATATTCAGAAATCCTTTTTCTAAATGCGGGATCCGAAGGAAGACTATTCAAATCAACAAATTCTTTACTAGAAGAAGCCATCATGGGGACCGATTGTTGACTTGGTGCACTAGCACTACTAGAATTACCCACCCCAAAACTAGTTTCACCATCCCCAATTTTTTTCCGTTTGATAAGAAATTTGTCCATATTCAATAATCAACCAAAAACACCAACAATCCTACAAAAAATCAATGAAATAACCATTCAAACACATATATATTTAAAGTCAAACATTTAATAAACACTCATATTGAAATCATCCATGAAATTTGAAGAAAAAAATCAAAGCCTCAAAATAATATTCAAACCCTAGATTTCAATTTACAACAATCCAGAGAAAGATAATAAGATGAGAGATTTGAGGATACTTATAAGAGTGGGAATGATTGAGAATAATGCTTTGCGGATTTCCGATCAACTCTCTCTATTGATTTCGTTCGTCGCCCGCCCGCACAACAACGCACTCGACAGTCGGACTCGGCACTCCTTTCCTTTCCTCCGTGTTTACAAACTGATTTTTGGGCCTCTGTTACTTTCCTCTCCCGTAAAACACATATAGGTGGGTTTATCCTTTTACTAAGTTCACATCCCATCTAGTTAATTTAATACTCTAACTCATTTTTTTTGGGGGGTGCACTTAGTAAAAAAAAAAAATTAAAAAATTTGGTTGACTCCTACAACGTAAGATCCGCCCCTGTTTTTTATGCCTTCTCATTCAATTTAATATGTCTGTTATTGATTTGATTTATGTCTTGCCTAAGTCATTGCCTTGTTTGTATGCCTTGTCCTTGAGCAAATGCCTTGTCTTCAATTTTTCATGCGTTGTCTTTCATTTTTTTATGCTTTCTCATTAATTTTTATATGCCTTGCCTAAGTCATTGCCTTGCCTTTGTTTATCTATCATGGCCTTGATCAAATGCATGCCTTCTCTTTCATTTTTATGCCTCTCATTCATTTTAATATGCATGTTATCAATTTGATTTATGTCTTGCCTGTTATAGGCTTCATTTGTGCCTATCCAATTAAATCACATTGTCATATACCTCTACTACCTTTTGTTCAATTAAAATGCCTTCTCATGTGTGATGGGATGCCTGTTATGGGCATTATTTGTGCCTGTTCTATGCATCAAAATGTCTAAACATGCCTGGGTAGTGTCAAAACATGTGCCTGCTGTAATATTCAAAAATGTCTCCTACAGTTTCGAAAAGTGTCTGGTGAGTTTTCATGAGTTCCAGTTATTTACATCAATGCCACCGCGCATTCTCACAGCGTTCCGCTTATTTTCAAATCTGCCACTCCGCTTTTTTAAAAACACGTTCTACACTAGCGTTAGTGTAAAACACGTTTTTCTCAAGATTTTCTGAATTTTAATATATTCGCATCAACTATCCACTACTATTCTCTTACTCATATTCAATTTCCTACATCTTTCCATACTCACAACTCATACTACTCTATTACTATTTTTTTTAAAAGTATATACCCTCTTTAATTCTCGTACACATCCAAAAACGTACACATTATTATTGGACGGAAAGAGTAGAGTATATCAACATTCATCATCATGTTTAGCTATCAAAATTTAAATGAGACTGTCTTTTCATCACGACAAATAGCATATAAATAAATGTATTTCTGGTGTTCGAGAAAGAAAACATGAATTAGCAACGATCAATTTTCTCCCCCCATTTCATTTTCATTTCGTTAACTCTGTTCTTAACGAAACTGAAAAAAAGTTTAATATACTCCGTATTTTATTCGCCACGTGAAGAAGGTGAGGCTCGAACGCAATAAAGTGTTGAGGTGGCTCATAAATTACCATTTAATATGAATTTCTTGTAAATTAAAAAGACCATGCAAATTTTGTAGCTCAACAAAATTATTATTTCATGGACGGACAGCCTACCAAACTTGGACATAATTTTGTCATGTCATTCAGATTAAGCTCTTAACAGAATTGTAGTTGCGATATATCAATCATAATCCACAACTTTATTCTTCACCTAATCAAACATGACTTTATTGACTTTTTGGATCCTGTTTGGAGGATCGCAATTCACATTCAACCTAAACTATATGACTTAATTACAATTTCTTAAGTTTCCTCCAAGTTTATATTTGTGTTAGGATCTAGAAAGCTTAGCCTTTAATCTAGAACATATTACCAAAATTCCAAGTTTCTACCGCCTAAATTTAAACTCCAAAATTTATTTAATACTCCATCCGTCCCAGTTTAAGGTTCTTACTTTCCTTTTTGGTATGTCCCAGTTTAACGTTCTTAGTTGCTTTATTCCATAAATGGAAAAGAATGAATAGTGCTTTGGAGAATCTTGCCCTCAAAAAGATCATTTAATTACAAAAAAAAAAAACATTACTTACCTAACTTACTTTCAGCCACTTGCTTCATTAATAGTGTTTTTGGACATTTATATCGTTCACTCTCTACTTTTGGTTGACTCATTTCCGTTGTTTTTCTCTTGATTTCTTAATAAGCGTGCATAGTCAAACTAAGAACCTTAAACTGAGACGGATGGAGTACTATGTATATCATACTCCCTCCGTCCCGGACTAAGGTTCTTAGTTTGACTTTACACAAAGATTAAGAAAAGGTAAATGTTGTGAGTATGAAAAATTAAGTAAGAGATAGTAAGAGAGATAAAGTGGGTAGGGTTTTTTTTTTGTGAGAATGACAAGTGGGTCCCATAATCCATTTTTAGTAATAAAGCAACTAAGAACCTTGGTCTTAGTGACAAACCAAAAAGGAAAATAAGAACCTTAGTCTAGGACAGAGGGAGTATTATATATTATTGGTGCTTTAAATTTTTTGTATCACTGTTTACCACATTCTGACTATTAGTAATCTAACCGGTTACAGTCATCCAAAACCATTAACCCATCCAAACATGTACACAAAGTCAGTGGCGGAGCTATCAAGAGGCCAAAGGGAAAATACAGTTAAAAAAAAATTGTTGTCCAAAATTTACAAAAATAAAATAAAATGGGGGTTTAGTATAATTTGTTGAAATCTGCCCCCTTTGAAGTAAGACAAAAACTTGTGTGAGACGATCTTACACGTGAAACGGGTGTCATTGAGATAGTAAATGGGTTGCCCCTGGGGTGGGCAAGCCCATTTCCTCTCTCATCGAAACCCGTCTCATGTGTGAGACCGTCTCACACAAGACTTCCTCTTGAAGTAAAAGAAATAATACACTGGATTTATTTTTTTTGCCCCCATAGATGAAAATACAGTTAAAAAAAATTTTGTTGTGCAATCTCTGACCTCATTAATGAAAATTCATGGATCCGCCGCTGCACATAGTGATATAAAAAATTTGAACTCTTAAACTCCTGGCCTACATCAAATTCAAAACATGATAATTAATCTTTTCAAATAATAAATAAATAAATAAATAAACATAAAACATCATAACATGAATACTCCTTCGTCCCACCCGAATTAGGATTTTTGGGTTGGGCACGGGGATTAAGGAAAAAGTGCTAGTGAAGTAGGTGTTGTGTGAGTATGAAAAGTGAAGTAGGAGAGAGAAAGTGGGACACTCAAAATAAAGCACTTCCATTTTTGAGTTGTCCTAATTCGAATGGGACACTCAAAATGAAAATGTGTTCTAATTCGAGTGGGACGGAGTGAGTTTGTTTCTTAATACACCCGTCTTTATACTTCAAAGAAGTGTAGTACATAACAACTTAAAGCATACATACGAGTGTACTAAGAAATCTACGCGATTTCGGTAAAACCCACATCATTTTGACTTCATCAAGTCGTGGTATTAAAAAGTTGAAATATAAAATAAACGTACAAGACATCAAGATACATGCAAAACACAGATACTAAAAGTAGTCATTTGCTTGTATTGTTTATATAGTAAGCCAAGTCACAAGAGTCAAGAATTAATGCATTTTTTAAAATAAAATTACATTAAAAAAAAATTGCTAAATTTTGTTGAAATTGTCTCCTAACAAAGACTTGTGAGGCAAAAATAGATGAAATTGATTTATCTTGATAGGGGCAGTGGGTGCACCAACTCTGTTAATGTTCAACTTAGCTAACCATGCAATCTGACCATCACCCTATTTCAAAACCTAATCCGCCAACCTTAAACCACCCTCTCTATCTTCATTCTTTTTGCCTATAAATTCATCTCTAATCTCTCCTTCTTTCACAAGCTATCTCTCTACCATTAACCTTCAATATTCACCATCTCTCGAACTCGAACGAGAAACCCCGATAACAATGGAGTCCTTTAATGGCATTGCCAAGCTCTCTTGCTCTTTTTTAGCCTTGAGCTTTTTCGTTCTCTTTGCAAATGCGGAGTCTACACCAGCTGTGAAAACTCATTACCACGACTTTGTGGTAATGTCTTAGCTTCTCGGTTTTCCTATGTTCTTTAAGTGTTTTTCTAGCTTAGGTACTAATGAATCATTCGTATGAAATAGGTCCAAGCGGCACCAGTGACGAGGCTATGTAAAACCCTCAACACTATCACTGTCAACGGGCAATTTCCCGGACCGACTTTGGAAGTCAACAACGGAGATACCCTAGTGGTCAAAGTTACCAACAAAGCTAGATACAATGTCACTATTCACTGGTAAATTATCCAATATTCAATCTGTAATACCCCATCCCACATCGATTAAGTGGACAATTTAAGTAATCCATGAAGTTAATGCAACGGACCGGGTTTTCGGGCTCGCTCAACACATAGTCAGAGTGATAACTGATATTATAGCTAGTTGTGTGTTCCTTCTATTCTCACAATGCACTTGCATGCGTTTTGCAGGCATGGTGTTCGACAGATGAGGACAGCGTGGGCAGATGGGCCTGAATTCATCACCCAGTGCCCGATCAGACCAGGAGGCACCTACACGTATCGGTTCACAATTAGTGGGCAGGAAGGAACACTTTGGTGGCATGCTCACAGCTCATGGATGAGAGCTACCGTTTATGGAGCTCTCATCATTCATCCAAGAGCAGGGGAATCCTATCCACATACCAAGCCAAATCGCGAAACCCCAATTCTTCTCGGTTCGTACTTCCTTCACTACATGACACTCAAAATATATTTTTAAACATGAGAAATAATATAATGCAAAATGAGGGTACCTTTTTTGCCTGACGAGGATGATTATGATGTTTAGGTGAATGGTGGAATGCAAACCCCATGGATGTGATTAGGCAAGCCATGAGAACAGGAGCAGCTCCAAATGTCTCTGATGCATATACCATCAATGGTCAGCCTGGTGATCTCTATAACTGCTCCAGCAAAGGTCCGCTTTTTCCCCATAATCATCATCTCCCCTGTTTGTTTTCATGTTTAGTATAAAAAAAACTGATCTGCTGTTTTCTGGTACTATAGAGACCGTGATAGTTCCGGTGAGCTCCGGTGAGACCAGTCTCATCCGTGTCATCAACGCTGCTCTCAATCAACAGCTCTTCTTCAAAATAGCCAATCACAAAATGACAGTTGTCGGAGCCGATGCCACCTATGTCAAACCCTTCACCACCTCTACCCTCATGCTGGGACCCGGTCAAACCACAGACATACTCGTCACTGCTGACCAGCCACCAGCAAGATACTACATCGCAGCACGTGCCTACGCAAGTGCTCAAGGCGCACCTTTCGACAATACAACAACTACAGCCATTCTTGAATACAAATCCGCCTCTTGTTCAACCTGCAACTCTTCCAAACCTGTCCTCCCTACTCTACCTGCCTTTAACGATACTGCCACTGCTACAGCCTTCACTACAAGCTTTAGAAGTCGTACAAAATCTGAAGTCCCCACTCAAATTGATGAGAATTTGTTCATCACAGCTGGACTCGGAATCAACCAGTGCCCTCGAGGTGCCAGCTCATCGACCTGTCAAGGTCCAAACGGGACCCGGTTCACTGCCAGTATGAATAATGTATCATTTGTACTGCCTTCAAACTTCTCTTTGCTTCAAGCACATCAGCAAGGTATTCCTGGGGTTTTCAGCACCGACTTCCCAGCAGCTCCACCAGTTAAATTTGATTACACTGGCAATGTGAGTCGATCACTCTGGCAGCCTAATACGGGGACGAAAGTGTACAAGTTGAAGTATGGAGCTACAGTGCAGATAGTGTTACAGGGTACTAGTATCTTCACAGCTGAGAACCACCCAATTCATCTTCATGGATATGATTTCTACATCGTTGCTGAAGGGTTCGGGAACTTTAACCCCAGAAATGACACAGCTAAGTTCAACCTTGTTGACCCACCCCTTCGGAATACCGCAAGTTTGCCTGTCGGAGGATGGACGGTCATCAGATTTGTAGCTGATAATCCAGGTATGAATTAACATTTGTTTTCATATTCATCAAATTCATTGAAATTAACCACAAACTTCAATATCTCATTTTATCTTTTGGGGGAAATGCAGGAGTCTGGATTATGCACTGCCACTTGGATGTTCACATTGGATGGGGATTGGCTATGGCATTCCTTGTCGAAAATGGAGATGGCGTTTTGCAGACCTTGGAGCACCCACCAGAAGATCTGCCAGTGTGTTGATAACGCCAACATTTCCAGTATTCCTAAATGCCTCTTAAGAGGAAAACTATTTTTCTGGTCTTAGGATGCGAGTTCAATATTGTTTTCCCCCAAATTGGGACTAGCTCTTTGTTCTATTTTGTTTTGTGTTTGTTTTGTTTTGTTTTGTTTTATCATACTGTTATTTTTGATAGATATCTCCATCAGTAGATGGTCAATTAAAGTATGGTGTACTTTAGAACCATACATTGTGTTTCTTTGTTATAACTTAATAGAGCCAATGACATGTTGGTTTAATATATTCCAATATTTTATAATTTTCCATGGTACTCTGTGTGACTAATCAACAGCAAAATGCAGATGTTGCCATTTTAAGACATACATCAAATGCATGAAATGTAAAATAACTAAAACTAAAACCATTTATTGATATAAGTAGTTACAACCCCATCTGAGGCTACTATTGGGTATCACTCACACGCCTAATGTATTGCTAACAAAATTCTTGTTCTAAACGAAGGACATTTTACATGGGAGAGGGTGTAACTCATTTTATAATGAAATAAGTTATCTTGCTCACACTTCATGCTAAGAAAAGTATGGACAACAAATCAAACGCATCAGCAGAGATGACATAAATTACCACTTCATGGATCATTTTTCATTAAGGTCATTATGGCTATATTGTTATTAGAAACAATGATAAGAATACTGTTGTTTTCAGTTTCTAACACATTTCGAATCATCATGCAGCAAACTAGATCATGACATTTTTAATCAAGTGCAAAGTTGTTAAATGTATAAGGGTTAATTGCAATTTGGTTCCTGACTTTTTCGAAAATTTGCAATTTTGATGCTGTGTTTTCAATTTCGCCAATTGGTATACTCACCTTGTCATTTTGTTGCAATCCGACTACAAAAGTAACTGGGTGTTAGTTTTTTAACAGATTTTATGTCATATAACTAGCACATGACGATTTAAGATGTTTGTGAAGCTACACATATCCGATTGGTATGATTCTTTTTTTACACAGAAGCTAATACTTAAATCTACAACATATATTTTTTGAATTTTTTTTTGGTAAACTAATTATATTATATTAATTTGTAATTTAAATAAATGAAAATATTTTAAAAATAGAGGACATGGGAAAAATAATCTGAAAAAATTACTACTTCCACCATGATATACCTTCTTTCCTAACGTTTGATATCCTCTACCCCTCCGCCATGTTCCCGCATCACCCCTTCCACATACACTCTACCCCAGATTCATCATTTTCTACCTCTCCCTTTTTTTCTATCAACTATTTTTATGAATTGATAAACTACATATAACATTTACTTCATATGAAACATATTTGGGGCTAACACATTTTTTTAGATTATTATTTCACGTGTTTTTTTTTTTTTTAATAATTAAAATGAAGATTTAATATAAAATAATCCAATAACCCAAAAAATTGCCAAAACAATATATGTTGTAAATTCAAATTTTAGTTTCAATTTAAAAAAAAAATCATATCAATCGGATATGTGTAACTCCAAAAATATATTAAAACGTCACTTAAAACGTCATGTGCTAGTCACATGACATAAAATCACTTAGAAAACTAACACTTAGTTACTTTTGTAATTGGATTGCAACAAAATGACAAAGTGAGTATACCAATTGGCGAAATTGAAAAGACAGCATCAACATTGCAAATTTTGAACAAAGTCAGGAACCAAATTGCAACTAACCCAATGTATAATTCACAATTGCTTGGTAAATCAACCTATGACTAATATAGCTGGTAGGTCTTACAATTAAATACAAAATGCGTGAATATAAAAAGTTAACAACATGGCCTACCAAGTGGCAAATAAAAAATCAGAAACACGGGCATTCATAGAACCAACAGTAACAAGAAGTCATACTACATACTACATAGATCCAGAAAAGGTTTTTCAACCTGAGTATCAAGTAGCATCACTGAGAATGCAAAAAGGATTTGACATTGTTTTGAGCACAGAAATAATTCGCACGCAAAAATGAACAAATATTATAAGTCTCAATATTCAGAAGCTGGGATGATTGCAAAGAAAGAGATCAAATTGCCCGGTCAAGAAGGCAATCAGCGTGAGAACCTTGGGCAATTTGAACACAAAAAAAGATGAGATTACAAAGCCTAGTCTTTCATTTATAGTGTACTTAGAATGAGACTCCTGGTGTTTGGTGCGCGCTACTCAAGGCTACTGAAATCACGCATAAGTTTTTAAAGCTTTGTTATAATGAACAGACATGTCTTTTGACTTGAAACAAATGGATCAAGAACAAAATGGTAGGCTTGTAACAATAAGTTCAGTAATGATAACATCTGATTGCTTGCCATCATGCCATCATGCCATTACCATGGGCATTCAAAAAGTGAAAAAAAAAAAAAAAAAAAAAATCATGTTTAATGGAACTTGAAAGCAAAAGATACCTTGTTTGGCAGCAATTTCTTGTCCTAGACGATATTTGCAGCAAGGATTCATTTTCGAGCAATAAGATTTTCATCACCAGTGTTCAATTTTGATAATCTCTCTCTAAACTCTTGACAACTGAAAAACGGTGAAGTTGGAAAGAGGTTGGAGAGGAATGGGTCAACAAGAAAGAAAACATTGCAAAGTCTACCATCAGTTTCAAAACTAACATTCTTGTTGAGTCTTTATTATTGGATTCATTAATCCGTACTACAAAAATAAAAAGACATTTCTTCCCTTCTGTACTACCCTTGCAGTACATCCAATAGTACGTCCCTTCTCATTTATGTACTACAGGTAGTAGACAGGGCCCATGGATATTCTAACCTTATCATTGGGAGAACTGAGATTTCTAATGGGGTTGGTAAGTTTTTCTTTAATAGTTGTACTATAAATATCAAAATAAACAGGGTTGACCTCATGGGAAACATGATTTTTCACAATGTTTTAGCTACTTCAATGTTTTGAAGCCATAGTAAAATGAAAATGGGCATCAAAACCCAGAAGCGTACCTCTATAATCATGATTGGACCAACCAGAATACGGAATTCAAGTCGAGCTCTATCTATTTACTTGCGAATAAATCTTCTTTCATTCAATTGAAACACAATGAGGATCAAGGAAAATGAAACAAAGTTGAAACAGACTCCAGAAGTCCAGATTAATTGGAACGCTCTAATCTCCAATTGAAGTTGATTCTACAATATCAATATCGGATGAAAGGAAACCCGATTTTAGAATGAAACAAGAATCATATCAAATTCACAAATTTGCAACATGCTTTAACAAATGAATGAGAAAGGAAATTAAAGCAACGTACCATATTACCAACCAAAGCAAGTACATAATGATAGTAAGTGGTTCTGCGATTACCAAACAGGTCGAATGCTTAGAATCTGAGGCTAGGTTTAATGGCACAAACAGTACATTTGGAACATGACTCATTGTATTTAAAGTTTAAGGCTGGGAAACCCTAATTTGAATACTCAGTGAGGATGATTCATAAGCATAGTAGCATACCTTTTTCGAATTGGTGGATACCGGAAATGGCATCCCGGTTTGATTTTCCGATCACTGTGAGAAAGGAACGGAATTCGGAAAGGGGGGTGCGGTGGGGCGGGGTTTGTAATTTGAATTATGGGACTCGAAACAAACTTAGGGCGCCAGAGAAGCCCGCCATGGTCGACTAGTAGTAGTACTGTACCAGGTTGGGGTGTTAATTGTCCGGTCCGTTTTTGTAAAATCAAGACCAGACCGCTATATTTTGAAAATTTGTTGCATTAGTTTGGTTCTATTGGTCTGATTTCGGTTCAGTACTGCTAAATTTTAAGTCTAGTATTTGTTTCTCTAAAACATGCTAATACTCCTTCCGTCGGCAAATTCTATATACAAGGCATATTACATACAAGGCACCAATAATGGCAAAACTACCCTTCGCGTGTCGTGTGCAAAAGGACGACTTGAAGGCTTTGTGTCGTGTACAAACACACGATATATACCAATTGTATAAAATGTTCAGTCGTGTTCATTTATACGAGTTATACTATAATATGTCGTACAACCATACACGACATGAATATGAACAGGTCGTGTATAGTTTATAAGACATGTTGTGTCACACGTGTCGTATTAAGTCATACGATATATTGCCCTATGCTCGTGTATATTCACACGACATGTCCAAATGAAGATGTTCTTCGATGATTTGCAACATGATGTTAATGATACGCATATGCTATGTTAGATTATTGAATTGTGTTGTTAATTGAGCAAAATTTATACACTTAGACATGACAAGTAACAAACGTCATATTGGATCATACAATATCATATAACCTGTCACATTTAAGTGATACCACTTTATTTATAATCACCTAACAAATGATTGTGGTGTTATGTTTATAATCAAGATTATATTTAAAGATGTAATTAAACATGTTATAATGCATAATACAATATCATATATAACCTATCACATTCATTAGGTTAAAGTGATACCACTTTATTTATCAACTAACAAACGATGTTATGATGTGCATATACTATGTTAAATTAATGAATTATTGTGTTATATTTCTAATCAAGATTATATATAATGAGTTAATTAAATATGTTATATAACGAGTTAAGTTGTTTCGATGATTTACCAAACGAGGTTAATGATAAGTTGTACATTAGAGGAATACCAACTACTCAAGATTATATATTTGAAATTATCATATTTGTTAAAAAAAGATTATATGTTTCTTGTTATAATAAGTTGGAAAACAAACAATGATTACATATAAGATTGAACCAACATCATACAATATCATATAACCTACCACATTTATTTATAAAAAAAAATTTATGATAAGGTGTGTCGTGTGGTAATATACGACATGTATGAAGACATTTCGTATGAACAATACACGAAATTAAACGTTATATCTCGTGTATTGTTCATATGACATAATTACCAGAAAAAAAGACTATATCGTGTGACTTTACA
Source organism: Campanula takesimana (assembly GCA_026119855.1). Lineage (NCBI taxonomy): Eukaryota > Viridiplantae > Streptophyta > Magnoliopsida > Asterales > Campanulaceae > Campanula > Campanula takesimana. Next base: position 3,684,441 of record JAOWBW010000002.1, read on the forward strand.
CAACATGTTTCATAGTATCTCGTGTATAAACACACGAGATACACCCTGAACACTTACATAAAACACGATAACACGCAAACCACTTAACCCTACAGAGAAACACCATTGCTGTACACCCATGCAGCATTGATATACTCCACAATACCCCATTCTCCAAGTCTTAACACCCATAAATTTATACCCATTATTTTCATTAATTCTCAAATCATCTAACACCATATTATGGATTCTCCACAACATTCTCCAAGTCTTTATGATCACATTGATCTTGATCTTGTGGAATATATATTTGAAGAAGAAGGTTTGCCACCAAATTCTCCACATCAAAATCAAAATCCAAGCTGCAATGAAGTAAGTTTTTAAAGTTATATTTGGTGTTTTGATCAAAATCACAATAAAAATCCAATGTTGAAACGAAATTGTTTTTCAAGATTGGATTTTTATATTCTGATATTACTCTATTTCGTGTGCGACTATACGAGTTGTATGCTATGTGTCGTGTGTTGTTACACGAGATGTAATGTTTGACCACGTATACACTCATACGAGATAAGTGTGTTTATGTCGTGTATATTTACATGAAATTTGCCAGACTATCTCGTATAAACGTACACGAAATGTCATTCAGCCTGTTGTTTATTTTGCAATTTTCTAATTGATGGTAATACAATTTGTAGGGACCGGGTGTCAGTGATCAATTCGATACATCCCTATTATTTTCAAATATGGATGAGCTTGTTAAACACCTACGGGATATCGCGGCCCGTCAAAATATAACCCTTTCTATAGGAGATTCGAGGAAGACAAGTGGTAAGATCCTAGGCTACGCGAAGATTGTATGCCATTTTGGTGGCAAGTACAGGTCCGGAAAAACTAAGGATGTGAGGTTGACTAGTACGAAGAAGATTGGGTGTAATTTTGAAATCCGGGCCAAAGAAAGGGGTGATGGGTTATGGGGTTACGTTGTGAATAATGGTTCTCATAATCATGACTTTCCAACGTATCCCGAAGGTCATCCGTTGGGTAAATTGACAAGCTCTGAATATGAGGAGGTGTGTAGCGCAAGTCAGTCTTCGGTGCGTCCAAATAACATTCTAACAATGTTAAAGAGGAAGGATGAGAAGAACGTGAGTACTCCGAAACACGTCCACAATGCCCTCACAAAATGCAAGTCACAAGAACGACAAGGGAGATCCTCTCTTCAACAATTCATAAAATTACTCGAGGATAAGCAATATATCGTCTTCATGAGGAAAGCCGATGAGAGTGACATGATTGGTGACATATTCTTCTCTCACCCACGAGCATCGGATATGCTTAACTGTTTTCCATATGTAGTACAAGGTGACTGCACTTACAACACCAACTGCTATGGAATGGCATTCCTTGAGATTATAGGATTTACTTCAACGGAGAAGAATTTCACAATTACATATGCGTTCCTCCAAAATGAGAAGAATGAGAATTACACGTGGGCACTCAAGAATTTGCAAAGTCTTTTTCATACTCCCCACATGACAACAGTTTTCTTAACTGATCGTGACTTGGCTTTCATTAATGCTGTCCAAATGGTATTTCCCGAGACCGCACACCATTTGTGTCGAAGGCATATCAAAGTCAATGTTAGAAAGAGGGAGTTGGGTAGAACTAGTAGCCCGGAGTTCGCACTATCATTCATGAAGAGATTCAATTATGCAATATCAGCCGCTACTCGCGAAGAGTGGGACACCCGTTGGCAATTGTTTTGCGATCATTACATCTCTTATCCTGATTTATTGACCTACCTCCGGGAGACATGGATTGGTCCATACTCTACGAGTATTTTGTCCATGCACACATATCAGTTACTACACTTCGGAACCCACACCACGAACAGGGCTGAGAGTGAGCATAACAGGTTGAAGAAGGCCTTGGGGAGTGCTTCTTCTACTTTTGACACATTGTTCAAAAAGGCTCATGAGATTATGGAAATCCAAATAACAACAATCAAAGCTAGTATGGAGCAATCAAAGAGCAAAATTCCAAATGATATGAAGACATGTGATTTGTATCACGACATATTGGGGCGAGTGTCAAAGGCAGCCTTGGACATCATCAAAGAAGAGCGGAGTCGTTGTGGGGGTAATGTCATGGATGCTTCAGATTATGGGTGTTACTTGAGGCGAACACATGGACTTCCATGTAGTCACGAGATTGCATGCATACAAAAGTCTGGGGGCGGATAGAGTTGTCCTCGATTCATGCTTTCTGGAAGAAGTTGGACATTGAACTAGAATACTGTCCAACTGGGCCTGATTTTGAAGCTGTGTTGAATGAACTGCAGAACGCACCTGCACCGGTAAAGAGAAGGTTATTCCAAATGATAAATGAAGGGCTACATCCACAAACCGGAGATGCTTCTGAGCCGGATCATATTTCAAAGTCAAATAAACCCTGGACCACCAGTTGTAGAGTACTGTCAGATTGGGAGCGTACCGACAGACATTTTGGATTCCCCACTACACCACCCTCCACTAGCAGCAGGTCTAGATCTTTATTTATTGCATCAACCCAATCAGGTTTGATGTCGCGGGAGTCACCCAATCCGAAATCAGCTTCAAACACTACACCATCTAGCCCTACTACTCCTACATCTCTTCCACCACTAAATGCTTCAGGTCGTGGGAGAGGTAGAGGTCGAGGTCGGGGTCGGGGACGGGGTCGTGGAAATGGACAAGTCAATGATATACATACTTCTGGGTATAGGATGTTGATTACACCTATCATTGTCCCATTTATTGATGGCTTCACAGATGTGATGGGTGATGGAAATTGTGGATATAGAGCAGTAGCAGCGCAAATATACGGAACTGAGGAGATGTGGCAAAGAGTGCGCTCAGATTGTGCCAAGGAGCTGCTTCATCGCCGCGAGCTTTATGAGAGAGTTATGCATTGGAGAGATATGGACGAGCTCTATAGTCGCATTGCTCACTATGCCTCACCTTGTTCGGAATATTATTGGTTGATACTCCCAGAGATAGGGCACATCATTGCCACGGTGTATAATGTGGTGTTTGTCTCGTACTCGCAAACCGCTGGCTTCACATGCCTACCAGTGACTGTACCACAAGGAACATGACCACCCACAGACACACTTGTGTTGGGACATGTGGGAAACCATTTTATATTGGTATGATACTTCAATTCGTTATATTTAACTATCTTATTTACATTCGTTATATTTAAATATCTTTTTTAAATTTGTTATATTTGACTATTTAATTACTATTGCAGCTGCACATGTCCGATAGTGATTACCCGATACCATCAGTAGCACTATATTGGGAGGATCGACGTGATCCAAGCGCAAGTAACCTGATCATGCCATACAGAACTCGGATAGAAACATTCAACCGACTCTCAATTATGGCGAACGAAGCACGAATTGCAGGAAATAGGCCATAGTTTATGTGTATAGTGTATTGGTGCTATTATTTTTGAATCACTTGATGTAGTATTGAAATTCTTGTTTTGGCCTTTGAATTTTTGGTATTAAATGATGTATGTAATTCTGTTTTTTTTTTCTGGGTTATTTGTATCTCGTGTGGATATACACGAGTTATATGTGTTCAGGTCGTATGAACTTTACACGAGTTAACCACAACAAATCGTGTTTTTTCACACGAAATACACTAATTACATAGAAACAATGGATCTCGTGTGTGTTCATACGACAAGAATGGTTACATGTCGTATGGGTTCATACGACATGAATGAAAACATGTAGTATGTATTTATACGAGATGCTTTATACCATCTCGTGTATAAGCACACGAGATGGTATCTTTACTGGAAAAAAAACAGAAACTGAAACAAACAAACTGAAACACAAACTGAAACAAACGGATCCAATACATCAAACCAGAATCACAAATCATTCATTAACAAATCCCAAAACATAAACTTGTTTTGTAACCAGAATTTACAAACATATCCTAAAATTTACAAACCATAACATAAACTACCAAATGTATGTAATCACAAACTGAAAACAATGTATCCCAAAATTAACATATCCCAAAGCATAAACTACTAAATCATCATGCGTCTCCAACATGGGGCATACTCTCTCCAACCTGAAATTAAAGGTTACAAATCATTAATTGACAACCTCCGTCCCATAACTGAAACAATAAAGAATCAAATCCCTAAAAAATGAAAATGTGATAATAAAAATGGAAATAGTACCTAAAAGGGACCTCCTAATAGCTCGTGCGCCCGTCTAATATGATCTATGACATCCGCGGGTATCCTGTCATCCGTGAGCATCGGAAGTAGTATATCACGTGCCTCTACAACCCTAGGCGGAGGTGGAACGTTAACTAGGCCATCATGATTCGGATTAGTAATCCGAACATGAGTCCTAGCCAGAAACCACTGCATATACTGAGAAATAACAGGATCATATGCGCTCACGAACGGCCCCCATCGACGCTCTGGATCGAAAACCCCCAAGCCTCCTCTAACCAATCCTCCCATATATTATCACGCGCTCCATACGACTTCTTGTACCCCTTTTGACCAGCCATCAACGAACAATCACGGCAGGTGGCCAAGGGGTCTCTGGGGATTTTCTGCTGGATCCCAAACTGCCGGGTAACACGATCAGGCATATACGCTTCAGTGATATCCTGGAAGCGTATAACCCCACGGAAGTATGAGACCGGCAAAAGCGCCTCTGGGGTGGTACCGTAGGGAGTCCAACAAACCTAAAAATGAATTTGTTAGACAACGTCAACAGAAATAACAAGTATAACAATTTGTAAAACTTTAAATATAACTAACTCACCCTATCAACCGTCATCGTATCCAGGGTGTACCGGAACTTCAATAGATGGGGCATTTCCCTTCCGGCCGTATCAGTACGTGCCCATCTACGAGCTCTCGGCTGGCCCTCCCTCCATGAGGGGTCAATATCTCTCCAAAAAACCGGAAAGTACTCGTATATCCAGGCCTGCAAATGTATGAAATAAATAAGTAAACAATGTTATAACAATAAATACATGTTGTAATTATTAAATGATTGTTAAATATTACCTCTAAAAGACTCAAACAACCACCAATCTGCTTGCATCCATATCTAGACGCCTTCCCCAACTCCCGGTATAGGTATACCAACGCAGCTATCCCCCAGGAGAGATCCCTCACTCTATCAATATCCACGCACAATGAAAGGTAGTCTGAGGGCATCTTATCCTGGGTCTTGTCCACGAACAGTGTGGAGCCCAGGAGGAACATGATGTACGTGGAAGCACGCTCATCGTTGGTCATGTCGGAAGGGGTCTCAAAGCAACGGCGGAGGCCATCTAAAGAGTACGTCGTGCCCTTCCGACAGGCATTAAGGCGGGCCTTGATACCGGCTACGTTAGGCTCTGGAACCACCTTCGTAACAGGGCCACCTGAACAGCTGATACCTATAAATTGAAAATGAAATAATTAATAAAATTGATAAAATTTATGAAATTGATAAAAAAATATACAACAAACAAGAATATACATAGGATATGAGTGACATCATGCATAGTGATCGTCATCTCCCCCCACGGCATGTGGAAGGTATTGGTCTCGGGAGACCACCGTTCCACAAACGCCGTTAGGAGCGCCATGCTAGGCCGGCGAATGGTAGCATCATGTAGGCAATGGAGGCCCGTACGCTCAATACGAGCCCACCAACCTCTATCATCCTCCGGTAAAGAAGCAGGCGAGAACCTGTTGATTCCAAACAAAACATTAAAATTAATACTCCCTCTGTTTCAGAAAAACAGTCCCATTTTTTTTTTTTTTTTTTAAAAACAAAAAGTCAAAATGGGACTGTTTTCTGGAACAGAGGAGGTTTAAACACTAACAACAAATAATAAAACTATTTAATAAACAAATCATATACTTACTTATCTAGAATCTGCTGCCTGATTTGCCGCTTCAACACCGGCTCACAAGTGGCGTTCTCCCAGATCTTACGGGCTCGGTGATGACCAAACCCGTACAACAACTCAACCACCTCCGGGCCGCCATCGGGATTACTCTTAAGCTCCCACTGTTCATCCTTAGCCCCTTTCCCCTTTCTGGCCTGTGCCTCCTGCCTCTTGCGAGGCCTCACAGATAAACTCCCCTCCACCTCCTCCTCCTCCTCCTCATCACCAGAATCCTGTGCCTCATGCACAGATGCACCTCGGGAACGAGTACCAGAAGATGAATCCTCCTCCGACCCCGTACTAGAATCTGTACCCTCAATATCTGTCTCATCTTCCACAACCTGCTCAATCAAGACATTCTGGTCGTGCTTCTTTTTGGTACGTGCATCTCCTCTAACTGCAGCTTCCTCCTCGGCCTTCCTCTTTCTATTAGAGGCAATCGCAGGTTTACGTCCCTACAAAAAATTAAATAAGAGAAACATTTCTAGTTTTTCAAGAATCAGTATACATTTCGTTTGCCAATACACGAAATGTTGGTGAGCATTTCGTGTTTAAGTACACGAGATACTTTCCACATTTCGTATATTAGAACACGAAATGTAAACTGATATCAGTTTACATTTCGTGTTCTAATATACGAAATGTGGAAAGTATCTCGTGTACTTAAACACGAAATGCTCACCAACATTTCGTGTATTAGCACACGAAATGTAAACTGATTCATCATTTTACATTTCGTGTGCTAATACACGAAATGTGGACAAGCATCTCGTGTGTGTTCATACGAAACACACCCCGACATGTCCAGATTATACACCCACAAATTCGTAACCAATTCAAACAAAAAACCCCAATTTGTGTTACCAAATCGCAATTAGAACCATTTTGGATAGGTGTACACAACATTTAAGCGTTATATAATTTAGGTTTAGAAATTATAGTTGGGTTTTCAAATTGAAATTTAGGTTTAGAAATTAGGATTACTTTTGGAGCGGCGGCAGAAGAGGCGGCACCGACTTTCCACCGGTGATAGGGAGCTTGTTTGGCTTCATTTGTCGTTGTGTATGGTTGTGGTGGTCGGATTGTTGAGGTGCCGGTGGATGGATTTCGCCGTGAGAGAGAGAGAGAGAGAGGGAGAAGACGAACTGTTGAAATGGGGAAAGAGGGGAATTTTTTTTTTCTTCAGTACATATATGAGGGTATTTTGGTCATTTCTCCATGCCTTGTATATAGTAGTACCCCCCTCCGTCTCAATTTAAGAGTCAAAAATTTCAAAAAATGGCGTCCCAACTTAAGAGTCAAAAACCAAAAATAGAAAGTGGGTCCTACATGTCATACTCACAACAATTATCCACTAACTGTTCTCTACCCTACTTTCTCTCTCCTACTTAATTATCAACACTCACAACACATCACTTTATCCTTAATTCTTGAACCCAAATAAACTAACTGCTCTTTTCCAAGAACATTGGTTCAGAAGAAGAACTGGAACCGGACCAATCTACTAATTTTACAAAATTTTAGAATCATAACCACATTATATATGTATTGGCCCGGTCCGATTTCAATTTGTCCGTTTCGATTCTATTGATCCAGTCCAATCTCAAAAAAAAAAAAAAAAAACTTGAACACCCTTAGTATATGATACTATTGCCTTTCGTGGGGGTTATTCACACCCTAAAATCAGTAAATACATAAAACTCCCCTTATTTTGTTTTGATTAATCAATACCATCCCAATTTTGCATTTATTATGATAATCTGTCAATTAATAAATGCAAAATTAGGGATTTATTTTCAGATTTCATTTTTTTTTTTCTTTTCAATTTGATGTTTAATAAATTTCTCTCATTTTTGTGAGAGCCCTTGATTTCTCTCCTTTGTGGGAGCAGTTAAAAATCACACAAAGGAATGGAGGAATTTCTCTCGGTTTATTCACAAATGAGGGGAGCCGCATATATACAAGTTACAAGCCGTGTTTGCCCTAGTCTAATCCCTACAAAATAGCTAGAAATATTTACAAAGATATGCACCATATTTTTAGCTAACAAACTAAGGAAAGAATCAAAGAGATTACAACCATATCTCTTATGAGATATCCGGAATATCTCAACACCCCCCTCAAGTTGGAGCGTGTAGATCACAAACGCCCAACTTGCCCAACAAATGCAGGAATTGTCGACTGACCAAAGCCTTGGTAAGTACGTCAACCAATTGAACTGAAGTGTGCACATACTGAGTTGTGATGACACCTGTCTGAACAGCATCCCTCACAAGATGACAGTCAACTTCTATATGCTTTGTTCGTTCATGATGAACTGGATTCTGGGCCATATGCAAGGCAGATTGGCTGTCACACAACAATAACATAGAAGAATCATGTCGAATTCCAAAAAACCGAAGCAAACTAAGTAACCATTTAAGCTCACAAGTGGCACTAGCCATAGAACGGTACTCGTCCTCCGCCGAAGAACGAGCGATAGTGGTTTGCTTCTTAGTCTTCCATGAGATCGGTGAGTCTCCAAGAAAGACAAAATAAGCTGTGAGAGAACGACGGGTGAGCAAGCTTGGGCTTGTGCATAAATTGTGCAAGAATGTGCACACTATAGAACAACTCCAGTCGTGTGATGGTGAGATAGATAAGGCGTCCCACAAGACGCCGATAAGACTCAGGATCACGTAGATCTTCATCTTCAGATAAGGCCAAGCGATGATTTTGTTCAATGGGTGTAAGAGCGGGACGAGCACCAAGAAGTCCTGTCTCGGTAAGGATATCTAAGGCATATTTCCGTTGAGAAAGAAAGATGCCTTCCAGATGTGTAGCAACCTCAAGCCCCAAAAAAATACTTAAGACCCCCTTCGTGTGAAAACATTGACTGAGATAATCTTTGAATTGTTGTATGGCCTTAGCATCATTACCACCAATGACCAAATCATCCACATACACAAGAACGTGGATTTCAGGAGTGGAAGTTTTGTAGGAGAAAAGAGAGCAGTCAGAACAGGACTGAATGAAACCGTACTTCTTTAATGCGGTAGACAATTTTGCAAACCAACACCGATGAGCTTATTTTAAACCATACAGAGATTTCTTGAGTTTGCACACCTGATCAGAAGAAAAAGCAGGATGACCTAAGGGCACCTTCATATAGACATCTTCACTTAAATCTCCGTGAAGAAAGGCATTGTGGACATCCATCTGATGAAGTTCCCATCCACGAACTGCATCGATAGAGAGAAAAACTCGAACTGTGACCATCTTGATTGTGGGTGCAAAAGTTTCTTTGAAATCGACGCCTTCAACTTGACGATTGCCCAAAATCACCAAACGAGCTTTGTAACGTTCCACGGACCCGTCTGCATTATATTTGATTTTGTACACCCATTTGTTACCAATTACTTTCTTGTCAACAGGAGTATCCACCAACTCCCATGTACCATTCTGATCAAGAGCATCAAGGTCTTTATTCATAGCCTCACGCCATTTAGGAGAGTTGATCGCTTCTCCATAATGCTTTGGCTCGACTCCTGAATCAACGGCAGCCAAAAAACAACGATGTGCGACAGAAAATTTAGTGCAATTGATAAAGTGTGATAAAGGATAACAAGTACCTAAAGATTTGTGTGGAAGGTAAACGTGATGATGGGCTTTCTTGAGCGGTGGAAATCTGAGAAGCTCCCAAATCGTACTCTGTCGACGTATATTTGCTGGAAGGTACTTTAACCCGCTGTCCACGTCCCAGATTCTCATTTTTGTCATGCTGATTAACAAGAACTTCAACTGTTACTGGAATATCAGGCACCTGACCAACCACTTGTTCGGTCACTTATTCAGTCATCTGTACAGGCACATTACCTGTCAACTGTTCAGGCATATAAGAAGCTTCTTGTTCAGCCACTTGTTCAGGCACCTGATCAGTCACATGTTCAGTCATATGTTCAGGCGTATGAGCAGCCCCACCAATATCATCTTCTTCACAAGCATCCATATTAGCACGTGGACATAGGAAGATGTCCGAGTCCGTGTAAACCTGTTCTGGATCAGTTTGGATACTAGCAAAAAGAAACTCCTTTTCAACAAAGGCAACATCCCGTGATATAAGCATCTTGTGCTCATCAAGATCATAAACCAACCATCCTTTCTTACCATACGGATACCCCAAGAATACACATCTTCTACTACGACTCGCAAATTTATCATTGTCTCTCCTAGAATAATGCACATAACACAGAGTCCCAAAAACCTTAATATTTTGGTAAGAAGGCAGTTTCCCAAAAAGGATTTCATAAGGAGTTTTCCCATGTAACAATTTCGAAGGAGTACGATTTATTAGATACACTGCAGCTAAAACACCCCCCCCCCCCAAAACTTGACAGGTAATTTGGCTTGAAACATCAAAGCACGAGACACATTCAAAAGATGTTGATGTTTACGTTCAACCCTACCATTTTATTGAGACGTACGAGTGCAAGTGGTGTGATGTTCAATGCCATTTTCAACAAAATACTTTGTTAGACACGTAAACTCCGTCCCATTATCAGTCTGTATCTTCTTAACACGTTTATTAAATTGTCTTTCTATCATAGTGAAAAAGTTTTTCAAAATTTGAGAAACATCACTTTTGGAACGGACAAGATAAACTCACACCGCACAGGAGCAATCATCCACAATGGTCAAAAAATAAGTAGCTCCACATATAGCAGGTTTTTGATAATCTCCCCAGATGTCACAATGAATTAAATCAAAATTCTCAATAGAGTTATTTTCACTTAATGAAAATTTATCTCTACTCTGTTTAGCCAGACAGAAAATTTCACACACATCCTTATCGACACTACTTCGACGAACAAAAGGCAACAAACTAACCACTTTACTCAACGGATGTCCAAGTCGTTGATGCCACAACTGATAACTCCCGGGTTCCTTGACGTTGTAGACTTTAGTACTTGTTGTTCTTCTCAAGAAATAAAGCCCATTGTCTTGTTCACCATCACCAATCACCATCTTCGAGTCTCGGTCTTGTATGACACACATTTTATTAGAGAAATGCACTAAAACATCAGAATGGCGAATTAATTCAAAAACAAACAATAGATTGCAATTGAACTTTGGAACATATAAAACATTTTTTTAAATTAACCCTGTCCCGATGTCAACATCGCCTTCTGTTAGTCCCAATTGGTAGGAAAATAGGCTAGAGGGGGGGGGTGAATAGCCTTTTGTAAAACTTTTACAAAGAAACACTTTTGAATGCAAAGTCACTTATCAGTAAGCGAACTATTATCAGTAAGCGCAGCGGATAAAATATGACTTAGTTTTAACTCACACAAAATCAGTGTGTAAAAGATTTTCAGAGCTTAGTTTAAACACAAAGTTGTTTCTAAAAGTCCAATGCAGTTACAAGAGATTGGTCAATGGAAATTACAATGAATCAGTAAGAACATATGCAATCTGCCGGTGATAGAATTCCAACCGGCAATAATAAGGTAAGCAACAGAGACACAAGGATTTGGAGAGGTTCACAGTGTAAATACTGCTACGTCCTCTATCAAGTTTGGTCAGAACTTGGATTTGGGTTAAGAGTACTATTAGATATCTCTAGTCTATTACAAGCACGGCTTTGCCGGTATACAAAGACTAAGTTCTAGAAATTTCTAATGGATCGTAAAACAAATCTGACCAAGTGTATTTGAGCGGCAAGTTCAAGAGAACTTATCTCACTCAGGTGGGTGTGTGAATAACTGAAACAACGTATTCCTTATATGATCTAGTTCGGAAATACTAACAATGTTGTTTGAGTTGGTACACAAGTGTATGTCCTATTAAATGATCTAATGATTATCTGGACACAAAATGTTTGAGTCTTTAATGAATACTCAAAAACATTCAACTCTCTTCAATGCTCTATTTTCACTAACCTTCTTCAATGCTCCAAGTCCACTATTTATAAGAGGAGTGAATGTCTTGAGTCTTGTAGAAGAAGGCTTGCAATTTGAATATCCAGTTGGGTAGTTGAGGAGCATTAAATGCGGTATCTTTAGCATTAATGACGAAGATATGTGGTACACACATGCTCGCAAAAGTCTGGTGGGTAAAGACCCCTTTGTCTCAACCGGTTACCTGCAAAAAGCAAGTAGAGACAGAGTATAGCTAAAAGTAGCTATGTGTCAGACGGCGCAGCAATCATTACAGAGCAGGTAAACTACTTTTAGATAAAACAGTAAGAAAGGACAGGGACAATCAGCAAGGTTGACTTTAAGATGGAACGATGGAACCTGACTGACAGTACAAACTGTCTTTCTTTATCGGCAAGTTGAGAATGGAGTTGATCGGCAACTAGTTTACTGGTCTGCTGATTTGCTTCCTCTTGCTGGTTTGCCTTGTTTGAAGAGTTGGAATACACCTGTGCTGGTCACCAAGAATCCTAAGGGTAACTTACAAAGGTTCTAATAAAATTGGGGGATCTTAAGTGATAACTATGATTGAGATTAAGCAATTCTATGTCCTAAACATATATTTGAACAACAATCTCCTCCTAATTGCTTAAGTCCAATCACCCTATCCAAGAACATCTATCTTAGCTTAGTAAAAGAATGTATAAGGAATGTCTATTTATTATCATTCCCTAAGCCAAGTCACACACTAGATGTCTTAAAAAGGTAAAAATACAAAATGATAAAAAGTAAGAGTAAAAGAAAATAAAAATGAGTTGCTGATGGCTTAAGATCAGCAGGGAGAATAATAATCTGCAAAACAAAGTTAGCATGAATAGCAGCAGATATTATGAGAGAATATAACATATAAAATAAGCACACATAAGACAGTAATGGTTAGCAAAGAAGTCTTGGATAAATCGTTGAAGGTCTTCTGGATATCTATATCGTTGGCTATATTGACTAGGAAACAGGAGGATCCTCTTGCTTGTCAATGGCCTTTGATGTAGAGTCGGTAAGCTTGGCTTTCTTCTTTGCTCTCTTCTCTTTCTTTTCAGCTTCTCTCTTCTTCCTTCTTTGAGTGCTCTCTAGTCTTTCAGCCAGCATTGCATTGTTGGCTTCCAGAGCAGCTATCTTCATTTGAGCATCAGCAAGAGCAGACTTGGCAGCAGATAAATTTTTTTTAGTTCTTTCTAGGTCTCTGATCTGCAACCTTTGCTCATCAACTAGTTGCTATTGAATAGAATGCATGCTCCCCAAACTTTCTGAAAGAGTAATCAGCCTAGATTCTCTGTCCTCCAGTAGATCTTTCAAGTCTTGAATTCTCTTGCTTTCCTCCTTCTGATTGGACTTAAGGATTTTGTCGGAAAGATCCTCATGAATACGGTTCAACTTGTCACGGAGGAAGAGGCCAGTATCGCCCAGATCGGCACGAGTAACAGGCACTTGCATATTTTCAGTATCCCCTTCAAGGTAACTGAAGTATTCATACATACTATTCAGTACCACGGGTTTTGACAGTCCAAGAGAAGAATGCATCAGGAAGGAAGGAATGAAGTCTTCATTGATAATATCAGCATCTTCTACGAGACCTTCAGGAGCAGGCACAGTCAACTCATCATTAGAAGATAGAACAATCAGTAATGGAGAAGCTGGCACAGGAGAGGGAGCAGCCGGCAGAGGCAAAGGCAAAACTTGTTCAAGGAAAGAAGCATCAGCAGCATAGCTGTCGGCAAGAAGGAACTCAGCAGGAACAGACGTGGAGGCAACAAGATCGGCAGAAGTTACATCGGCACGGACGATCGGCAAAGGAAATGAAGGATGAATAATAACTGCACGTTCAACCGGCAGATGGAACACACCATTGTCCTCCAGAGAAAGAAAGATAGCCAGGATAAAATTCAAATAAGCACGACCTTCAAGAATCATGGTCATTAACCCGGCATTCATCAGCCTTGAGGTATAGACCAGATGATCGGCATGCTGTCTTGGATGGAACATAGGCAGAGTTAATGCAAGAGCAACAGTTTTACCAAGTGCAAAAGACCTCGAGAATCAGTAGCTCGGTATTCAAGAATGTCATGGAGTTCATCATTTATCATCATGCATCTTTTCATCAGTCCATTCGTGGCGATGCTGACTTCTTTGGGAGATGGACCAGGTAAATGAATTTTGCCAACAACTTTGAGCTTACCAGGCAGGCAATGAAGAGGTTCAAACGCTGGTCCTTTCACCTTTGGAGACCCTGGGAGCTTTCCCCTTTTTTCTTTTGAAGTCAGGTTTAATCCAGGGCAAGAAAGTAAGCTGTTCACTAGTTGAGCCCGGAAGAAATGAATGATTGGGACCAAAAGGATTAGGAATTGATCGGAGAGAATTTGACGGCAGCTCTATATAATCCTCAGGATCTATTTTATCGGAGCTGTCATTCCCACCGGCAGCTGCAGCAACAGGAACAGGTTGTGCTTCATCAGCAACAACTGGAGCAATGAGGGCCTCGGGAGCAGGAAGCAAAGGAAAGGAAATATGAGCAAATAAAGCATCCTGAAATTCCTCAAATTGTAAATCAGCAGCAATCAGAGCATCAAAGTCAGCATTATGATCTTGATTGGCAATCTTTGTATCAGCACCTCCTCCCAACTCAACAATCTCTCTAACACCAGTAGGAGCTACCAGAATCACATCAGTAGAAGAGATAGGGACCTTAATAATCTGAGTGTCGGCAGTTGGCTCAGATGGATGAGTATCGGTAGTTGGCTCATCAGCATACACATCAGCAATAACCTCTTCATCAGCACAATCTCCTCCTGATATCAACAAGCCACCAACTTCATCAGCAGATTGAGTTTCTATAGTTTCCTCAATTGATGCAAGTTGGTCATCTTTAACAATCAGAGGTTGAGTGTCCATAGTTTCCTCAACTTGATTAACTAAGGATTCATCAGCAGTGCTGGTCTCATCAGCAGGTTGAGTGTCTGAAGTTTTCTCAATAGTCTGTTCAACAGACTTATCAGCAGAGCCACGCTCAGAGCCATCACTGGCTAGAACTGAGTCAGCAAATGCTTCAGCTGAAGATATAGAAGTGGGGGCAGCAACTGCATGATCTTGATCAGAAGAGGGCTTTTTAAAGACAATACTTATCGGCAGCTTATCATACTCACCGATAGAATCAGACAGCAGCTTTATGAGTACAAACAAATTCAGTAGTATCAACAGAACTGACTGGAGTTGGAATGGGTGAGATTGCTGGTGAAGGAACTTGTTCAGGAATAGAGGTAGATGCTGGTGTAGAAGCAACTCTAGCCTTGATAAAGGCCTCTGAATCGTTCAGCAGATTCAGAGTAATCCTCTGCACATTCTTTACAAATTGAGTAGCTTGAGCACTCTTATCCAGCCCTTCATTATCGTTGAAGTTCAGCAAATCATCCTCATCTTCTGGCCTTCCCAACTGATAAGGATCTTGTTCATCAAAGTTCATCAGCTGGTTGAAAACTGAGGCATAGGCAACCCATACGTCTTGCACCATCAGATCCTGTCTGATCCTATCTTGAAATAGATAGACCTGATTCCAAGGAAGGGGTAGCAAATCAAAATACCTTCCAAAATTCAATCTCAACTCACTTTCAGACAACCTTTGGAATTTCTGAACAGGCACAAATTTCTCTTTAAACATATCGGTGACCCTGTTCAGACTTGTTAAATCAACATAATCAGCACGATTGCCAGGGGGAACTGTCTCTTTCCTTTCCTTATGAAATTGGAGCAACCGGTGAACAAACGGATGGAGATGATCGATGGGGAACACCCAATTCTTTGATAAGACCTTATTGGTGAATGACCAATGGTTTCTGAAAAAGATGTGAAATGTTGGGTTTCTGATTGGCTTGCATTTTCTGACGGAGGGTCCAGAGGCTACATCAGCAGCAGCATGGAGCTAAGGTAAATAAGGAAGATCTAGAATTCCCTTTTGAAGAGGGACTCTTACCCTTAAGTCAGATCCAATCAGTCTTCTTCTCTCAGCCATTTCATCGGCAGCATCGGTTTCAGACTTGATAACCACAGAGGGAGCAGTAAGTATTGCACCGGCAAGAAGAGATGGTGCAAACCTGATCTGCTTAGCTCTTGGATCAGTAGAAGGAATTTGAGAGGAAGGAACTTGAGAAACTGAAGGCTTTGGATTTGGAGCAGCAGGAAGATCATCAGTAGATACAACCTTTGACTTCTTGACTTGAGCTTTATCGGCAGCTTTGACTAGCCTTCTCTTCTTTGGAGCTGCTGGAGTAGAATCGGTAAGAATCCTGTCGGTAGTTGGAGCAGGAGTAGAAACGTCGGCATGGGCTACATCAGCAACCTTGACAACCTTCTTTGCCTTCTTCTTTTTAAGAGTACCAGCAGTAGGAACAATTATTGTGCTGGTAGGAGCCTTCTTGGAAATCCTATTCCAATCAGTAAGCTTGAAGGATTTGAGCTTGTCAAAATCAAGACTAGGGGGTGCCGGTGAAGCCCTAACAATTGCTGAGTTGCGCCTCAAGATAGTGCTAATCAGCATATAGTGGCATCCTTTACCGGGGTGAGCTTTGTTCTTCTTTCTATCCTCCTTATACTTAACGGCAACAATGGCAATGACCCTAAATAGGTAGGCACACCAGTTGAACTCTTCTTGCAACACGATGGCTGCCATTGCTTCAAACTGGACATCAGTAACATGGCTATGAGAGCCAGATCTGCATACCAAACATCTATCCACAATCTCTGCAAGGGCAAAGAATCTTCTTTTGTAGTGAGCTTTGAGATGATTATCTCCACTGAGTCTAGGACCGGCTCCCCTCATAAGGGTCCATGCCTTGTCCAAAGTCTGGTCATCAGTAATAGAGTCAGCACCCTCATTCCCAAGCAGAGGGAATACTCCATGAATAGAAGAGGGAGTAACGGAGATAGGCACGCCGGCGACGGTTGAGGCGTTGGAGACGAATACAGAGGAGTCATTGCGATCAGTGATGACAGAGGCATTTGAGAAGAACTCTTGAACTTGACCCAAAAAGATAAACTCAACATCAGTTGGAGTGATGAAGGAGTCCAGAAGAGAGCCAATCAGAAGATTCTTCAAGAATTCACCGTCAAGAGTGTCGTCGAAGAAGGTGGAGTCAACATAGCCTCCATAGATATCCTTTTCATTGCTAGACATTTTCTGCAAAATCACTCAAAAGATCTCACAAGTTAGAATAAATTAGTACAAAATAGATTTGAAATGCAAGTGTAAAATCATCAAGTAGTTACCAGAAAATAGTGTTAACTCTGGTTGAAGAACGTAAGAGAATATGAAAGAGAATGAAGAACACAAGCAATAGAGATATCAAGAGAGAGTGAAGAGCGAAAAGATCAAGAGGATTTTAAGTGTAGCTTATATATGTTATGGAAGAGAGAGAGAGAGAATAGAAAGGGTTTGCATGGGAGAAAGAGAAATAATGATGAGTTTAACTGTAGCGAATACCTCGGAGAACGTGCGCACACAATGCATTAAATGCACGAACCGGACGGTTTAATTTAGATGGTTAAACTTAGGAGAGAGCAAGGGTAGAAACGGCAACAATAAAGTTAAGGTTACCTTTCTGATTTATCACAAAGAGTTGGGATAAATCTTTAACACGATTTGGGTAAGGCGGAGCACACACGTGTCAGAGAGGAGGTGTGACCGATTGTACCTTTGATTTGACTAAGCTTACGTCATGTGTCAGAGAATCCTTATCCGTTTGAATTGAGATCTACCGATGAATTTTGAATTTTGAATTTTGACAAATCGGCACGACATGATTCGACAAGTTGTTGATCAGCAAGATAATTATCGGCATGAAGTTTGTCGGAAAGATAATTTTTGATCTGCTGATTTTATTGGCAGACTAACACAAGTAGCAAAGTCAGCACAATTTTAACCAAAATAATCAATCATACCTAGTTCACCTCTGAGGAATTCAAATCTTTTCTGATCTAAAGGTTTTGTTAGTATGTCTGCTCTTTGGTAGTCGGTATGAACTTTGAGCAGCACCACGTTTCCTTTTTCAACGTGTTCCTTCAGAAAGTGATACTTGATGTCTATGTGCTTGGTTTTGGAATGCATGACCGGGTTGTTGGAAACTGAGATAGCAGATTGATTGTCACAATAGATGGGACAAACTTGAGATGGAACTTCATAGTCAACAAGCTGCTGCTTCATCCAAAGGATCCGTGAACAGCAACTGCCGGCAGCTATGTACTCAGCTTCAGTGGTAGAAGTGGAAATTGATGCTTGCTTCTTACAGGACCAAGACACCAATCTATCACCAAGAAATTGGCAAGTTCCACTAGTACTTTTTCTGGTCACCCTACAAGCTGCAAAGTCTGCATCTGAATAACCTATTAGATTAAAAGATGAATCTCTAGCAAACCATAATCCAAGGTTAGCAGTGCCACATAGATATTTAATGATACGTTTAACAGCTTGCAGATGGGATTCCCTAGGGTCAGCTTGAAACCTGGCACAAACACAAACATCAAACATAATATCTGGTCTACTGGCAGTAAGATAGATGAGTGAGCCGATCATACCTCGGTAGAGTGTCATATCTACTTTCTTACCAGACTCATCCTTATCTAAGTGAATGTTAGTGCCCATAGGTGTGCTTTGAGAGTGAGCATTGTCAAAGCCAAACTTCTTGATTAATTCTTTTGCGTACTTGGCTTGACTGATGAATATTCCCTCATTGGATTGCTTGACTTGAAGTCCAAGGAAATATGCTAGTTCACCCATCAAGCTCATCTCGAACTTGATCTGCATTAGCTTCTCAAATCTCTTGCAAAGTGATTCATTAGTAGAACCAAAAATAATATCATCGACATATATTTGAACAAACAATGAATGACCCTTGTGCTTGGCAACAAATAAAGTAGTATCAATTTTACCTCGAGTGAAACCTAATCTATCACTAAGTAAGAACTTAGAAAGGGTTTCATACCATACCCTTGGAGCTTGCTTTAGGCCGTAGAGAGCTTTCTTCAATCGGTAGACGTGATTAGGCTTCTTGGAGTCCTCGAAACCAGGTGGTTGTTCAACATACATAAATTCTCGAAGATCTCCATTCAGGAAGGCACTTTTCACGTCCATTTGATACAGTTTGAATTCTTTGAAGGCATCATAGGCTAAGAAAAGTCTTATAGCTTCCAATCTTGCAACAGGAGCGAATGTCTCATCATAGTCAATTCCTTCTTCTTGTCGGTAGCCTTTAGCAACTAACCTTGCTTTGTTTCTAATAATATTCCAAGCTTTATCCAATTTATTCCTGTAGACCAATTTTGTACCGATCACTTGTTGAGATGATGGTCTTGGCACTAGTTCCCACACATTGCATCTTTCAAACTGATTTAGCTCCTCATGCATAGCTTCCACCCAGCCAGGATCAGCAAGAGCTTCTTCAGTCTTCTTTGGTTCTATATTGGAAACCATAGCAGATGAGAAGAGACTCTCGGCGAATGCTCTACTAAGGTTTCTTGTCAATCTTGGTCCAAAGACATCACCAATCACATTTTCTAATGGATGATCACGAACTGTTCTAACTTCTCTCGGCACATCTTGTCTGACTGTATCTTGTTGGAGTGATTCTAGAGGAGGATCAAGATCAGCAGATGGAGAAGGAGAATTAGAGTTCTGGGTGTGAGGTGGATTAGATTAAGAGCTTGTTGGGAAGGGCCTTATAACAGAAATTGGTTGAGGGCTAGATCTGTCTTCAGGATGATCAGCAGAATTTGCATCGGCAAATGGATTATGAAAGTTATCGGTAAGATCATGTTCTGCCGATGATGGGAAATAGTGAGTATCTGCTGGTTCTTCTACTGAAATGACTGGATCAGCAGCTGGTACTTGACCTGCAGGGTTAGAATTACTGGATTCACCTGTCTCATGAGAACTAAAAGCATTAGTACTATTTGGAGCCTTGTCAGACTCTAACAAATCAAATTCATCAAAGGTTACATGAACAGATTCAACAATTTTCAAAAGTTTCTTATTAAAAACTCGAAAGGCCTTACTGTGTTTAGCGTATCCAACAAAGATTCCTTCATCAGCTTTCTCATCAAATTTACCTCTGTGCTCTTTACCATTGTAAAGCACGTAACATTTGCAGCCGAATATTTTGAAGAATCCAATGTTGGGAGTTCTGCCTCTCCAGAGTTCATAAGGAGTCTTATTATGGAATTTGTTGATGAGAGATCTGTTCTGAGTGAAGCAGGCGGTATTGATGGCTTCAGCCCAAAAATATTTTGGCAGCCTGGCTTCAGCAATCATGGTCTTACCAGTTTCAATGAGAGTTCTGTTCTTTCTCTCAACGACACCATTTTGTTGTGGTGTACCGGCAGCTGAGAAGTTGTGGTCTATGCCATGATCATCACAGTACTGAGCAATACCATTGTTCTTGAATTCAGTGCCGTTGTCTGATCTCATGCTGATGATATCACTTTCTTTCTGTGTTTGTAGTAGTCTGAATAACTTGGTAGCAACGGCATAAGTGTCATCTTTGTGACTGAAAGTTTCCACCCAAGTATATCTAGAGAAATCATCTACTACAACCAAGGTATATCTACTTCTCCCAATACTTGCTGTAGTTGTGGGGCCAAATAGATCTATATGTAGCATTTGGAGGCACTTAGATGTTGACATGCAGGGCTTGCTTCGGAAGGATGATTTATGTTGTTTTCTAAGCTGGCAGGCCTTGCATTTCTTTGCTTGATCAGCAGACACTTGAGGCAGACCGGTAACCAGATTTGAACCGGCAAGCTTGGATAGATATTTGAAGTTCAAGTGACTGAGTCTCTTGTGCCATAGCCATGAGTTCTCACTGATGTTCTTAGCTACAAAACAAACATTAGCAACACCAGTAATAGCACTTAAGTCTACTGCATAAATGTTACCTTTTCTTTTGGCAGTGAGAAGAGTTTCATTAGAAGCAATGTCTTTCACATAGCAACTGGAAGTAGTAAATACACATTGCATTCCTTTATCACAGAATTGTGATATTGATAGAAGGTTGTGTTTCAGACCATCCACTAGAGAGACCTTCTGTATAGTGACTGCACCTCTCTTGATGGTACCAATACCGATGTATTTTCCTTTGGCATTATCACCGAAAACCACTGGGGGACCTGATGCTTCTGAGATATCGGCAAGTAGATCTGCAAATCCTGTCATATGTCTTGAACAGCCACTATCTAGAATCCACAAATCCTTGCTTGCACCAGTTGAGGCCATGAAGCATTCCTGAAATAAAACGGTATGCTTATGGTCCCCCTTATTCTTGGGTCCGAGGGTTAGTTCCTCTTTGGCAACCACATCTGGCCACCACTAGAGGATGTAACCTCAGTGGGTCCAGATAGGTGCTTCAAGAGGCATTCATGAGCCTTGTGACCATAATCAGAACAATTAGAACATCTCACTTGACTGATAGGCTGTGGAGTCGGTAGAACGTCATTCTGTTTAGTCAGTACATCGGCAGAACTAGGGAAATTAGCAGGCACAAACTTAGTAGGTTTGAAGGTGCTAGTGTTGCCTTTCTTTCCATTCTGTTTACCTTTGGCAGTTACCTTTTTAGGTACTTGTCCATCGGCAGCAGATGTGGTTAGACCGGCAGTACTAGCTCTGCTGATGTATTCACCAAGAATACCGTTATCGGCAGACTTAGTATCAGCAACCTTAACATATCTTTGTTTGTGCTTATCATTTCTTTTGTTCTGGTTCTTAGGATACTTCATTGCCACATCACTGTATATTGGCTTAGCATCCTTATGCACTAAGTTAACAGGACTACATTCAACTTTCTCATCCTTTTTCTCGGTCGCACAAGTTTCAGTAGAGCCACTGCTGCTGGAATCAAATCCTAACCCAGATTGGTCCTTATATGACATTTGGGTCTGTAGGATTGTTTCAACAGCAACTCTAGATTTTGTGTAAGAATCAACAATCCTTGAGAGATGATTGTTTCTTTTCACAAGATCTTCGATCTGAGCTATCAATACTGCTACTTGGCTTTTGAGATCCAGGTTTTCTTTATTTAGAAGAACAGACTCAAGCTCATGTCCTTTGAGAACCTTAAGTTCAGACACAAGCAAGTCATTCTCTGCAGAAATTCTATTGAAATCAGCAGCCATCACTTTATGAACGCTACTCAGCTTCTCATGATCAATAAAAAGTTCATCCATTGTCTCTACCATTTCATCTTTGGATATTTCAGGAAAGGGATCAGCTAAAATTTTGGTGGCAGAGGGAATAGGTTTGGGAGACAAGTCAGGTAGAGAAGAGATGGGTTTAGATAAGCTTTTGGCAATGCTAGGATGCTCGGTGAATGAGAATTTTCTGGTCATTGGTGAGGGTTTAGGTTTGATGGCAGTGAATTGAATATAGTTACACTGACCATAGAGAGAGGTTCCCACTTGGTGAACTCTGTATCCATTTGGGTTCTCTGCTTTGACACTGATCTCTTTGAAGTGTGGTTGAGGTCTTCTAGTAGCTTCTTCTCTGACTGGAGATCTTGGAGGAGATGGATCTCGGTAGACTGGAGTCGGCAATGTGGATGTATCGGCATCTTCCATGTCTAGGGTGACAAAGCTTACATCGGCATCTTCATCTTCATCGGCATCTTCATCTGAGTCAGTTTCACACCAAACCGGCAAGGCCTTTTCTGTGCTTTCATCGGCAACAAAGCTTCGAGACTTGGGATGTCTCTTGTTTAATGACTTCCTCACATACTCATATTTTGGTTGAGGACATTTAGAAGCAAAGTGACCAGGTTTTCTGCAGTTGAAGCAAACAAGATCACCTTTGTTGTTCTTTCCGTCAGTAGCACTTGTTGAGGGTTTGTTGTAACTTGCTGGTTTTTGAAAAGTTGGTGTGAATGATTTTGGTTGCTGGTAGCTTCCTTTCTGCATCCTTTTGAAGTCTTTAAACCTTTTGTAGTTCCTAGCGAAGGCGGCAAATTCGTCTTCTTCCATAGGCTGTTCTGAGGTAGTTTCAGGGGTTTTGGAACTGCAGGGTATAGGATGGGGATCTATAGTAGGGAATTTGTTTGAAGGGAAGGATATCTGTGACTGAGCTGATAGAGACAAGTTTTTGAAATTTTTATCGAGAACGTTAAGTTTTTGCAGTTCTCTCTCATACAGGAATAGACTAGACACAAGATTCTTAATAGAAGTCTTGTTCAAGTCACTCACTTCTCTAACAGCGGTGACCTTGGTATGATACTCATTTCCCAAAGAACTTAGAAAACGAATATTCAGGTCTTTCATAGTATAAACCTTTCCTAATGAAGCACATAAATTACTTACCTCCCAGAATCTGTCGTAGGCACTCCTTAGTGATTCACCATCTTGTTTCTTGAAGGATTCAAACTCAGCAATACAGTCGTAGAGTCTGTTGTCCTTTACCTGCTCATCACCTTCAAAGTATGCAAGGAGCTTGTTCCAGCCTTCTTGAGCCGTGGAGCACAAGTCAATGAGTTTATATTGCTTGTCGTCCAAACCACAAGAAATAATGTGGCATGCTTTTCCATCTAGGGCAGCTGAAAGTTTGTCGTCCTCAGTCCATTCCTCTCTTGGTTTCTCGATCAAGGTTTCTTCAATCTGAACATGGGTTTCTTGTTCAGTGTCACGATCAGCATGTTGTGTCAGCGGAGTGGAGGGAATAGGTCTATAGGTGGTTGAAACTTTTAAAGGAATGATTGGACCACCTTCTATGACCTTCATCAACCGATCATCGATTGAGTTCATATACTTTATCATACGAGATTTCCAGACACCAGACTCGTTGACATTTAACAACGGTATGGTAATGATGTTAAATGACTGCATGATTTTTCCTGCCATGGTATCGGCAATACAAGATGCAAAGCTTGGAAATTTCTTTCAAAATTCCAAGCTCTGATACCAATTGTTAGGCCCAATTGGTAGGAAAATAGGCTAGAGGGGGGGGGGTGAATAGCCTTTTGTAAAACTTTTACAAAGAAACACTTTTGAATGCAAAGTCACTTATCAGTAAGCGAACTATAATCAGTAAGCGCAGTGGGTAAAATATGACTTAGTTTTAACTCACACAAAATCAGTGTGTAAAAGATTTTCAGAGCTTAGTTTAAATACAAAGTTGTTTCTAAAAGTTCAATGCAGTTTCAAGAGATTGGTCAATGGAAATTACAATGAATCAGTAAGAACATATGCAATCTGCCGGTGATAGAATTCCAACCGGCAATAATAAGGTAAGCAACAGAGACACAAGGATTTGGAGAGGTTCACAGTGTAAATACTGCTACGTCCTCTACCAAGTTTGGTCAGAACTTGGATTTGGGTTAAGTGTACTATTAGATATCTCTAGTCTATTACAAGCACGGCTTTGCCGGTATACAAAGACTAAGTTCTAGAAATTTCTAATGGATCGTAAAACAAATCTGACCAAGTGTATTTGAGCGGCAAGTTCAAGAGAACTTATCTCACTCAGGTGGGTGTGTGAATAACTAAAACAACGTATTCCTTATATGATCTAGTTCGGGAATACTAACAATGTTGTTTGAGTTGGTGCACAAGTGTATGTCCTATTAAATGATCTAATGATTATCTGGACACATAATGTTTGAGTCTTTAATGAATACTCAAAAACATTCAACTCTCTTCAATGCTCTATTTTCACCAACCTTCTTCAATGCTCCAAGTCCACTATTTATAAGAGGAGTGAATGTCTTGAGTCTTGTAGAAGAAGGCTTGCAATTTGAATATCCAGCTGGGTAGTTGAGGAGCATTAAATGCGGCATCTTTAGCATTAATGACGAAGATATGTGGTACACGCATGCTCGCAAAAGTCTGGTGGGTAAATACCCCTTTGTCTCAACCGGTTACCTGCAAAAAGCAAGTAGAGACAGAGTATAGCTAAAAGTAGCTATGTGTCAGACGGCGCAGCAATCATTACAGAGCAGGTAAACTACTTTTAGATAAAATAGTAAGAAAGGACAGGGACAATCAGCAAGGTTGACTTTAAGATGGAACGATGTAACCTGACTGACAGTACAATCTGTCTTTCTTTATCGGCAAGTTGAGAATGAAGTTGATCGGCAACTTGTTTAGCAAGTTGATAGGCAACTAGTTTACTGGTTTGCTGATTTGCTTCCTCTTGCTGGTTTGCCTTGTTTGAAGAGTTGGAATACACCTGTGCTGGTCACCAAGAATCCTAAGGGTACCTTACAAAGGTTCTAATAAAATTGGGGGATCCTAAGTGATAACTATGATTGGGATTAAGCAATTCTATGTCCTAAACATATATTTGAACAACACCTTCTTTTGTGGTCACTACCCAGTTTCCATTGGGCAAGCCAACGCTAATTGACTTTATCCCACGAATATGTTTGAGTAAAGAGATATTTCCTGTCACGTGTCTATTGGCTCCGCTATCAATGAGCCAAGACTCATCATCTGCCACTTGTGTGGTCAGTTGAGAGTTTATATGTGCTATCAACTGACCGCACCAGTGTCTGCACAAACTTCTTAACAAAACTCCATTTCTGGTGTGAAGCCCATCATACGAGCACGATCTGCATCTATCATTCCATACGTTCCTCCTTTATTGACATGCATCTTAATGACTCGTGCATTCAACACGTAAGAAGTTGTTTTGCCTTCACTTCTCGTGTTCGTATCCCCCCTGAACCACGTGTTCCCACAACTGGACTCACAAGTGTCCGTGCAACTGGCTTCACAGTTGCAGGGCAGTCTTCATTTGCGCCATTCCTCAAGCGTTTTAATACTGAATTCGCCATCTTCAGCATCCTCTGATCATCAACTGTATTGTTAGCGAAGCAAGGCTTCGCCCACTCTTCATAATTCTCACCTTTAAATTCGGATATAGGTGAAAATCGATTTTGGGTTTCTAATGGTCGAAAAAGCTTAATGTTGTCGGCCATGGTGTTTTGGCCGGATCGACTTTGCTCTGGTACCAAGTTAGAAATCACACAAAGGAATGGAGGAATTTCTCTCGGTTTATTCACAAATGAGGGGAGACACATATATACAAGTTACAAGCCGTGTTTGACCTAGTCTAATCCCTACAAAATAGCTAGAAATATATACAAAGATATGCACCATATTTTGAGCTAAAAAACTAAAGAAAGAATCAAAGAGATTACAACCATATCTCTTATGAGATATCCGGAATATCTCCGGAATATCTCAACAGGAGCCTTTGATTTATCTCCGTCGTTGAGAGCCCGTGTTTGTGTGTTTTTATTGGTTGGTTTGTTTGTTTGTTTGTTTGTTTTTGTAGGAGAAATTGCAATTCGATCCTTAATGACGAGTCTCACATCATCTCATTATATAAAAGATGCCATTATTATTGTTGCACAAGGAAGTTTCAAGGGTTTTGGAATGTTTGGTGGACGTTTATTCACTAACCCGGATTCTCCATATCAAATACTCAAAGCAAAATATTATCCGATGGGGGATTTCTTGAATGCCGAATCGCGGCAGTTTCCAAGTTTTACTTATAGTAGAATCCGTACGTTTCAAGATTTATATCGAAATTGTCATTGTTGTAGGATAAGAAATGGATCTAGTATGAATATTTGGGATGAGCCTCCGGCTTTTGAGGAGTGTCGTCTATTTTCATAATATTAATGCAATTGAAGTTGTTATTTTCAGGGGAAAAAAAAAAAACATTACTAGATCCATATATGCCCGTCAAGAAAAATGAGGTTGTATTGTATTTGTTTGACCATCGTTATTGTTAGAGCGAAACAAGAATATGACAATCACAAGAAAAAATCACACAAATAAGAACATCAAATTTACATGGTTCGCCAACCTGACTACGCACACAAACGGTGGAAGAGAAAATTATTATCAATGGAAAAATCAACGACTACAAGATCACAGTAATTTAGTGCGCGGAATTTGATGAACCCTCCATATAAAATCATAAATCTCTTTTCCTTTAGCAATTGAACTGATGATATACTCCCTCCGTCCCACCTAACTTGAGACTTACTTTTATTTTGGTCTGTCCAACATTACTTGAGACTTCCCAAATGAAATGCTTTTACACTCACAACACAAATCAAATCACTATTCCTCCCACTCATTCTCTCTCATACTTTACCTTTTATACTCACAATATTTCCTTCCACTCATTCCCTCTCATATTTTTTCTTAGTTTTTGTGCCCAACATGAAGGTTTCAAGTGAGGTGGGACGGAGAGAGTATACATATATGATAAGAGGAGAATTTATATTTCCTTGTCCTAACCCTGCAGGGTTCATAAACTCTGTGTACAAGACAACTTTCGGCTCTGCCCAAATCTGCGCATACGGTCATGCATTATAACAGGCACGACCGTGCACATTACCCAATGTAAATCAGGATGTTTCCACTGCATTCGAAAACCCTTGCACAGCCGAGCTACCCTTACACGGTCTTGCACCTTAACAAGCATGCCTGTGCTACCATTGCCGAATCAAGTCTGCTCTGTTGTCTCCTTCTACAAGGCCGCGTCTATGTTGCATATGCCGCTGTGCCACTGCTCAGTCACATGAATTACTCGATCACTGTTGTCCAATCCTCTAAGTAGGCGTTCCAACTTTAAAGACATTATCCCAACAATCTCCACCTTGAATTTGATTCTCCCAAACAACAACTTTATCTCTCCTTTCACCTCAGATGTTGTCTAGTAGATGTGAACATTTAACAATTCCAAACATTGTTTGAACTTGCAAAGCGGTACGGACTTCATGAACATGACATCATGATTCTTCGCAGTACTCACTTTCATCAACTTAATCTGCTTCTCACTTCTCATAAAATGATATCTCCCGTCAATGTGCTTGGTTATCTCATGATGGACTTGATTCTTGGTTAGGCATATTACACTCAAACTGTTGCAATATATAATAGTTTGATCTTGATGTACCCTAAGGTCGTTGATCAACCCATTCAACCATATATTCCCTCCTAAGCAGCTTCTGTCAAATCTATCAATTCCATGTACTCTGCTTCAATAGTCGACAATTTCACTCTGGATTGCAGAGTAACCTTCCAACAGACAACTAGCACATCAAGAGTAAATACATATCCGGTCATTGATCTTCTCGTGTCATCCCTAGAGTAGTCTGAATCTGAATAACCCCCAACTCCACATTATGTACCACCTTCATTTCGACCGTCCACGAATATCAAGTGCGAGTGTTGGCTTTTTTGGAGAATGTAATCCCACACTCTTGATCATGTCATCTCCGCCCTCTTTCGACGAGATCATGAACCGATCGAAAGTGGGTGTAACTAAAAATAGGTTATATAGTTATAGGTGTAAAATGGGAATCAAGGTGGGTGTGTTTAGTATTGTTTGTAATTTTGTACTCTATCCGTCACGGTTTAAGATTCTTATTTGATTTATTCCTTAAACGGCAAAGGATGAATAGTATTTTGGACAATCTTGTCCTCATAAAATCTGTATATTACAAAAAACCTATCACTTACCTATCTAATTTTCACCCATTTGCATTATAAATGGACAATTATATATTTCACCCAATACTTTTCTTGACTCAAGTTTGTCTTGATTATTTAATAAGCGTGCAAAGTCAAACTAAATACCTTAAACCGAGACAGAAGAAGTAGAAGATGGGAAGTGCACTTACATGGGTAAGTGTAATTAGATAATGGGGGTGTAGATAGTGGTGTCACCTTTTGATTAATTAGAATACTAATTTTATACTCCTCATAAAAAGCCAAGCCTTACCTCGCTGCTAGGGTTCAATCTCTCTCTTCGCGTCCTTCTGGCGTGGACATTGCAAAAAAAAAAAAAAAAAAAAAAAAGATACAATCTATAAAATTTTATGAGATTTTTTTTCCTTTTGTCAACTCTCAAAATCAAGTTAACTTTTCTTTATGAATCAAAATCAAATTATCTTAAAATATACTCGTAGTATTTAATTTGTTTTTTTTTTGTTGTTGTAAAAAAAAAAAGACATTCGGAAAGGAGGAAGTATATTTTGTTGATTAAAGTACAACATTTAGAGCGGTTAGGCTGAGTGAGTGAGTCAGTTCAAAGCCCAGTTAGAAACAGAACACAGAAACGCCGAAACGGTAATTATTCTCCGAATCGGGTAAGTAGGTTTTGACGCAATTTCATAACAGCACTGCCGACACACCGCCCACACAAAAGCCCAAACCGAAACGCAATCCCCCCCCCCCCCCCCCCAAACCGAGGTCGGTTCAACCGCCTCCCATTTCTCTCCTTTTTCCCCAATTTCCCTGGCGACATCCTCGAGGTGAGTAATTCCCCTTTCCTATTTCTAAGTTGACTTAATTTCAATCTTGTTCTCTATTCCTCTTCAGTTAGATTTCTTTTTTCCAGTGCTTTTGATGTTAAAATAATTGGAGATGGCTTCGTAGTTCCTAAGTATGTATGTCTGTATGCTTTGGGAGTTTTGTGTGTGTGCGCGTGTGTGTGTGAAATTTGTATTGTGTTGATTTAGTATTTTTTTACGGTTATTATTCGTCCTGTCGTTTTTTTTTTTTTTTTTTTTGTTTTTTTTTTTCTTGAGGTGAGGTGGGTGAAATTGTGTCACATGTTCACTCAATTTGCTGTTGGAATGACTTTGGATTTGTTGGTTTAACCGATCTGTTGTTTCTGCTTAGTTGCTGAGAAATGGGTTGTTTGGTGCAAATTTAACTTAATTCCAGCTTTTGATTTGGTCGTCCATGCAAAATGAGTTGGGAATTTGGTCATCTTGGAATTTTTTTTGGAAGAATATTGGGGATGGAAGAAGTCGATTTTTTGTTGTTGTTTATGTTGCTTGATTGGTAAACAGAGTGATGGAGACTTGAGAAGGCTGTTTTGAAATGGATTCAGCCTAATGGAATTTAGTTTGCGAAATTACTTTATTCTTGTTCATAACCTAAGACCAAATTCCTGAAATAGAAAGGGTTTGGAAGTCTAAGGTTCCTGAAGTTGCGAAGCCAGAAATTTTACAAATGGGGGTGGAAATTGCTTTAGGGATAATTATAATTAGGGTATCCAAGTTATGCATAAAAGGGGGTCAAAAAGGGCAGCCCGGTGCACGAAGCATCCCCGCGTAGCGAGGGTCCGGGAATGGTCCCCACCCCGAGGGATAAAAGGGGGTCAAAGTGATAATTAAATTCAAACTGTACCCAAAGTAGCGGAGGGGGTCAAGATGATTGATTTTCCTTATTTTTGATGGTAAAATTTTGTTTTCTTTACTTTTGAAGGTGATATGATGGATACTCTCCAAGATTTAAGAGAGGGGGGGGGGGATATGATCCCCCTGGCACTAACATGGCTTTGCAAGTGGGCTCCTGTGAAGTAACAGGTTTTGGGTTGAACGGAGTTTTGTAAACCACTTTAGCCTGTGACTCGTAGAAAGAGTTATTTTTTTGTGGTGAACTGATTTTGTACGCGTAAAAGGGACCAAGAAACAGTGAATCATCGTCCAATCTTCTGTTACATTGCAAAGTGGCATGGTATGTGGTCCATGATTTCATGCTCTTCGCAATTGAGTGGGTAATGGCTGCTGTAAGTCAAAAAGTAGAAGATGCTACCGTCTTATTTGGAGAATATGGAGAGGAAGGAGCAAAAGAAACTTATAAGGCAAGAGCTGCTGTTACATAGGTTGAAAGGCTCATGGTTTGTATTCAATTTTTAAGTGCAAGGAAGTTGTAGTGGACTCTTAAGTTTCTTTGGATTTCATTTGATGCTACCTTTGCTCGTTCTCTTGAACTCAGTAAACTTCTTTTGACAGACTACATTTCTTCATTTGCTTCTAGGAAACTTATGCTGGATAGCACATGCCTTATTTACCGGTGATATATAGTTTCTTGAAAATGTTTTGCAAGTTAATTAAGTATGGCCTATTCCCCCAAAAACATTCACCTGTGGATGTGAGGTCCATTATTCGTATACCAATAAGTGGACATTTCCTGTATCTCAGTTTTGTATCTACTCTGTCCATTTGAAAGTCATCCTCCTTGAATGAATGGCATTGGACATGACCTGTCTAAGATACTATTGGGGGAATTCAGTATGTTAGCCAAACACGAGGGTTACATAAAAATGACTTTTTATAATCATTTCCTGCACGTTATTACCGGGTTAAACATGTGGCACCTAACGCGTGTAGCTTTGTCCGAAATAGGATGGAGCCTGGTATGTATGAGTTTTACTCCAATCACTCATGACAGCTTTGTGCTGATACAAAGAAACACAGATAATTAGTGTTGATACGATATGGTTCTGCATAAGTTTAAACTAGCATGCAAACAACTCCAACTGATTAGCTCTAGGCTTCTAGAAATTCTGTTTCTTCTTGTGTTTTTTACTTTGCTATGATGACAACCACTTTGATTCATTATCTGATTAATCTACTGGTTCGACATGATTATCTATTAGTTACAAATTGTTTATAGATGCGAGTAGCATACCTAGACCCTAATCTGACCAACAATGGGGGAAGCTTATTGGCTAAAAACTGTTTCTCCATAGTTGGTATCTTATCTTTTCTTTCCCCCCCTGGAAACCAGTTATCTTATCTTTAAAGAGGTTAAGTGTCCGCGTTCTTGTTTCCTAAACCAGTGATAAAGTGCTAATCCACTAATTCGTAACGTTTTCTTAATGGTGGTTGAATGTGGGTTTGTCTTTTTACCTGCAGTGATGGATGGTCATGATGAATCTTCTAAGATGGCTACTCAACCGACTGATTCTCCGAGGAAGCGGAAGTCACGGAATAGGCAAGACGGACTTAAAAACATTGCAGAAACTCTCGCAAAATGGAAAGAGTACAACAAGAAGGTTGATTCCTTAGATACCAAAGAAAAACCATCACGCAAGTTTCCTGCCAAGGGATCAAGGAAAGGATGTATGGAGGGTAAAGGCGGGCCCGAAAACCCTGGCTGTACTTATAGAGGTGTTAGACAGAGGACATGGGGTAAATGGGTAGCTGAGATCAGAGAGCCTAATGGGGGTGGTAGGCTCTGGCTTGGTACCTTCAGGACTGCCATTGAGGCTGCTCTGGCTTATGATGAAGCTGCAAAAGCTTTGTATGGTCAATGTGCACGACTCAATTCTCCAGATGGCTGTTTGGAGAGAGATGCTTTTCATTTGACACCTGGTTCTGGTTCTGGTTCTGGCTTAAATTTTACTTCTTGTCATTCGGAAATCCGTGTTGCTGGAGATTCAAACAGTAAGTCCGATCCTTCTGAGGTTGATAAAAATGAGGAAGGTGATCAAAAAGTAAGTTGTGGTGAGATTTCAATGGCTTGTGATGAAGCCCTAGAATCTACAAAAGGTCCCTGTGGTCTCCTCACCCTTGCAAGTTGCAGTTTAGAGAGAGATTCTTCTCCATTGGGGACTGGTTCAGGTTCTGATTCGACTATTTCGTCTACCAACCTTGAGGTCTGTGTAACTACAAATTTAAGTCTGAATCGTGATACTCCTGAGCACACACATGTGGAGAACAAGGAGGCTGGATCAATCATAGATGGAGACGGTGATCAATCGTCTGCTGTAGATAATGGGAGCAAAAGAGTGTTCGCATTGAAGGAAGAATCAAAAGAAGGTGAGTGAAGACTCTTGAAAGTATTTTTTCAATTTATACTAACCGTTTATCCTTACATCAATCATGATCAGGGACCTTAGGGTATATTTTGTATTCTAAGTGCTGTGCAATAGTAGCTTTTACCATAGATTATAAGCTTTTACCATAGATAAGAGAACGGGACGTCCATTTCGTTTAACATCTAAGATGTAAAGAGGATTGTAAATTAGGTAAACAAAGAGGAACATGTTTGGTTGGTTGATGTGGAGGACGGTGCTGTGGTTCACTGGCCTTGCAATCGTTGTGAGGGAGTTGCAACATTTATCTCTTTTGGCGAATATAATAGACAACCAAACAGCTTGTATAAGTTCTATGATTTTCAATGTGTAAGCGTTTAGTTCCATTGTTCGTTCTTTGTTCTTTTGTTATTCTATGAGAGAGAGAAAACAAATCACAGTTTAGTGATAGCCTCAGATGAGACCGCCTTAATTCACCGAAAGCACATCTCATTTATTGGATCTTTGAATCTGTCTCTCTTTCTTTCAATCTTTCCCTCCTTTGTTGGCTTTGAAGTTTGAACTCAGTGCAAACAAGTTGCTTCACTTATTTTATTCTCCTGTGAAGCTTTAAGAGTCGGAGACACGGTTTAAAATCATGATGTTTACCTTGTATTTGTTTTGCTCAGCCCAAAACTACCCATTGCCACCTCCAGTCCTCTTTTCCGGGCATGATTTTTTTTCCATCCTTTTCATCATCATCGTTCATGGGCAGCTATTTTAGAATGATCAAGAAAGTTTGATGTTTGAGGGCCCTGTACTTTCCAGTTTTGATGGGACTTTTGAATTGGGTTTGGTCGCTTATGTTTATACAGATTTTGATTTGGCTAAAATCTGACTTATGAGTTGCGAAGTATTCATTTATGAACTTTTTTCCCTTTCAAATGGTCAATTGTTTTGGAAGATAATCTCGGGTCTATCAATTTTGTGACCATTGAGTTCTTTTACTTTTGTAAAGTCTTTGACCTAAGATTTGCCGAATACATAAGCGGTTTGTTCCAGGCAGTAGATGTTAAATGAAAATGGAGTATCGCAAGCTTTGAGGCCAAATTAAATTGTGTTATCTACATCCTGCTTTTACGATAGGGAATTTAATTATCCTAATGAAATTCTAAAACTTGTTATTGATATACCATCATATGACTAACACACGTGAAATACTTAACTGGTCCATGGTTGGAGTTAACCAAGTCTAACGAGTGAGAAATTATATTATTTTCGTCCCAAAATGATCTTCACACTTTTTTCGCCATTATTACAAATGAACTTTGAGCAATAATTTAGGTGTTATCCTAATGAAATTCTAAACTTGTTATTGATACACCATCAACAATACTATCAATAACAAGTTTCAGATTTTCATTAGGAAAATTAAATCAACCTCAAATCATTGCTCAAGCTTTATTCGTAGTAACGGCGAAAAAAGTGTGAAAATCATTTTGGGACAGAGGGAGTAATAAACATTGTACATCGCCCCCAACCCACCCCAACCCCAAAACACACACACACACACACACACACACAGTTCTTCGATTCCACCCCCACAACCTCCATAGATTTCATCTTCAGCTCCTTTTTTCCTCTTGATTTCCATCATCAAATCATACATTAAAGACCCCTTTCTTCATTTCTCTGGTAAGTCTCCCCAAAGATCTCGATCCAACAGCAAATTGCAGAGGCTGAACAATTGGTGATGTGGTTGAACTGTTTCTCCGGCCAAATTCACCAGAGGTTGGGATTACTCATCACTGATCCGGCCCAAGGCTATAGCAATAATCACCTAATTGGATCCATTCAGATCGGAACGTTGAAGGGTTTAAATTTCTGGATCTTGGATTGAACCCACAAATTAAGACTCAACCAATCCATTTGAAATGTCAATAAATAGAGTTAAGAAGGAGCAATAATAACTTCATGGATTTTCTAGTTAATGCGTGTATCTGTTTTACTTTGCGTGCATGTGTCTGATTGCTAGAAGTCTACGTGTGTGTGCTTTACTTTGTGCGGGTACACTCTTGTGTGTGTGTTCTGTTCTTTTATTTCTTTTTTCTTTCGCTTGTTAGTAGAGTTGAAATGAGCAAGAGCAAGAAGTCTAAGGGGAGGGAGACGGAATCTGGAAAGAGGTGTGGGAGGACAATGGGGATGGGTTTCATGGGTGGCTTGTGGTTGGTGGCATTGTTGGCTGTAAGGGTAGGTTAAGGAAGATGAAATGAGTTTATGGTAGGAGACAAAGACATTGCAAATTTTGGTAGTTTGATGATGACATTTCCCCTAAAAAAACATCAGTGACCACATTTGAAAAACAGGTATAGTTAGATGGCCAAAATAGCAGTTTGGCCTTGCAAGTAATATATTTGTATTATGCTGTCGATTGGGTAATTTCATAAGGTATTGGCGGGTTAACCCTGTTAGTATGTTTAATGTTGTATAATCGTCGAAAGGTGTAGAGGAACTGACTGAACGAGTCTGATCCATTCTGTTTCTGATAACCTTTATGTT
Source organism: Campanula takesimana (assembly GCA_026119855.1). Classification (NCBI taxonomy): domain Eukaryota; kingdom Viridiplantae; phylum Streptophyta; class Magnoliopsida; order Asterales; family Campanulaceae; genus Campanula; species Campanula takesimana. Next base: position 3,719,474 of record JAOWBW010000002.1, read on the forward strand.
AATTTATCACTTAGGGGGCTCTAGTAGCTCTAGGAGATATACTGTATAATCAATAAAGATATATGGAGAATTCGGTTGATCCATCCTGGTGCTCATGAGAGTTTCGTCATTTTGTGTTCAACTAGTTGCATAATTCAGATATTTTTATGGCCTTTCATCTTTTCAAATTTATTCTTGTGGTTCATTCTGTGAACCCAAAAGCAGAAAGGAATGCACCATTCTTGGGTATAAGTAATAAGATTAATAATTTATCGTTTAGTTATAATTATGTTCTTTTCTATTACAAAGTGATTACTTTTGTCTATCTACCTACCGACAGAGATAGGTCACCATGATCAAGCTTCTAACATAGCTTCGAAAAAGCGGAAGTCAAGGAGTGGGCAAGACGGACTAATGAGCATAGCCGAGACTCTTGCAAAATGGAAAAACTACAACAACAAACTCGATTCTTCAGATATCATACAGAACTCAGCCCGTAAAACTCCTGCCAAAGGGTCAAAAAAGGGGTGTATGGAGGGGAAAGGCGGACCGGACAACTCTTGTTGTACTTATAGAGGTGTAAGACAGAGAACGTGGGGTAAATGGGTTGCAGAAATCAGGGAGCCCAAATCAGGTAATAGACTCTGGCTAGGTACTTACGGTACTGCCACTGATGCTGCCATGGCTTATGATGAAGCTGCAAAAGCCATGTATGGTCCTTGTGCCCGCCTCAATTTTCCTAGTTTGGGGACGGAGTTAAATTCTTGTTCTAGGCGAGTTGATTTTCGTGCAGATGAGGGTCCAAATGATGAGTATAACTTTCATAAAATTGGACGGGACGGAGACAATAAGGGTAGGTTGAGCATGAATGGTTCTACATATGGGACATTGGCTCTTGGAAGTGTGATAATGGCCAAGGAAGAAACAAAGAGGGAAGGTGGGTTGAGGGAGAAAGAATGGATAGGTGCAGTAAAGGAAGAAGCTAGTGAAAATGTCGGTCCAAGCTTATCGAAGAATGAATTGATGAACATGGATAGGCTTCTTGTGGCTGTAGATGGCTCTCTCGACCTTTCTCTCTCGCTTGGGGCCTTGAAGAATAATGCCTACTCCTCTTAGGCATTTTTTTTTTTTTTTTTGGTGGGCGAAAGAGTGTAATCCTTAGCTGTTGAATTGGAAGACGGGGACGGATGGTACAGGTGCAAATGCATGTAAATTAAAGAGGTAAAAAATCATGGAAATAGCGGGCACGAGGGGGAGGCAGCAAATAGGAATGGTCTGGGAAATCAGACTAGCGCAGGGACCGAGATTGCGAGATTATCTCATACTGTAGGAAGTGTAAATACATGAGACCTTGTTTGTAATTTTCTTTTGTTGTAATATGTAATGTTTATTGGAACTTTTTTTTTTTTTTTTTTTGAAAACGCAGGATGTTGGATAAATTTTACTATCAATTTAGATTTTAAACTTGGCTGATTAATATGTTGGCTGATTAATATGTTATGTATTGATTTGGTTTGGTTTGGTTTGATTTATTGATGCATTGGGTTTCATTTGTAATTTTCTGCTGTAATATGTACTCCCGCTCTCTGTCATGTAATAAATGTCATAGGTGACAGATGACAAGTTAATGTTTTTAAGTTTTTAGTTGTGTTTCCTTGATTGCTTCATATTGATATTGGTAGGGTGACACCTCCTATGGCGTTGCAACATGAGCGGATTTTGGCTATTTGAGGAGGGTTCTTGGACCCTTCCCCCTCCTGACTTTTTGTAATTTTTATAAATTTATTTTTTTATTCGAATTTACTATATTGACCCCCCTGAAAAAGGTCTAGATCCATCACTGCATTGCAATGCTTGTGCCTATTAGAATGAGTAGTATAAGTTTCATATCATATTTTTAGTAAGACGTTATTTATTTTGGAACAAATGAAATTGAAAAGTATGACATTTATTTTGGGACAGAGGATAAATGTTTATTGAACTTAATTTCGAGCCTTTGATGTATGTTCAACTATAACAACCCTAATTCCTTTTTGGGACAGTCAGGGGTGGCAATTTTTGATCCATATCCAATAACCCATCCATTAACCATTAATAAATGATTTATTGGGTTATCCATCTGGTATCCATTAGAATTATCGGTTCATATGGATAAAGACCTATAATAACCATCAATGAATTTGGACAACATGGATTTTTAACCGGGTTGCCATGGATTTACCCAAAATCTCTAACCCACACTGCTCATGATACTGTTATACTTTCTTCCTCCTTGTTTCCGCCGTCCACCCCACAACCGCCATCTCAGCCACCAATCCCCACATGATTCCATTTTGGGATTCAGAAAATAATAATAATAATAAAAAATAAAAAAACGGTGACAAAAAACTAATCTCGTTAAATATTTAACGAAAATTAGTCAAATATGATTTAAAAAGATAAATATTTAACAATTTTGTCAATGGAGTGAGGATATTTAATAAAAAGTTGAAACAGGAATGAGGACAGCTTGTACATTTGAAATAAAAAAAAACTAATCTCGTTAAATATTTAACGAAAATCAGTCAAATATGATTTCAAAATATAAATATTTAACAATTTTGTTAATGGAGTGAGGATATTTAATAAAAAGTTGAAACAGGAATGAGGACAGCTTGTACATTTGAAATTAAAAAAAAAAAAACTGATCTCGTTAAATATTTAACGAAAATCAGTCAAACATGATTTAAAAAGATAATGAGATAGTATCAAATCTCTAGAAACAAAACGTTAATCAGCTTAAATAAGACTAGGACTGAGCAACTACTTTCAAGTCTTTTAGCATTCTTTGCGCTTAATCTCAAATTTACAATGGATTATCCGGGTATTATCCATTAACTAACGGATAAAATTGGGTATTATCCATTAATACCCATTACATTAATGGGTATTAATGGATAATACCCAATTTTATCCGTTAGTTAATGGATAAATATGTGTTTTATCCAATGGTAACCGGGACACCCATGACAGACTATGAGGAGAGATGAAATTTAGGCTTGCTCAAGTCTGACCGGGGTAAAGACCGTTGACTTTTTAAAGATGGAGCAAGAAAATTGGCAGCCGGAAACAAATTGAATTGCAGTTGGTGTTTAAAAAACTAGTGAGTAACCCGTCGAAATTCGACGGGGCATAATAATATTACTAAGAATCATTAAATAAAAATATAATTGAAGATATACAACAACAACAACTGCATATGTTAAAAAAATATAAAATTATAGATATATTGTATTTTATTCTCACCATTATGACTATTACCATTGATCATTTAAATAGAAATGATACAAGTGATTTTCGTCATTAACCATAAAAAAAGAGAAAGAAACAGTTACAAAGATAACCTAAGGGCACTAAACAAACACATGAAAGGTTATGCCCGGGAAACTAAAAATATTTCACTTGGGACACTAAAAAATACTGAAATTACTTATACATATTTCATACTTACTCCAGAAGGACAGAGAAAGAGAGCACGGACAAAATTTTTTCATGTTTTTTGGGATTTCTGACGTAATATTTGGCAGAGGAAATATTTGGTCGAATAGGCCATAGCATGTGGCCGAATATTGGGTTGTCAAATTTTGGGATTTCTGACGTAAGGCATATTCGGGCGAATAAGGTTAGGCATTCAGCCGAATATGGCCCTGACGGGAAATTGTTATTTTTCAAGGTTTTTTCGGGAATTCTTTTCTATCTAGGTTTAGAATTCATTATAGGTTGTGCATATAAGCATATAAGCAGGGTTTCGCCCCAAAACTCATTGTAACTCCATATTAACATATTATAGTGCAAGATCCTGGCTTGTTAATGCCCCCCAGACGTAGTAAAAAATATTGACGAACCGGGTAAACAATTCTTTGTATTCTTTTACTGTTTTTGCTTTAATTATCGTTCTTGCATGTTGGGTTTGCACATTATATTATTGCGATCTGTTTGGTTTGGAGGGTCCATACCACAACAACCCACTCAGCTACTAATATTAAACATTTTTCCTTAAAACCCGTCACTTGGTCAAAATGTGAACAAACTAAAACGACAGAGAGAGTATTAATTTAGTTAATAGCAATCTAATCAATACTGTTGAGTACTTTTTTGTAATTCTATAAAACTAAGCTTAAATTTGCCGTTTTTGAAGTAAAATATAAACTTTACATTATGACGTACCAAAAGATAAATGTAAACCTTATTTTGAGACAAATAAAGAATAGAATAAACATAAGCATTATAAGCACGTTAATACATTTTGACATATGTCCATTTGTATATAATATACATTGGACCGACTTCCACATTGTTCTTTTAGCTTTCAACCCACCGTCGCAACTTTTTGAGTATCTATGCTACTCGGAGTGAGGTAATATTTTCATTTTCTTTTGAATTGCTTTCCTTGGATGTTTTATTGCAATAAATATATACACAATTATTTATAATTATTAAATCATAAGCGATAAAAAAGAATATTAATACACACACACACACACATACATATTCCTCAAGTTATATACTTATAATATAATGATTTAATTCATACCAAAACTAAGTGAGGAAATTCATTGGTAGCGGGGACGCCACCTTTAGCTCAATGGGTCATCTGATCCACTTGATTTTAGAGTTGAGTCAATTCCCCTTCCTCCCTCTCCTATAAATTTATAAATATAATATTTGTACCATTAAAATATATATTTTTTTTCAATTTTGATCTCCTTAAAATTAGGGAAAAAAAAAAAAAGAAGCTCATAACTGAATAAATATTTTTCTACAATGTCCTTATTCATGTCTCATTGGCATGATAAAAAGAATATAAATCCGATAATTAAATAATTTTTTTTTCTACAATGTCTTTATTCATGTCCCAACACCTGTTTTTTTTTTTTTTTTTTTTTTTTTTTTTTTTAAGGAATGTCCCAACACCTGTTAAGTAAAAGATTAAACAATTTTTTTGGCTTAAGTTATAAGTGTCTTAAAGTTCTCAACTTAAATAAACACTTGTTACCTAATCATTGATTCGTTTCTTTTATCTTAAATAGATCCAATTGCAGAGATTTGATTAAAGGTTTTGAGAGTATCTATTACTGTATTTTAAATAATTTGAATTTTAAATTATGATGTAATAATATGTAAATATGAGTGGCATAAGCCTTATGCGCTGCAATATAGGATCACAATATCATAAATATAATACTTTTGATAGAAATTCAAATGTGTTACACCAAAGTCAAAAAACCATGAAAGCTTTTTACTCCCTGGTCCCGTTCATCCTTTCAAAATGTTATTTGTGAGTCAACTTTTAAATAAAAATAGTCCTAAATAAATTATCACATTTAACTATCTTTAAATATCATGAAGGTAATACAAAAACAATTAAGTTTAATTGTCAATTTAATTAGGTTGTCCAAAAAAATAAAAAAATTAGTGCCAAAAAAATCAAAATATAATGTTAATTTGGGGATCAAAGTAACAAATTATTGTCGTATCACTACTATTAGCATCAATTAATAAGATTTCGAACATGTCTTGGAATAATATTATCTATATCTAATTTCAAAATTAAGGAAAATATGTACTCCCTCTGTCCCAAAATGAGTGTCCATTTTCAAAAAAATCTAGTCCCAAAATAAGTGTCTTTTTTTAACATAACTTTGTCCCTAAATATTTTTTTTTCGTTTTTGTTTTCACCGGTCTCTTTATACGTGCAAAACTAAATGTTTGGAAAGGAGATTACAAGATTATATATGAATCTTCACCATCAAATTGTACAAAGAGTTGAGATTTTCAAATATCCCTTAAAATTAAATTTGGACACTCATTTAGGGACAGATGTAGTAATATTTATTTTAATCTGATACAACTTAAAGAATAGTTTAATACACATGACATATCCTAATTTAAGATGGAATGCAAAATTATTTCTTCCTTAGCACTACTATTACTCCTATGCTATTCGTGAATTTAGTTTAAAACAACATTACACAAAATCCATTAAGCAATCTCGAAAAGATGATATGTGCTTGGTTGTGATAGCTCCGTGCAATGTTGTTGGTGATAATTGAAAGAGAAAGACTGTGATTGATTTTTTTTTAGCCAAAAATGGTATAACAACAATAACAACAAAACTTTGGTCTCAAAATGATAAGTCAGAAAGTTAAATGTAATTAATTTTATTATTTCTTTTATGTTCATTTCCATGAGTATATGAAACTACATTGTTGTAGCTTTTGACTATAATATCTTTCGTATTCAAATGTGCTCCTCTATAATCCGAGATGCTTATAAAATCATACTCATTTGACGAATTACTCACTAAGAACTCGAGTTTTTTTAGCTCTGACATATCCTTTTTCAATGTTAATGTTGTGCATTGTTGTAACCTCTTTTAAAATTATTTATTTCAAAAGAAATGTTATCATTATGTGTTTTACTAAATAAAAAATGATTCTTTTTTTTATTATTTTTATTGACTTTAATCTAGTATATGGAGATGAACAGTTAATAAGACTAAATAAGAGAACAATGATATATATTCTTTTTTTATTAATGAGATAGAAGATCATTTGATGGGTGATTTGGATAATTCCGTCTATTTTTATATTTGGCAAGCTTTTCCTAATCAACAATAAACTTAACTCTCTCTCAGCCTTTCTTCTCCATTTTCCTTTCTCTTCCTATTCTTCAATTTTTTTTCTTTTATTTTTAATTAGTTTAATCGTAATCTTCTTCATTTTGTCAATCTTTCAACAACACAATTGTTTATAATTTTAAAATTGAAATTATATTAAACAATTGTGTTGTTGTTTTTCTATATAATATAATGTATAATAAGATTCTCTACTAACTGAGAGCCGTTTTATTCTCTCCTTGTGAGAGCCTATGTTTATCTTCTTGTTTGTTTGTTGTTGTTTTATTTGTTTTGTAATTGGAACGGCTCTTGCATTCTTGCACAATGAAGAGGTTGCCATTTTTCTTGCTACAAAGGGTGTTTCACATATTTTGAGATGTTTGGCGGGGCGTTTCTTTGTCAACCCGGATTCTCAAATTTATCTAGTGCTCAACGCAATATATTATCAATGGTGAGATTTTTTGAATGCCAAAGTAAGGCGGTGTCCAAGTGTTTATTGGAGTGGAATCCGTACATTTCAAAATTTTGTTTGGAAAGACAACCCATAAAAGGAACCCGCCAGTAAATGCTAAAGTAAATCTTTTTTTTAGTAAATGCTAAAGTAATACTCGAAAAAATTAAAAGACAACCCATAAAAGGAACCCGCCAGTAAATCTTTTTTGCGGGTATTAATTCATTCATTCGGATTAACAAAAAATTCAATAATACATCTATTCTTTCAAAAATGGAGTAACTTTTTCTAGAATTATATTCTTCAGTTGGATCTGCAAAATGAGAAACAAAGAAACAAAAATCAAAATGGGAGAAGGAGTTACATTTTTCATCGATCAATTAATCCTGTTGTAGATCATCAACAAAGATCATTAGAGCTTTCCTTTAACATTCAAAATAAATTGAACATAAAGAAATAACTAAGTAGCAAGGTTGATCTATATCATATCCAGAAACATTTTTCACAATATTATAAGGACATGTACAACAAATTGTAAATGAGAGAATAACCAAATAGCAAAGAGGATTTTAATATTTTCCAATAATATTTAACGAATTGGTCACTCACCATGTATTCAAATTCTCTTCAACTCAAAATTCAACCTGCAACTCGCAAAAATACATAAAGGGATATTAAAAATATACACATTGACCAAGACTTGAAAATAAAAATACATTGATGGAGTCGTGAGTAAATAAAGAATACAATGTGTTTATATATAGAGAGAGATATAATTTGAATTAAGATTATCAGTGAAAAAAGTAAATATTTTGGCCGGATAATTTGGGCTTGAAGATTAGTATTTTTTTATTTTTTATTTTTGAAGGGAATATTAAGTATATTGATCAATTTTAAAGTCTAATGAGATAAAATTCTAAAGTCAAACAATTTGAAATTCATGTGTGCTTAAATTTAGGTAAGAATTAGTAGTTAAATAATTCCCTTAAATAAAACATATATGAATTTGAATTCTAATTTCAATTTCAATTTCAATTTCAAATTACAATACAATCATTTTCTTAGTTTTTTTTTTTTTTTTTATATATATATATATATAATACAATCCTTTTTTTTAATTTCAAATTATACTACAATTGCCTTTCCTTAATTAACATGTTTTTAATTAATAAAATTCGATTGGAGTTTGATAAGAATTGGTATTCAAAAATATTCCTTTAAATTATATATCAAAAAAAGTTAAGTATATAAAGGGTAAATTAATCATACCTTTAAATCTCCTTGATTGAAGTTTAACTCTGTAATCAATATATTTAAATATTTGAATTTCTAGCTAACTTAGGATATGATTTAATCAATTACATCCATTCCTTAATAAGCTTCCAAATTTGAAATTTAAATTTCAAATTCACTATATTTTTAGTGCAAGCCAGCCGATTTTTTTATAAATTTTTGTTGTTGTTGTTGTTGTTGTTGTTGTTGAAAGCATCAAAATGTGCTGACCAATCAAATGGCGCCACGTGGCTTTATGATGTGGCATTATGACGTGGCGCGCTGTGAGGCCTGGAAATGTTCCTGCTTTTATATATTATATAGATGATCGTGGGGTAAGCTGCACCAACCTCATTTTATATGGCAAAGTGCACTCCAATAGCATAATACTCCCTGTACCCATGTCCCAAAAAAATAGTTTTATTAGTCAACAAAAATAAACTTTGATCAAACACTGGTGTTAATTTAATGATCACAATGAAATCCTAAAAAATGTTATTGATAAATCAGTTAATGATTTATCAATTACAAATTTTAAAATTCACTAGAATGATTAGATCGTCACCAATTGTTGGTCAAAGTTCATTTTTGTTGACCATAAAAAGTCAAAATGAGACTATCTTTCGGGACAGAGGGAGGGAGTACATAAAATCGATTGATCTCATTATATTATCTTCGTTTTTTTTCATTTTTGAATGGAGTAAACGATCAAAATGACCCGCGTACTATATGAATACAACCAATTTGACCTACGTACTATCTAAACTACCAAATCAAGCTGCGTACGATGCATAAATCAACCCAAATCGTTAGTACACGTTAATAAATGTTAACAAAAGTTAAAAACTTAACGGACATTACAATCAAAAGTTTCAAATTAACCCGTTCACATTAAAATAAACAAAAAATATTTACTCCACCATCCTCCTTAATCTTTTTTGTTTCAAAAGAACCATCCTCCTTAATATGACATATTCATCTGAAGCAATATTTATATTTTTGAAAATAATACTTTTAAAAAGCTAAACATAACATTAAATAAGTATTTTTTTCTAAAGATCATTAAATTAGATTGAAAGAAGAAATCATTCTTGGAAATTGTAATACATTTTAATATTTTCATCATGCATATTTTGCAAAAATCTATATTTAACTAAGTGCCATTATGTTACTCGTATTAGCCTATATTTCTTCAAAAAAGATATACTCCCTCCGTCCCTATTTACCTTACAAAAATGAGGCTTTGCACAAAAATTAAGAAAATGATCGTAAAGTTGATGTGTTGTGAGTGTAGATAGTTGAGTGGGAGAGAGAAAATGGGTAGAGAAAAGTAAGTGGATAGTTGTTGTGAGTATGACAAGTGGGTCCCACTATTTAAAAAATGTTTAAAAGTTTCTTTTTTGGGATTTTGTAATGTAAATAGGGACACCCAAAATGACAATTTTTGTAAGGTAAATAGGGACGGAGGCTCCCTCCGTCCCAAAATGATCTCCACGTTTGACTATTCAAACTTTTTAAGGATATGAACATTTGCTTCCCTACCCATGTTATATTTGTGGATATTTAAGCCTAAATTGTAGAAATGAGAAGAACTTTTTGAGACAATAAAAAATAAAAAATAAGAAGATCATTTTGGGACGGAGAGAGTAATTATTTTTTGAAAAAAGGAATAATGTTTTTAATATTTTGAGCAGATTTTTTTTTATAACTAAGATTATGTTATCTTCAAACCACAACCACCTACCTCAATTCACCACCACCACCCACCACCCACTACCACCACCCACCACAGCAATCCACTACCAAAAAACACCACTATGAAAGGCAAAATGATCGCTAACCAGAACAACCATCAACCAACACATTTGGGTTCGCACAAAAGCCGCACACACAGACGAACAAACGCAGAAATCACCCACATAATAAGACAAAAATCAGAACATGATAGTTAACGTACACATGTAGACACAGACGTACATACACAAGGAATCAAAAAAAAATTCAACAGATCTGTAACAATGGAGAGAAAGAGTGAGAGAGAGGCGCGATTTCGTCGAGGGGGAGGAAGAATAAATCCGACGTTGGAGGTGGATCTTGACGGGGGAATGGTACAGAGGAAGTGTTAGGTTGCAGGTGAATTTCGCCGGAGTTGGGGTAGGGGGAAGCCCGCGAGGATAGTGGTGGGGTTTGGCCGAGGCAACGGGGGGAGAAGAAAGGTGGTTTCCGGTGTAGGAGGTTTCGAGGCGACTGGGATCTTCAATCTGGGTTTTGCAGTTGTTGGTGAAGGGAGCAATGTAAATGTTACAGAGAGGTTGGATGAACGGGATGAAGAGTGTGTGATGGGAGGTTGGGATTTTTTTCATTTAAACTTTTTTTTTTTGCCAGATTGTTGGTTATAATGAGGAAAACAAATTATTTAAAAATCCTTTAGTATATGAAATTATATTAAAGTTCAATATGTTTTATATTTTACATTGTAACCCCCTTAACTTTCACATGACTCATAAGCATGTATTTTTAATATATTGTTAACACATTTAAAATTTTGATTGTAATGTACGTTAAATTTTTAACTCTTGTTAACATTTATTAACGTGTACTAGCGATTTAGGTTGATTTGGTTGATTTATGCATAGTATGCAGGTTGATTTGGTAGTTTAGATAGTACGCGGTTCAAATTGGTTGTATTCATATAGTACGCGGGTTATTTTGGTCGTTTACTCTTTTTGAATGAATGTCATTATATCATCTTGTGAGCATAAGATAAAATCAGAACATGACAGTTAACGTAATCAACAATGAAAAGCTCATTTAATTCACTAAAGATGGACATTTACAGATTTTCTTTATTTTTTTGGGGAAAAGACAAACTACTTCCTCGATTTAGAATACAAGTCTTTTTCAAAGTTTTCACAAATTTTAAAAAGTGCAATCATATTACTACTTTGCTTTGCAGACGAAGTACCAAAATTATATTATGAGTTATCTGTTTTTTACGCGTTACTTCGATTAACAAAGTACAATTTGTTGGGTGGCAACCCAAAGTCCCACATCGGCAATTGAGGAAACAATTGCAAGGTATATAAGAGCACCCACCTACTTCATTAGTGTGAGGCCTTTTGGGGATGCCCAAAAACAAATCTGTGCGGGCTAGGCCCAAAGCGGACAATATCATACTAATGCGGAGAGTGGTGGTGGTGGTCGCGGTCCCTACACAATTAGTATACATATAACAAGTTTCAATGTAATGTAAGGAAATATTGTCATTTTGAAGTTTTTATTGATAAAAATGACTAATATTTGAACCAAATTTTAGGTGTTAAAAGGACAAATACATAGGAGTATTTTTTTTATTTGAGGAAGAATTATCTATGATGTGGTGAAATGGATTATGGAGGAATAAGGGTAATGTTTTAAAATGGGTGAATAATGATAGTTAGATTGGCGTTTTTTATTCTTTTTTATGAAGTCTAGTTATCGTTGGTGTTAAAAGAGACCAACTGACTTTTACTACCTCTGTCCCTAAATGAGTGTCCAAATTTTATTTTAAGGGAAACTGAAAATTTCAACTTTATGTATAATTTTCTAGCAAAGATTCATATATAATCTTGTAATCTCATTTCCAAACATTTAGTTTTGCACCTATAAAGAAACCGGTGAAAAATATTTTGAAAAAAAAACATTTAGGGACAAAGTTATGTTAAAAAAAGACACTCATTTTGGGATAAATATTTCTTGAAAATGGACACTCATTTAGGGACATGAGTACTACTTTTATGCAACAGGAATAAATTATGAGCAATGTTTGAGGGTGTAAAAGGAGTTTATAAAAATCTATAATACAATACAGCACAGTAATAACTACCTTTTAGCTCGGGATAAAAAGCGGCCGAGAATTATTGGCAACCGTTCTAATCCTACGGATAAAATTAACCCGGCTAACCCACGTTCTCCTCTCATCCATCAAATTCGAAACCGTCCGGTACCCCTCTTCCCGATTCACCGTCTCACACTAAGCCCCCACCTCCGTTTCGACCGAAGATGACGGTTGCCGAGCAGTTCGATTTCCAGGTTTACTCTCTCCAATAACGACGCCCTCACGTACGTCTATTAATTTCGTTATCGTCGATCGAATCTTCTCTACGGTCTGGGTTACTCTGCTACCTCACGATCCTTCATCTTTCAACCCCCTCTCTCGGTACTTTTGGTTAAGTGCATGGAAGGTGTTTGATTTATTGTCTGTGTTTTGTGTCTCCACACCAAGTTTCTTGCCTCAGTACCTCAGGTGTTGAATGTGCATTAATGGTAGACATTTTGGAATGGTAAATAAATACCTAATTGTCATGTCAATTGAGCAGCCAACCCAAACAAACCCAAACATCACGTTTCAGATCCAGGGTTTTACAATTTGGTTTCGTTAATTCTTTCAATCCCGACAGTTAACAGCGGTAAACAATAATTGTTTATGAGAATTCTGCAACGCCTTTACTGGCCTTCTGTTTGGATTTCAGTAACAGTCCAATTGCCAGAAATCAAGGTTGGGTTTGTCACTTTATCCAGTTGCCGGCTCGAAGGAGAAGAGACAGCGATGAAGGCAGCGGGGGAAAGAGTTGGAGGAAAGAGACGGCGTTGGATTAGGTGGTATTTGAGTTATCGCAACCACCATATCGGGGTGGCTCCGATGAATCGGTAACCCCACATCCTCCCGTCCACAAACCGCTCCAACTTTTCCGTCACTCTTTCCTCTCACCACAGGACCTTCTGACCTTCTCCAACCCAATTGCCTTCAGCGCCTATGCGAACTCCCATATTGGATTCCAGAAGAAATTGGAGGCCTTAATCTGATAGTTTCTATTTGGGCTGTCTAACTTTAACAAAGGTAGCTAATAGTGGTTGTGTTTTTTTCTTTTTGTATATTTTGTGTATACTGGATTCTTCAAGTTGTTGGTTTATTTCCTTACAAGTATTGCCTTTTGATGTGTGGGCTGTGTAGTGGTAGCAGATGTGCTTTAACAGAACTTAGAAACACACAAAAATTATAAAAACCATGAGCATCTAACTTACAAAGCCTGTTACTTAGCCTCTTTTGATTTGGAGAGTGGTCTTCTTTTGATTTGGAGAGTGATCTGTGGAACTGCTGCTTCAGGTACAATGATAAAGAAATATAAGTAAATTGATTCTCCCTCTATCCTTAAATGAATGCATGATTTTTCTCTGGAATGTGGAAGACGTTGTTAACGCAATTGTTTGCATGATGATGTCTTGCCAATTAGAATTTCCCAGTGATGGGGCCCGAGAGAAAGCTGTTTTTTCGGGTGATGACTGTTCTTGGGGTCAGTTTCTTTGGATCGAATTATTATTGTGGCTAACCAGTTGCCCTAAGGGCCAAATGTAAGTTGGTGTGGAGGATGACATTTGCCACCTGATTGTAGAATCAGCAGTGGTCCTCCTTACTGTCAGATGTGGAGAGTCCCCCCTCCCCCAGCAGATTGTTCAAAGCAAACAACTATATTTTAGATGAGGGTCAAATTACTAGCAACTTTCTCATGGTATGATATAGTCAATTACTACTTATGTATGAGGTGAGTTAAGTGTCTGGATGATTTCATACCTTCATACCCTTAGTGTGTTTCAGCTGACGATGTCCAAAATATTTGTGAGTTCCATGGTTAGCTTTTGAACAAATAATGATTCACATATAGAACTTTATGGCATTAGTTATATAAATAGGAATAAGTGAATGGCCTTTGTATATGTAGTATAATACATCAAAGGTAGCTAATGTGTTTCCATATAACTTGCAAATAGATTGGAACTAGAATAATTTTTGAACCTATGCAAGCTGTTGTACTATGTTTTCTTAGATTTAGGATGCCAAAACTTTAATTCCAATAGCGGATATGGACATTAATGTCCTTTTGTTCTTTATCCACTATCTCTTGACGTAGTGAGCATTGGATTGAGTTAGCCTTTTTGTTCTCTTAGTTTTTAAAAATTTGTTGCTCTTTCACGTTAGTCTTTTTTTTAATACTCCCTCCGTCCCAAGATGAATGAACCAAAAAAAAAAAAAAAGCAAAAGTGAGTTTCTCAGTTACTTATTCCCAGTTGTCTTAGCTTGCACATTGGTAAATAACATCCACATTTCTCTAATTTGGTGAGTTACTTCTTAATTGAACAAGGTACATGGAGATGGAAATCAACATGCAGAGGGTTTGTTGACAATGAAAGGAGTAATTGCCGCCAAGGCATTGGCAGAGAAGCTGAAAAGGCGAGTGAACATCGTGCAACCAAAGAAAGAAGGTGTTGGTAATTGGCGCAAGGCCAAGAGTGTCAGTGATGCTGATGATAGCAATGACAAGGGGAATTAAGTGCTTTGTGCAGTGTTGATCCTTGATCCTAACTTGGTCTGTTGAAATCACAAGTGAAGGTTACGATTCATAAACCCTGGCTATGTTTATCCTTTTTTTAACTGCTAGATTCGTATAGAATTCGTTGTTGTGGGTTTCCCAAATGAAAGTAAATTTAATCCAAGTGAAGTCTTTGTTTTCTGTCTTTGTCTTCTTCATCTTTTTACTTATATATATATATATATATATATATATATATATGGTCGTGCTCCTGTGAGAACCTAAATATCGTGAGAAGTTGGATACATTAGGTTTTTACCTAATGTATCCAATGGTTCACTTGGATACATTGGATACATTACTTGGATACATTAGGTAAAAACTAATGTATCCAATGGTTCACTTGGATACATTGGATACATTAGGTTTTTACCTAATGTATCCAAGTTCTCATGGTTCTCACGATATTTAGGTTCTCATTTGAGCACCTACCTATATATATATATATATATATATATATATATATATATATATATATATATATATATATATATATATATATATATATATAAAAGGTAGCTTAACTTATCCTACAATTCTACTTTTAGTTTTTGAGTTTATTTCATTTCTTATAGATCATTTTCAGCGGAGAGGTTGGTAGGATCAGAAACGGGAATCTTAAACAATGGCAAAGTCCATGTAAATTCACAATTCATAGTATCCTGATTTCTAGAAAAGTATGCGTCTAAAAGAGATTAAAAAACTAATAGGAATTGTTATTTGTGGATTGATTGTAGTGTGCTTCATACCATTAAGTTTATCACTGACTTGGATTTGTGCTGTGTTGGTGCACTTGAAACAAGGTTGTCTATGCCTTAGTAGCATTTTTAGTACTTTTTACTTCTTCCGCCTCAAAATGAATGTCCAAATACACTCTTCATCGAAAGTACATTTGGACATTATTTTTGGGATGGAGGGGTAATTAGTTAAAATATCAATTTTGTTAATCATTGACCTGAGAAATACCAATATGATAGTCCTGTTTGACTTTTCAAACATTTTAAGGTTGCATTATAACTTTTGAAAATTCAATGATTTTAAATTTGGAGAGTTGAAATTATATTTTTCGTTCTTCATTGTAAACGGCATTTTTTTAAATTTGGAGAGTTAAATATGGCTACACTGTTTGTCTTACATACTCAATGAAGTTCTATATGTTGAATCATAGTCTTTGTAACATCTGTATATCGTAGACAGAAGTGAGTAACATGGTCATGAAATAAAATATTGATTCATAATTGTCACTAGATCAGTTCTTTCTTCCATTAAATGTGGTTCAAGTGGTATTTATTGTATATGAAGCATTTTGAGATTTGGTAGTCACGACATGATCAATTATTTATTTGAGTAATGAATAAAATATGTTTCCAAACAGAGTACATTGGAATGTCAAACAATTAGAATGATTTGTTGACCATGAAGGAGCCACCTGGTAGAGATTGTGCGATTGAAGAATGAAAGCGGTGGCAGTGACAACAGGGCCAAGAGTGGCGGTGAGGGTGGTGGTTGTGTGAAAGGAAAAGAAGGGTGTAGAAGAGAAAAGGGGAGATTTAGTCAGCACCAAAAGTTTGGACCGATTAACTCAAAAGAAACTTTAAGAATTGATGGAGCTAATAAGTTGGCACATTCTGAACTAAAGGTCATGCGAACATCTCTTTTTTCGTGCACACTCCACTCCACAATAAAATTCAGGTATACGTTAGTCTCAGTCATACATTAAATAAATTTGTGCTGACCCGTGCTATTGGCACGGGCTTTTGAATACTAGTATGATACAAATTGAAGTGATATTGCATTGACTGTGGGTTGGCTATATTTTGATTAAAAGTAATAACAAAATTATGACACTTTATTTTGTGAATTATACTTTGTTTCATTTTTTATGACTTTATCCTTAATTACTCACTCCATCCTATAATAAAGTATACATTTGCTTTTAACACGGGAATTAAGGAAAAATATTGAAAAAGCATATGTTGTGAGTGAGAAAGAGAGAGAAAATGGGGTAAGGAATAGTGAGTGAATAATTGTTGAGTGGAAAGGAGAGAGAAAGTTGAGATATTTTTTTTCTTTTTTGGTAGGTGCTACTTTTTAATGGGACACTCAAAATGGAAAAATGAGTACCTTGTTATGGGATATAGGGAGTATAATAAGTTACTACGTTAGATGATATCCTAATGCATATTCCCTCTGTCCCATACCAATGTGTCACAAATTTTCTTTTTGGACGTCTTATTGAAATAAATACATTACTAAAATGGTAAAGATATATCCCTCATTCTCTCGCCTACTTTACTTTTATACTCACAACACTTACATTTTCTCTTTCATACCTACTTTTCATACTCACAACACTTACAATATCCTTAATTCTCATGCTAGAATCATTTGTGCTCATTGATCTGGGACGGATGGAGTATGTGGTAAATCAGTAATACACAATACTCTCACCGTCTCACTTGAATTAGGACAAATTTTTATTTTAGGTGTCCCATTTAAAATAGAACAACTCAAAAATGGAAGTGTTTTAGTCAGTGGGGACCATATTTACACTCACAACAAATTTTCACTCTTTTTTTAACTCTATTTTATCTCTTCTACTTAAGTTTTTATATTCACAATACCTGCTCCGCTAATACTTTCTCCTTAGTCGTTATGTCCAACTTAAAATTTTTATTTCGAGCGTGAGGAAAAAAATAAACTCCCTCGGTCCCATTTTAAATTGCAAAATTTTCCATTTTGGATGTCTCATAGAAATCGTAAAATCCAAAAATAGAAAGTTTTTACCCACTTGCATACTCACATCTAGAGCCGTCGATTCGGGATAACGGGACGGGACGGGACGAAACTATGGTGTCCCGCTATCTATACGGGCCGGGCCTAATTTTACGCGGGACGAAAATTCCTTGTCCCATCCCAAATCACCTCGGGACGCGGGATAATACGGGACGAACACGGGATAAGTTAACTCAATCACCAATCACAAAAAAATACGATTTTTCAAACAAAAAACACAAATCCAACTACTTAGTTTTTACATAAGTATCATACAAATAATTTCATAGCAGCAGTTCAAAGTTCAAACTTAAAAAAAAAAAAAAAAAAAAAAACAGAAGTTTCAAGTTTTTCCAAAAGAAAAAAGAGAGCAGAATGTTTCAAAAGAAGTTTCAAAAGAAGGCAGAAGCCCCAAATTCATAGTAACATATTAAGCACAGTAAAGCCCTAAACATAAATTAAAATTGATTTTCTTGTAATTTTACAACACTGCATTCCAATTTTCAAATCATAAAATCTACAAACTCTGTAATTATATTCTATTGCAGAGAAGAGGAGAATCGTACCTGAGTAACGATTGATGTCGCCGGGATGACCAGAGGAAAAGATATCACCGGAAAAAGAGGAGAAGATGTCGCCGGTGTGAGACTGTCGGAGAGAGAAACGAGTGCCTTCGCCGGTGTGGGAGTGAGCCGGAGTGTCGATTGTCGAGGTGAGAATCGTCGCCGTTGTGTGGGAATCGTAGAAATTCAAAGGCGCCGCCGATGTGAGTGTGGGTGTGGAAATCGTGGTCGACTGGTCGTGGCTCGTGGGATTAGGGATTTAGCCTTTAGGGCATACTGAGAATGAGATCGACGAGAGATGGGCAGTGAGATCAATGAGAGACTTGGGCTTCTAAAATTTGGGCTTGACTTGGGCTTACCTTAGGAAATTTGGGCCTACTAATGTTTCAAAAAAATTCGGGACATCCCGTCTGTTGGGTATGCTTATTATAAACCACTCCTATTACGTTAATTTGATTGATCCCATAACCTAATTTTTACTCTTTGTGGACTTTAGGATATATTGTAAGAAGTACTTGTACTTCATTTAGAATAGTCCACTTTCTAGTTTGATAGGCTTAGCAGATTAGGTCCCTAAATTTTTTCTAAGTCTGGAGATATGTGGCAAGGCTAAGTCTACCGCATGAGTATGTCTACCGCATGGGCTAGTGCTTGCCGCATGGATCAACTCAACACATGCTTTTTACCTACCGCATGAATCAAGCCGACCGCATGATTCATTCTACCGCATGGTACCAGAGTTGAAGAAACTCGAGTTTGGTTCAAACTTAACCATGGTTATACTTATGTCCAAAACCTTGGTTAGTTTAGAACGTTGCAAATTCAAATTTCAAATTTGAATACAACTGTCATCATAGTACAGTTGGACCACCATGACTCTGCAACAAAAGGACAACTCAGACTGAGCTCCAATTAGAAATCAACAGCTCATTGTCCTCCAAACTTGCCCTCCAAGAATTCAAACGGCTAGTTTCTCCATCAAGGCTATAAATAGACCTTGAATTCTTCATTGAAGAAAAGCTGAGATTCTAAGAGAGAAATTGCTGTTGAAATTCTTGGTGATTGAAGATCATACTCAAGATTTCCAGAACCCTTCGAATCTTCAAGCACTCAACCTTCAAGTCTTCATCAAATCTCCAGCAACATTCAAGATCATATCTCAAGCCTCTCACACAAGTTTCATTAGGCTCTAAAATCATATAGATTCAAAATAGCTTTTGATTCTTACACACACACTCACCCCGATTGATCAATCACATAGATTGAATCATTAGGGATACACTGGTCTAAGTCTAGGATTTGAACTTCATAGAAATAGGTGTTGATTCAATACTTCATCTCTGTAATCTGTACTCAAGTGAATCTAATATATACCTCATTCAAAATCCAAGACTGACCATCTTGGTAAAGGACGTAGATCTTTTAACAAATCAAACCTTTCCAAATCATTGTGTTCTTTACTTACTGCACTTTACCTTTCTGCAAATTTACTTTAAGTCTTGTTCATCTTGTTCCTATTGTTCTTCACTTGTTCATATTAATCTTGTTTGTCTTTTAGTGTTTGATCTTTCAGATTTAAGAACAATTGTGAATTGTGTTTGTTTGTCTACCTCATTGCCTAAGTTAAAATCTGACTAACTTATCATTTGCCAAAAATCTCTAAGACACAAGTTTTCAATCTCTCAACCTACCTCACTTTAACCTACCGTACTCCTACCTACCGCATACACATCTACCGCACCACCTACCGCACACCAACCTACCGCATTGAACTTATTAAAACCAACTCTTAACTTGTTTCAACGAAAACTTCCGCTGTGCATTTTATACTTGACCGCGTGGTTTTTATCTACCGCAAAATTCAAGTGTAAGCATAAAGGTTGAATTTTGAAAAAGGGTTGAAATTTTAAATAGGCTATTCACCCCCCCCCTCTAGCCTCTTTTCATACCCTTATTGTGTCTCTGGGACCAACAAGTGGTATCAGAGCAAACACCTTTATAAAACTTCTGTTTTTCAAGCTTAACAGCTTGGGTGCCGATTCAAAATGGCAAGTCAGAAAACTATGGCAACGGTTAACTTCACTCACGTTCCAGCGTTCGACGAAGATAATTTTGACGTATGGAAGCACAGCATTCTAACTCAGTTCTACTCCATGGACGAGCAACTTGGTGATTGTCTTACCATTGGACCATACTTCCCAATGAAAGCTAATCCGGATCCAGAAACCAATGGTGCAAATCCGACTATCAAGAAACCAAAAGCTGAATGGACCGATGAAGAGAAAAGACTGGTTGGAATGGATGTGAAAGCAAAAAGCATACTTCTAAGTACCTTGAGTACGTCACAGCGTCGACAGATCATGGAATGTTCTACTGCAAAAGAACTTTGGGATGCAATTGAAGATTACATCGAATGAGATCAAGCTTGCAAGGAAAGCAAAAAGTTTGCAATTCAAAGAAGATTCAACAACTTTGCTAAGATCCCCGGTGAATCACTAAGAGCCACTTATGATCGTTATTGTGAGATCGTGAGTACTTATACAGCACTCGGAAAGAAGCTTAACAAGAAAGAAATCAATGTTAATTTTCTTGCCGCTCTTGGTTCACAATATCTACACAAAGGAAACACTCTTGAAGATACCAAGCTACTAGATGACATGTCTCTCAGAAGCCTCTATGCCAACCTCAAGGTCTTTTATATCAAGCTTAACAACATTGCTGAAATGGAAGGAAAAACAAAGAGCTTATCGTTGGTTCCTCAAAAGGAAGAAGTGATCGAGGAAGAAGATCCAAAAATCTCCACATCAGATTTACTTGATATGGATGATGATGATGATTTTGCTATGTTCGTGAAAAGATTCCAAAAGTTCAGAAAGACAGCAAGACCCGGATCAACAAGCAAAGCTCCAACAAGGTTTTCAAGGAGCAACCCTTCAAAGAAGAAAGAGAACTTCAACTTCTCCAAGAAGAAAGAAGATCTTGTTTGTTTTAATTGCAGGAAACCAGGTCACTTCGCATCAGAATGTCCAATTCCCAAGTATGAGTATATGAAGAAGAAAAGTAACTTTACTCCAAGGTATTCAAAGCAAAAGGGAATGATGGCTGAAGAAGACTCTACCTCAAAAGAGTTAGCTACTTGGATAGAGTCAGACTCTGATGAAAGCGATGAGGATTCTGAAGAAGGTCACATCTGTTTGGTCGTTCAGTCCGATGATGAGGATGATAATAAAAGTCGTCGCTCACCAAATGCAAAACCTAAACGGATAAGTTATACGGCCGATGAACTTGCTGAAAAAGGATTCCTAACTCCGGTTCAAAAGAATGGTGATCTTCTATTTTCAAGATGTGATGTGAGTGCAGCAAAGAAGGATCTACTAAACCCCAAAGTGAAGGAAGTTCTGTCTACCACACCTCAAGTCAAGTTTGACATTTCCCCTGATGAACAAGAAAAGATGTTCATGAAAGCTGAACAGGTAATTAGTAAGTTTTCTGGCATGAAGGAAGCTTTAGCACTTTCAACTGAAGAAATTTCCCAGCTTAAGACGGAGAAATCTCTACTAAGATCTGAACTCACCCTCCTTAAGGAGCAGATCAAGAGCATGACTCCTCTTACTGATCGAAACCGTTTCTTAGAAGAACAAAATGCTATAGTTAAAGTTAAAAACGATGAATTGGTTGCTGAGATAAATGATCTTAAAAGAATCACTAATGAGTGGACCAATTCTCGTGTCACTATGGAACAAATCTTAGAATCCCAAAAGCCTAGTGGTGATAAAGAAGGCTTAGGATTTCAAACTAGTGACGACTTTAAATGTGCATCTTGTTGTGAAAGAGATGAGAAATTTACCCAGCAAACTTTGGAAGGGTCGAAGGCTAAACATCATGTTTCAAAGGGTGTAGGACAAGAACCAAAGAAGAAACTGGAATTCAACTATGTCTACCCTAAGAAACAAACTGGAAAGGCAAAGTTGAAAGGTATTTCCATGGATGAACCTACCGCAGAGGCTTCCTCTAGCAAGGTAGATGGTGCTCCCTACCGCGTAATCTTGCCGCGAGGTCAACCGACCGCACCAAGGAAGATGGCTACCGCATGGAAACCATCGACCGCAAGTGGTGGCAAGGCAGCAAAATTCAAGAGGATGAATTTTGTTAAGGAGACCTCATCCATACCAGTAAATGATGTTGTTCTTAAGACCTCAACGAAGTTTGTTAACCTTCAGTTGGGTGGCTTCCACCATTGTTCCGTGTGTGATGATTATGGTCACAAGGCTGCTGAATGTCTTTTAAGATTCACACCAAATCCCAGAAGGCTTAAACCCCCTTCTGTGAGGCAAGTGTGGGTTGTTAAAAGTTGCTAACCCTTTGGACCCAAAAGAATAAAAGGGGACCTTGTTCTTAAATGTTTATTTTATAGGTTCTCTGCTTAATGGCTGGACTCTCCAAGGATAGATCAAGTTTATGGTATCTCGATATTGGCTGTTCAAGGCACATGACCGGAGATATCAACTTATTGGAAGATGTCCGTGAAGAAAAGGGTCCATCAGTAACCTTCGGAGATAATAACAAAGGAAAGACTGTAGGATATGGAGTCATTCGTAAAGGAAAAATCACCATCCAAGAAGTCTCTCTAGTTATTGGACTACAACACAATCTACTCTCAATATCTCAGTTCTGCGACAAAGGATTGCAATGCCACTTCACTTCAAATTTCTGTCTCATCAAAGATGGCATATCCGGCGTCACTTTGCTCAAAGGGATTCGTAAGAAAAATGTTTATGTTGTTGATTTTAATTCATCTTGCATTTCTTCTAATCTCTGTTTTGTAGCAAAGAATGTTAGTGAGAATAGTTGGCTGTGGCATAAAAGACTAAGTCACTTAAACTTCAAGTATCTCTCCAAGATTGGTAGAGAAAATCTAGTTCGTGGTCTACCCAAAGTAGCTGATCACCACGATGAGAAGTGCACAGCATGTCAACTAGGCAAACAACCAAAAGCGTCTTTCTCCAGCAAGACGACACCTTCAACTTCTAGATGTTTGCAACTACTACATATGGACCTGTTTGGACCTGTTTCTACCGCAAGTATTGGAGGAAATAGATATTCCTTAGTTGTGGTAGATGACTACTCAAGATATACGTGGGTCGAGATGATGAGCTCCAAAGATGATTGTTATGACATTTTGACCGCACTCTTTAGACAGCTCCAAACACAAAAAGAAGATGACATCGTTGGTGTTCGATCCGACAACGGTACAGAATTCAAGAACAACGGTGTTGCTCAATACTGTGATGATCATGGTATTGACCACAACCTCTATGCTGCTGGAGTTCCACAACAAAACGGTGTAGTGGAAAGAAAGAATAGAACGTTGATAGAGGCCGAAAAAACAATGATTGCTGAAGCAAAGCTACCTCAATACTTTTGGGCTGAAGCCGTCAATACAGCATGCTTCACTCAGAATAGATCCCTCATCAACAAGACCTACAACAAAACTCCTTATGAACTTTGGAGAGGAAGAACCCCCAACATAGCATACTTCAAGATATTTGGATGCAAATGCTTCATACTCTACAACGGCAAAGAACATCGAGGTAAATTTGCTTCTAAGGCCGATGAAGGTATATTTATTGGGTATGCTAAACACTCAAAAGCTTTTCGTGTATTTAATAAAACCACTCTTAAGATAGTTGAATCTGTCCATGTTACTTTTGATGAACATTCTCTCCTTGAGCCACATATGGCTCCAAATGTTGCTGATGATTTTGTTGAGATAAATGAGACATGTACAACTCAACCACAAAATCAATCAACTCAAGGAAACCCATCTACCTCAACTGCACCTCCATCTACCTCATATGAAGCACCAGAAGCTACCTCATCTGCTGCTACCTCAAATGGAGTCGAAGTTGAGACACCCATAAATGTTGAAGAACCTATCCCTCAAATTACTTATGATTGGGATGGCTCAAATAATGTACCACTAGAAGATTTACAACCACCATCAACTCAACCAGACATATCTCAAGAAGTTCGTGAGGTCAGAGATCACCCAATTCAGAATATCATTGGTGATTTGCATTCTGGAGTTAGAACAAGAAGATCAAACTATAATGCACTTACCGCATTCATATCTCAAGTTGAACCTAAGAAAGTTGATGAAGCACTCCAGGACTCAAGTTGGGTTGTTGCCATGCAAGAAGAACTCAACCAATTTGAAAGATGTAAAGTTTGGACCTTGGTTCCAAGACCACAAGATCAAGGAGTGATTGGTACAAAGTGGGTGTTCCGAAACAAGATGGATGAGAATGGAAGCATCACAAGGAACAAATCTAGGTTGGTTGCACAAGGATATAGACAAGAAGAAGGCATTGATTATGATGAAACATTTGCCCCCGTTGCAAGACTCGAAGCTATAAGGATATTCTTAGCTTATGCCTCTTACAAAAGATTCAAGCTATATCAAATGGATGTGAAGAGTGCATTTCTCAATGGAGAACTTCAAGAAACCGTCTTTGTTGCTCAACCGCCCGGATTTGAAGATCCCAAACTTCCAAATCATGTCTACAAACTCCGTAAAGCTTTGAATGGACTCAAACAAGCTCCACGAGCATGGTATGATACTCTATCTAAGTTTCTCCTTGAAAAAGGATTCAAGCGTGGTAAGATCGACACAACTTTATTCATTGCTAAATATAATGATCATACTTTACTTGTTCAAATATATGTAGATGATATTATTTTTGGTTCTACTAATGAATTGTTGTGTAAGCGTTTTGAGAAACTTATGAAAAGAAAATTTGAGATGAGCATGATGGGAGAATTGACATTCTTCCTTGGACTTCAAATTAAACAATGTGCTGAAGGCATCTTCCTCAACCAAGCTAAGTACACAAGAGATCTCATCAAGAAATTCGGACATGAAAATGCAAAGGCATACGACACTCCTATGGCTACTGGTAACAAGCTGGATAAATACTTGAAAGGTAAGAAGGTTGATCAAACCTTATATCGAGGTATGATTGGCTCTCTCCTATACTTAACTGCTAGTAGACCAGATATCATATTTAGTGTTTGTGTTTGTGCTCGTTATCAAGCTGATCCTAGAGAAGCACATCTTATTGCTGTTAAACGTATTATTCGATATCTATCTGGGACTATTAACCTTGGACTTTGGTACTCCAAGGATTCAACTTTTGATCTTATAGGTTACTCAGATGCAGATTATGCAGCATGTACCATCGACAGGAAAAGCACGAGTGGAACTTGTCATTTCCTTGGAAATCGACTAGTTTCATGGGCAAGCAAGAAACAAGCCTCAGTCTCTGTATCTACCACAGAAGCTAAATATATAGCTGCTGGAAGCTGTTGCTGCCAAGTGCTGTGGATGAAGCAACAATTGGTTGACTACGGAATCAAAGAAGAAATTATCCAATCTTTTGTGACAACACATCTACCATTGCTGTCTCCAACAACCCTGTCATGCATTCCAAGACCAAACACATTGATATCAAATACCACTTTCTCAAGGATCATGTTGAAAAAGGTAATATCCATCTAGAGTATGTGAGTATTGATGATCAAATTGCAGATATTCTCACCAAAGCTCTCGATTCCAAGAGATTTAGGTACCTAAGAGGAGAAATGGGTATGCTTGAACTCTAACTCAAACTTGTCCATATGATTTTTTATACTAATGTTTGTCTAAGTTCAGAAGTAGGTACACGGCAGACATATCACGGTCAAGCAAATACTATTGATTTCTCAATCCCTCACTTGACCGCACCTCTAAATTGCCGCATCATTCAAATGTTGCCGCACACTTCATACTGCCGCATAAAGTCTTGTTACCTCATAGTAATGCTTCATCTCAAAAGCTAAACCAAGCAAGTAAGACCTCAATCGACCGCACTTGTCACGGTCGACCTCATAGTTATCGCACAAGGACCCCAGGTAAGTCATTCTAACTTAGAGATATTTAGGATGTTTTAGTCATATCTACCTCAAGGGCATTAAGGTAACTTCCTCTTTTCCCTCGTTTTATTTAATTCAAATATTTTGGAGCATTAAATTTTCATTCCTTAAAATTATTTATGAGCCGTCATTGGCTATTGACTTGACACCTAGTAACCTTGCATTTAATTCGATCAGACAACCTTAGGTCACATCCGTACTTTTTGCAGAGTTAACCTCCCTCCTTCCCATCACTCTGACCTCTGCAAACCCCCCCTTCACCAAACCGTTCCACCTTCTTCTTCTCCATCACCCTGATTATTTTACTTTTTCAGAAAATCTCTCTCTCTAAAACCTACTTTTCTAAACCGCCTTTCTCTCAAAATCTCTCTATATATAATGTCGAAACATCAAACCAAGAAATCCTCAAAATCTGTTACTTATGGTGACGATAATCCCAGTTCTGTTCCTCCACAAGTTCCTCCGGTTGTCATTATGGTATGAATTCTCAAAATCGCTATTCTTTGTTCTTGGTGGGTTTTTCAAAAACCGTTCATAATCCTTGTGAATTCTCGATTTCTTGCGTTATTAATGTTACAATATTAAGTTTCATGAATATCGTTGGTTCTGATTCATCTATTTACTATTCTCATAAGATTTCATTGTTGTTTTGTTGGATTTTTATACCCAAATGGGTTTATGAAAATTTTCGTTTTTTCCCCCTTTCAATTTCTGAGTTTAAAGTTGTTTATTTCATGAAATTGAAGTGTTTTTATGGCTTTATATGCATTTCCGATTCATTCTATGCGCTTTTCGCTTAATTTTAGTCAATTTCTAGGATTCTGGGTTTAGTTTGCCTCATAGTGTTCTTCGTGTTCATCATTGTGTTCATCGTGTTCTTGGGATATTCACTTTTTGATCCACTTTTGTTTTCACCTTTGTTGCATATCTTGTTTATTCACTTTTCATACTTTGATGTTTACTTATTTTTCTGCTAAGTGTTTGCGGTCAACTTATATCATCTTCTACCGCAACCTCTCTTACCGTGCGTCACTTGACCGTGTCGACCTCGCGCCATTTCTTTGTCAAGTGACCGCACACTCTACAGCTATCCTAAACTTTGAACCTTGTGTTATTTCAGGATCTTAATCATTTTCTTCCTGGAATCATCATTGACTCTGAGGATCTGAAGTTGGATGCCATCGGCCGCAACATCCTTGCGCGCCTAAAGAAATGTGGACTTCTGCCGTTCTTTTCCATTGATCAAAATTTCCATCTACCTGCATTTGTAGATGAATTTTTCACTACTGCCGTGGAAATGGAGGATGCTGAAAATCCTGATGCTCACCCCAAGTACATTAAGGCCAGGGTCATGTGAATTGACATGGCTTTTGATGCCAGTGATTTGGCTCACGCCGTGGGAATCAAGAGACTTAAGGGAGGTCCAGAGGAGATCTCGAAGGCAGAACTTCGAAGCCTCGCGCAGAAGCTGGCCGGATCTACTGATATTTTGAAGATCCAACGCAAAGATGTAGGGGAGATCATGTACCACATAGGCCATCTAGTTGATCATGGATTGTTGTGCAAGACTGGAAACCATGCCAACTTTAACAATACTCAATGGAGGATTTGTGCTGCTATCTACCTCGGCAGATATCTGGATTGGGGCCAGATAATTTATGATATTCTGAAGATCAACATCCTTGCTTACAAGGATGCGGCAGACTCTGGAGATACTAAATACCGCACCAACAGTCGTCTTATTTCTTACCTCATGAGTCACACACTCCGTATCAAGGAGTTGTTTGAGAAGACCAAGTCTTACAAGGTTCCAATTTCCACTTCTAAGGACTTCTGCATGAGGGTCAATTACCGCAACAATTTTGGAGATGAGATGTACCGCTCCTATCTTCTAAGAGATCCAATTGAGGAGTACATCCCTCCCAAATACTCTAAAAGAGGTCAAGAAAATCTTGGTGATAAAATGGTTAGTGATGTGGAGGCTGCCGCATTTGAACATGACCTCAAGCATGCTGCCGCAATGAAGGCCAGTGCAAAGGGTAAAGATGTTAATCTACCCTCCCCTCCAACTTCCATCAAAGGCAAAGATAAGGTTGGGGAACCAGCTAGAAAGTCTAGACCAGTTTCCCAAGGCATCAAGATTGCTTCTACCTCATCTGTCCGTCCTGCCGCACCTCTCCCTTCTAAATCTAAGGTAACTCCTACCGTACCTTCAATGTCTCCCTCTCCTGAACCTCAACCAAAGAAGAAACCTTCCAATCCTTCTAAATCTTCCCTTTCTTCTAAGCCTACCGTCTCCTTGGCTTCAAAATCTAAGCCTGCCGCAAGTCAGGGGGAGAGACCTGTTGAGAAATCTGCTAAGAAGCGTTCTCATACGCCAAGTCCAGTTAAGGTCTCCAAAAAGGCTAAGGTGAAATCTCCCTCTCCTGAAGTTCAATCCCCTGAGTTTGGCTCTTATGAGGATCTTACCATCTCTCCTCCCAAGATTGCCAAAAATTTCATTTTGGATGCTCAGTTGGATGATATGGAGGAAGTCTCTCAGGGTGGTGATGCCACAGAGGATCGAGAAGAAACTGAAAGTGAAGATGACAATGGTGATGATGCCGCGGCCACTGATGAGGAGAAAGATGAAATTGAAGATGATGAGAATGAGGACTCAGATGATGCGGCTGCCGCACCTATTTCCAGGCCCATTGATAAGGGATTAGTTGATGAAAGTGATGAAGAAGAGGAGCATGAGAGCTCAAGTGATGCCGTTGACAAGGCTGCCTCGGGAAAGATGGATCCTTGTGAAATGGTTGGAGTGACCAATATTGAGGACCCAACTGTGCCTGCTAAGGCTGCCTCTACGGTCGATATTCCTACTACTCCTTCTGCCGCGGTCCCTCCCTCGACCGCAGCTCCTGTTCTTGAGTCTGCTTATTCAAATTCTGAACTGCTTGCCGCAGTCAAATTACTCACTCAGATGCAAGCAGATACTCAATCTCAGGTTGAATCTTTAGTGTCTAGTATGGTGGCGCTTCGAGAGGAGGTTATTGAGTTGAAGACTGATCAAGCCGCTTTAAAGTGAGATGTTACCGCACTTCCCTCCGAGTTGATCTCGACCATTAAGGGGGAGAGTGTTGTGATAACAAAGGCAGTAAAAGACATCATGCAAGGAACAACTAGCAGCTCTACCGCACCTCCACCACCTCCTGCCGCAGATACTCCTTCCCTCACTCTTGCCGCACTCAAAGAAGCTCTTAGAAAACAAACTGATTACATTAGTAACAGTGTTGTTAGTGGCGTTGAGGGGGCAAGCAAAGAACTTTCAAAATCTATGAATGATGATAAACTTGAAATCAAGGATGAGCTGGGCAAGGAGCTGAAGAAATTGAAATCATCTCTTAAAGAGGAAATCATGATTCACACAAATACCGCACTTCTTACTGTAGCAGAAAAGTTCACTCCCAAGATTGCCGCAATGACCGAAGCCATGAAAGTTCAAACCAACCGCATTGAAGTCAACAATGTCAGAATTGAAGGACAATCTACCAAGATTGACCTCCTATCCAACCGCGTCAATACGGTAATGAACAGGCTTAACCGTCAAGGCATGATTCAAGCTGTGCAGGAAGCTTTTCAACCTCCTGAAGCTGGTCAATGTAATGTCATGCTCAAGGTGAGCAAGAGGATGAAGAAGACGGAGTTCTATCTCCAATCATTATCCCTGGGTTGAACTTACCAGCTTACCGCTTCCCTTTCACATCTCCTTTCACGGCAAGATTCAATGATGAAGTAATTGAAGTCGACCGCATCTAGTCTGTCGTACCCTATTATTTGATATGACCGCATGTGGTCATTTGAAACAATGTGTTGTCTTAAAACAATTTTTGCTTTCATTTGGGGTTGTAACAGACAAATGTTTCTCTTTTGTTTTTCTTATACTCCTGCTGCCTTAATAATTATCATCTTGGAGTATGATTGTTTATTGTGTTTGTTGCATTTCTACTCCTTCTCTGATTATTTATCTTGAAATGCTTCAAATAATATTTCTATCTTCTAGGATTAGTAATTTGTTTTTCTTTTTAGGATGATAGAAATCTATGACATTGGCTTAGAGTGTGCATTGACTTGGGACATGATTAATAAAATGTTTATTCTTGAAAACATGTTTTTACCAAGTACAATGAATTAGCCTTTGTTATAGTAGGTAATGGTCTCAATCAAATAGGAGGAGATTGTTGGGTATGCTTATTATAAACCACTCATATTACCTTAATTTGATTGATCCCATAACCTAATTTTTACTCTTTGTGGACTTTATGATATATTGTAAGAAGTACTTGTACTTCATTTAGAATAGTCCACTTTCTAGTTTGATAGACTTAGAAGATTAGGTCCCTAAATTTTTTCTAAGTCTGGAGATATGTGGCAAGGCTAAGTCTACCGCATGGGCTAGTGCTTGCCGCATGGATCAACTCAACACATGCTTTTTACCTACCGCATGAATCAAGCCGACCGCATGATTCATTCTACCGCATGGTACCAGAGTTGAAGAAACTCGATTTTGGTTCAAACTTAACCATGGTTACACTTATGTCCAAAACCTTGGTTAGTTTAGAACGTTGCAAATTCAAATTTCAAATTTGAATACAACTGTCATCGTAGTACAGTTGGACCACCATGACTCTGCAACAAAAGGACAACTCAGACTGAGCTCCAATTAGAAATCAACAGCTCATTGTCCTCCAAACTTGCCCTCCAAGAATTCAAATGGCTAGTTTCTCCATCAAGGCTATAAATAGACCTTGAATTCTTCATTGAAGAAAAGCTGAGATTCTAAGAGAGAAATTGCTGTTGAAATTCTTGGTGATTGAAGATCATACTCAAGATTTCCAGAACCCTTCGAATCTTCAAGCACTCAACCTTCAAGTCTTCATCAAATCCCCAGCAACATTCAAGATCATATCTCAAGCCTCTCACACAAGTTTCATTAGGCTCTAAAATCATATAGTTTCAAAAGAGATTTTGATTCTTACACACACACTCACCCCGATTGATCAATCACATAGATTGAATCATTAGGGATACACTGGTCTAAGTCTAGGATTTGAATTTCATAGAAATAGGTGTTGATTCAATACTTCATCTCTGTAATCTGTACTCAAGTGAATCTAATATATACCTCATTCAAAATCCAAGACTGACCATCTTGGTAAAGGACGTAGATCTTTTAACAGATCGAACCTTTCCAAATCATTGTGTTCTTTACTTACTGCACTTTACCTTTCTGCAAATTTACTTTAAGTCTTGTTCATCTTGTTCCTATTGTTCTTCACTTGTTCATATTAATCTTGTTTGTCTTTTAGTGTTTGATCTTTCAGATTTAAGAACAATTGTGAATTGTGTTTGTTTGTCTACCTCATTGCCTAAGTTAAAATCTGAATAACTTATCATTTGCCAAAAATCTCTAAGACACAAGTTTTCAATCTCTCAACCTACCTCACTTTAACCTACCGCACTCCTACCTACCGCATACACATCTACCGCACCACCTACCGCACACCAACCTACCGCATTGAACTTATCAAAACCAACTCTTAACTTGTTTCAACGAAAACTTCCGCTGTGCATTTTATACTTGACCGCGTGGTTTTTATCTACCGCAAAATTCAAGTGTAAGCATAAAGGTTGAATTTTGAAAAATGGTTGAAATTTTAAATAGGCTATTCACCCCCCCCCCCTCTAGCCTCTTTTCATACCATTGTTGTGTCTCTGGGACCAACACCGTCCCGTCCCATCCCGTTTTTATCCCGTCCCGAATAGTCCCGTCCCGAATAGTCCCAAATTTTTTCGGGATAAGAAAATGTTGTCCCGTCCCGTCCCATCCCGTTTTTATCCCGTCCCGAATAGTCCCAAATTTTTTCGGGATAAGAAAATGTTGTCCCGTTCCATATATATTGCGGGACGGGACGTCCCGACGGGACGGTCCCGAATTGACGCCTCTACTCACATCAACTAACCCACTAACTATTCACTACCCCACTTTCTCTCTCCTACCAAACTACCTACACTCACAACACATCACCTTTTCCATTTTTTTCTTACTTTTCATGTAAAGTCGGTTTTGTGCAATTTAAAATGATCTTCACATTTGACTATTCAAACTTTTTGAGGATATGAACACTTCCTTCACTAGCCATGCTTAGTTTATACATTTTTAAGCTTAAATCGTAAAAATGTGAATAAATTTTTGAGACAACGAAAAATGGCAAATGAGAAAATCATTTTGGGACGCAGAAAGTATAATACTACTTGTATAAAGGTTAAACTGTGATACAGAATATTAAGAGTGGAGGAGGTAAGCGATAACGATTTTTTCTTACTTTGAAACCGCAGCCGCGATTCTGCCTCGAAGTCATGAGGGTGACTTTAAGTCACTCATTGCATCATCCCCAGCCGGGATTTGGTCTCCTGCCTTTTCTTTATTCAAAAGACAGAATACCCCTTCTCTTTCTTCTTTTCAAAACAAAACGGTCCGATGCAGGGAAAAGGCTGAGCTACACTACAGCATACTCACTCCGTCCCCAAACAACTTGCACATTTTTTAAGATACACGAGAATTAAGGAATTGATATATACTCCTTCTGTTTCATGAGAACTGAGACTAAATGAAATGACACAAAAACTAAAGAATACTAATAAAATAAGGAAAATGTGTGGTAGAAAATGAAGAGAGAGAATTAGTGGGGTAAATAGTAGTGTTGGTTGAATAAAATGAGTGGTGGAGAATGAAGAGAGAGAATGAGTGGTGGGGTTGGGTGAATATAAAATATTAAAAAGTTTGCCATTTTGGGCAATCTCAATTGAGGTGAAACGGACAAAAAGGGAAATAAGTCTCAGTTCTCATGAAACGGAGGGAGTATATTCAAAAGTATTATGAGTGAGAAAGAAGTTGTGAGTATGATAAGTTGAGTGAGATTTACAAGTAAGGCCCAAAAGTAGGTGTGAGTATGACAAGTGGGGTAGAGAGAATGGAAAAACAATATATTTTGAACATTTTAAGAAAATAGACTTACCAATGGGACACCCAAAAAGAAAATATGTGCAAGGTGTTTTGGGACGGAGGGAGTACTAGTTATTCGTGACGACAGTACTAAGCTCACACGTGGTTCCCCTATTTTGTGACTGCTTGGTTAGATTTTCACCACGTGTTCAACATGCACGGTTCGATCACCCATCAAATTCGTGGCTCCATTTGCGCTTCTAGTTTCTTCACGATCCAGTAGTCATATTGTCATCTCATCTTTTCGGCTCCCATGGGTCCATTACTCTACTTTTCATTTTTTTTAATAATAAATTAAAAGCTCTGTCTTAAAATAATTATTTTTCATTTTTGTTTTTTATAAAATAAATGTCGTCTTATTCAAAATAGAGTATGGATTTTGTTGATTTTTCAATATTACTCATTTTAATGAGAAAATTTTGGGGGAAACTAGTTTCTCATAAGTTATAAAAAGCCCTGTTTTTATAGGGTTTGGTGTTTAGGGTATGGTGTTTATGGTTTTGGATTTAGGGTTTATGGTTTAAAGTTGAGGGCTAAAAAGTGGACTTTTTATAACTTAGGAGGAGCTAGTTTCCCCCAAAACCAACTCCATTCTAATAGGCAAGTGCAATGTCATAGAAGATATCATTGATCGTACTAGTAATTGTGGATCAATAATATTTTTTACGCTTTCACATTTTTTTTTATTTCGTAGTTTTAGTCAAATTAGAATTATGTTGAATTTTTTTACTTAAGTTAAAACGAACGGAGCGAGTATTTAATTAGGGTATAAAAAGCAATGTGCTACAAGTCGCTCGGCTAGGCTCTGCCTCTAGGTGCTAGGCGTTCATGAAACGCTTTGGTCTCGCCTAGGATATTATAACTATGTCTGAATTCTCGACCCTGCCTAGGCGCTAGGCCCAGCTGTGGCGCCTAGCGACCGCCTAGCACTTTTTAGAACCTTGATAAAAAGAAATGTGAAATTTGAACATAATGATCATTATATTTTCTCAATTTTTTTTGCCTAGAAGAAATATTATACATGAATAATAAATTATCTATTCATCTTTATGCATGCAACAGTAGTTCCTCCATTCCATATCATATCGTTTCTAGGATTAAGAAAGTCTTTAAACTATAATTTCTTACAAGTACTAAAAACCACTAAGAATGTAAAAATCTAGTAAAATTGTGTTTTTAAGAGATTAGGAAAAACGAGTTTTCGTAAAAAGGCGGTAATATTTTTTATAAATATCTGGCATTTGAAAACAAGCGCTGACATTTTTGTATATAACTGATATTTGTTTTAAAAACGCACTGTGGTATTTTTGTAAATAATTGAACTTATTGAATACGTTGTGACTATTAATACATAACTGACACTCTTTAACACTACTACTGACACTCTTTAACACTACCACTGACACTTATAAAAACCTTCTAACTTCAATGTTTATAAATGTCAGTATTGAATGACTAACTATTGGCGCAGGAATGAAGTCCCGTTAGGATTCTTGTTGGTTACGTATTCTGGTTGTACTTATTGTATAGATATGGTAGGAGTCTCACTATATCAAGTAGCTGATTTGATTAAGGTTATCAGAAAGGAATTGTGATAGAGTTAGGAAAATAGAATACTTGTCAACCAGGATTAGGACTGATTGTACTATAAATGCCGAGGGTGACTAATGGAATAAACGTGAAAAGTTTTCCATGAATGATATTCTGATCTGTGTGAATTTTTTCATGGCATCAGAGCTATTCTGATCCAGGATCCGAAAAAAAAAGGGAAGAACAACTATGGGCGAGGGCGATGACACGGCTGAAGCAGGAAAGGCCGTGAGTGGTTCAGGCAAGGATGCAATAGTAATCTCTCCATACTACTTGCATCCGTTTGATAATCCGGGAATGATAATATCTCATATTCAGCTAAAGGGAATGAATTACGAAGAGTGGGTACGGGCCATGAGAAACGCCCTTAGGGCCAAACGAAAGCTTGGGTTTGTTACAGGTGCAGTGATTCAGCCAGAAGAGGGTTCACCTTTGATTGAAGACTGGGGGATAGTAAATTCCATGATTGTGGCATGGATATTCAATACTGTGGAGGCTACCTTACGATCCACCATAACGTATGCAGATACGGCAAAAGAGTTATGGGATGATCTTAGGGAGAGGTTTTCCGTAGGGAATGGTCCAAGAATCCAACAGTTAAAGTCGGATATAGCCAATACTAAGCAAGCTGGACAAGCAATCGTGACATATTATGGAAGGCTCAAGATGATGTGGGACGAGCTGGTAAATTACGAACCAATTTTGACGTGTAAATGCAAAGGCTGCACGTGTGGGATTACGGCTGAATTGGTGAAGAAACAGGAGGTTGAACGAGTGCACCTGTTCTTGATGGGACTGGATGATGCTGTGTACGGTACGGTAAGATCAAGCATATTAAGCAAGGAGCCGATGCCAAGCTTAATGAAGATATACTCTATGATCATTCAAGAGGAACGATTGCGATATATCGCAAAGACGAAAGACAGTGGGGAAGCCATGGCATTTGCTGTCAAGTTTGGACAGGGCGCGAAGATCTCGGGAGGAACAACACGAGATAAGAACGCAACATGTACTCACTGTAAAAGGAACGGACATGAGGCGAAGGAATGCTTCAAGTTGATCGGGTATCCAGAATGGTGGGGAGATAAGACACAAGCTGGCAAGGGGCCTAGAGCAAAAGGGTATTCAAACAATACCGGACGAGACAAAGGAGATACTCATACAAATCCGCCACAGATGAATGCTGCGGAGATACGGGGAAGAGAGACACCAAGAGGCGAGAACCATGTTGCAAATCAGACCGAGGCTGTCAACACTGGAAACGTGATCGCGCTAACCAACGAACAAGTGATTATGCTTAAAAGAATTTTGAACACAGATAAATCAGAAAAACTTGCTGGTAAGGATTGTGAATGGTTGCTTGACACGGGAGCTTCACATCATATGACGGGAAATATTGAACTCTTTCATAGTGTGATCGATATCACACCATGTATGGTTGGGATGCCGAATGGTGCAAGCACTCCGTCATTGAAAAAGGGCTCATTATGTCTTGGACAAAACCTTTATATTCATAATGTCCTTTTCGTACCTACAATGCACTGTACACTCATATCTGTTTCACAACTTGTAAAACAACTAAATTGTATTGTTACATTCACTAATCAGTTATGTGTGATACAGGACCAAACCACGAGGACTTTGATTGGTGTGGGTAAGCAGCAGAATGGGATCTACCTTCTCCGCACAGTATGCATTGAACAAGCTAACAAGGTCAAGGTAGAAGATGCTCGAGAATTGTGGCACAAGAGATTGGGTTATCCCTCGGACAAGATGTTGAATTTTATTTCCTCAGTAGGTAGTTCTAGTAGTAGTAGTAATCAGAAAGCATGTGATATTTTTTTTTGAGCAAAACAAACTAGACATAGTTTTTCAAATAGTAATAATAAAGCAGACAATTGTTTCGATTTAATTCACGTTGATTTATGGGGCAGTTATCATACTCGCTCATCTTGTGGTGCTACCTATTTCTTGACAATTGTTGATGACCACTCTCGTGCAGTATGGGTCTATCTACTTCTCGAAAAAACTGAGGTTCCTCAAATTATCAGAAACTTTTGTTCTATGACAGTTAGGTAGTTCGAAAGGCAGGTAAAGATCATACGGAGCGACAATGGGACTGAACTTCGTCCTCTAAAGACGTATTTCCTCGAAAATGGTATTCTATTGCAAACATCTTGCATAGGAACATCGCAGCAAAATGAACAAGTTGAACGGAAGCATCACCATATTTTGAATGTTGCTCGTGCACTACGGTTCCAGGCTCATCTTCCGATCTCATTTTGGGGTGAATGTGTGTTGGCAGCTTTTCATTTGATCAACCGTACTCCGACCCCTCTTCTCTAAGGTAAAAGTCCTTATGAAGTCTTGCACTCTAAAACTCATGTCCTTAGCTTGCTAAGGGTATTTGGCTGCCTATGCGACACACACTATCAACATCGTGACAAAGATAAGTTTGCTCCTCGGGGACGAAAGTGTGTATTTGTTGGATACCCCTTTGGACAAAAAGGGTGGCACCTATTTGATTTGACAACAAATGAGTATTTTGTTTCTAGGGATGTAGTGTTCTTCGAAGACAAGTTTCCGTTCCAGACCGACCAAGTGGATGAGTCTGTTCATGACACTATTGTTTCAACAGATACAATATATGATTTGGATGATGATGTGGTTTGCCACCCGACAATGGCTGAATCTCCAGTTTTAGCCGAGAATAATGTGGACTCTAGAGGGAGTGATACATCAGGTGATGCTGTTGTACAATATGATAGCTTGGATAATGGTGAAAATGTTAATGGACATATCGAGGCACAAGAATATGGCAGAGGGCAACGCTAACGCCAACCTCCTGCTCACTTCCGTGACTATGTAATGCATACTGTGCGGTGCAACTCCGATCCTTCCATCCCCGCTGCTCCATCATCATCGTCCTCAGGTACCCGTTATCCTATAACTAATTATGTAACTTGCAATCGTTTTACTGCCAAACATTGAGTTTTTTTGGCTGCTGTTACAACAGGCATTGAACCATCTTCCTACTCCGAAGCTGTCAAAGACGATAAGTGGCGTGATGCGATGCGTCTAGAGATTGATTCCCTTGAAAAAAATGGTACGTGGACCTTGGAGCAATTATCGCCCGGCAAACATGCTATCGGGTGCAAGTGGGTTTACAAGATTAAGTATCGATCTGATGGCTCTATCGAGATATATAAAGCTCGTCTGGTAATTCTCGGCAATAGACAAGTGGAAGGTCTTGAATACAACGAAACCTTTGCTCCCGTAGCCAAGATGGTCACCGTCCGTACTTTTCTTGCCGTGGCTGCAGCCCGTAATTAGGAACTTTACCAAATGGATGTGTATAACGCCTTTCTTCATGGCGATTTACATGAGGAGGTTTATATTAAATTACCTCCTGGATTCACAACTTCAAAAAACCAAGTGTGCAAGCTTCAGAAGTCCCTCTACGGATTGCGACAAGAACCAAGATGTTGGTTTTCTAAGCTTATGTTGGCACTTAAAAAGTATGGTTTTATTCAGTCCGGATCGGACCACTCTTTTTTTACATACAAGAAAGTTGACACTGTCCTGAGCGTCCTTGTTTATGTCGACAACTTGATCATTGGTGGCAATGATGGGCCATCCATTCAAAATTTCAAAGATTATCTTGGCAAATGTTTTCACATGAAAGATCTTGGCTTGCTAAAATACTTCCTCGGCATTGAAGTCGCGCGTGGTGAAGATGGTCTTCTCCTGTGTCAACGCAAATATGCAATCGATATTATTTCTGAAGTGGGTCTACTTGGCTCAAAACCATCTCTCTTTCCTATGGAACAAAATCATCGCCTGGCTTTGTCCGAAAGTCATTTGCTAAAAGATCACGATAAGTATCGCCGATTGATTGGTCGTCTAATATATTTAACGATCACTCAACCGGAGTTAAGCTATGCGGTTCACACGTTGGCTCAGTTCATGCACAAACCCAGAATTGATCATTGGTCAGCCGCCCTACGTGTGGTTCGTTACCTTAAAGGACATCCAGGACAAGGAATTCTGTTACGATCTAGCAGTGATCTTATGCTTTCCGCCTATTGTGATTCTGATTAGGCGAGTTGTCCTATTACTCGTCGTTCGTTGACCGGTTATCTAGTTTTTCTTGGGAGTTCTCCGATTGCTTGGAAGACTAAGAAACAACAAACTGTTTCTCGCTCCTCTACCAAGGCAGAGTATCGTGCTTTGGCAGCCGCGACATGTGAAGTTAAATGGCTGAAAGGGTTGTTGGTCTGGTTTGGAATTTCACATGACGTACCTATGCGAATTTATTGTGATAGCAAGTTCGCCATGTATATCGCTGCTAATCCCGTTTTTCATGAACGAACTAAGCACATCGAAATTGACTGTCATTTTGTCCGAAATGAACTTCGTAGCAAGAATATCGCCACTACATATGTTCACACCACAAGACAGTTAGCTGACGGGTTGACAAAGAGTCTTGGGAAAGTACGACTGAGCGAGTTTCTTTCCAAGTTGGGCGTTCGGGATCTTCACGCTCCAACTTGAGGGGGAGTATTCGCGCAGGAATGAAGTCCCGTTAGGATTCTTGTTGGTTACGTATTCTGGTTGTACTTATTGTATAGATATGGTAGGAGTCTCACTATATCAAGTAGCTGATTTGATTAAGGTTATCAGAAAGGAATTGTGATAGAGTTAGGAAAATAGAATACTTGTCAACCAGGATTAGGACTGATTGTACTATAAATGCCGAGGGTGACTAATGGAATAAATGTGAAAAGTTTTCCATGAATGATATTCTGATCTGTGTGAATTTTTTCACTAACACTCTTCAACATTAGCAATGCCAGTTATTAAAATTGTCATTCTAATTGTTTATATAAAGACTAGTATGAATAACTAACACTTTATAACATTATCACTGCCATTTACGATGCAGAAGTGTGCTTGCCAGTTATTTAAGAAAATGTCATCGCCTATTTTACAACAAATGTCATTTATTTACAAAAATGTCACTGACTCTTTATAAAAAACCCATTTTTCTTAAACGTTAAATTAAATACGTTTTTCATAACCTACTCATTAAGAATACAAGTATGAGCGATACTCCCACTATCCCACATGAATTAGGACAATTTGTTATTTTGAGTATCCCACTTGAAATAAAACAATTCCACAAATAAAATGTTTTATCTAGTATGACACATTTTCACACTCACAACAACTTTTCACTTATTACTCACTACCACACTTTCTCTTTCCTACATCACTTTTCATACTCACAATACATACTCCACAAGCACTTTTTCCATAATCCCCATGTTAAGAGAGAAGAATCTTATTTTGAGTGGGGCGGAGGAATTATATTTTATCCCCAACTATTTCCAAGAAATCACAAACTCGTGTATCAAAATTTCAAGAAGTCACGAACCCAAATTTCCAAAATTCGAAGAAATCCACTCTTTGCACACACGCGCACACTCAATTTTTCTGCTATTTTTATTTTTTGGTTTGAAACCCTCATTGATTTCCAACAGAATCAAAAGACTGAGGGCGGAGGATTTGGGTTAGGGTTCGTTTATGAAACAGATCGGGGGCGAAGAAGATTTAAGGAGAATGGTGTTGCAATTCATGAATTTTGTGGATGCAACTGCAAGCACCTCCATCGATGTACTGTAAGAGATAATTACCTCACATCTACTAAAAAAGAGGAATATGGACCGATATATAGACTTGAGAAGTTACTATCCTCAGCACCAATTGATTTTAAGTGGAACCTCAGACTTTAAGATGGTATCATAGCAAACGATCTATAGTGGCCTGATCGCTTCCATTGCTTTTACATGGGCCCTCTATTTCAAATTTTAAACCCCAAACTCGAATTCTAGATTGAGATATGAGATGAATGGGCCTGATGATGGGAAAAAGATCGGTGTACTATTTCATTTTTGTAGATATAACGAAATGTTAAAACAATCGAATGAAAATCAGTAATGCACATTCACCTAATTAACTTTCATTATTTTTATCTTTTGATCGGAATAATACATTTGAAAAATTGAGAAAGTTTAGTGAAAATATTTAAGAAAAAGTTTATTGAGAATATATAAAACTTAGCTTAAAGTTTAAGTTACCAAAATGTATGTTTTTTTTTTCCCCCTCCCTATTTTATAACCTTGATAAGTTTCACAAGAGTAACTTAGCCCACAGGACTAGTACTACAATAAAGGGCATGGCTGAAGTTTCCTAGAAACCTAGGGGCGGATGATAAACACTATCCATCCAACGAGGCTAAAAACGGAAATCTTTCTCACCAAGCAACGCCGAGATAACGCCCGTGCGAGGGCGAGTCGCGAAACTTCTTGACACGTGCCAAACGTCCGGCACTCTTAACGCCACGACCCAATTAGGATAGGGACACGTCACTATCGCTAAATATAGTATTAGTATTATTTCGATGTCGATATTTTATTAATGGGTTGGAAATATCTAGAGAAGGCTATAAATTGTTAAAAGCTGATAGCCCCCGTGAAAAGATTTTTCAATTTTGAGACGAAAAACACTTCAAAAAACCAAAGGAACCTAATTTTAGTTAAATTCGCGTGCACGAAGATAAAGGATTTCGAGAAATTCAAACAGGAGAAGTAATCTGGTGGAGAAAACTAAGTTGATTACTAGCGGTTCTGATTGCGGATTGGGGATTGTTGGGCGTATGGCTTCCGGTATGATTCAAAGGTAGGCTTCGTTACCCTTTATGTTTTGTGCGTTTTTCTTGTTTTTGTTGGTGTTATTAGGGTTGTATTTGATTATAATTCCTTGAAAATTGGTTGAAATTTGGATGTTTGGTGACAAATTTCACATATTTAGGTTTTTGGTG
Organism: Campanula takesimana; assembly: GCA_026119855.1. Taxonomy (NCBI): domain Eukaryota; kingdom Viridiplantae; phylum Streptophyta; class Magnoliopsida; order Asterales; family Campanulaceae; genus Campanula; species Campanula takesimana. The sequence continues at coordinate 3,761,071 of JAOWBW010000002.1, forward strand.
TTGTTGGTTGGGGTTTATGTTTGCTCTCGTGTGGCAATTAGGGTTTCGATTTTATTTAGAAATGCGGTTGTAGTTTAGTTTGGTGGATTTTTGTACTTGTTCTTCAGGTTTTGGAAAATTTACCAAGTGCTTGATTTTGCTAAAACGGCTGGTCCTAAATTATAGGGTTAGGGGTACAGTGGTGTCTTGAGCAATTCCATTTGGGTATTGATGATTTTTGTTGTTGTAGTGCTTGTTTAGTTTTTTCTCTTCGGTCATTGTTTGGCATACTTAATTTTCTTTTCTCATTCTGCAGGATGAGCTTGCATAATCAGACCTCAAATATGTTGTCTATGGATTACTCCAAGAAGAGAAAGTCAAGAAGTAAGCGAGATGGAGCTGATGTAGCAGTGACCCTTGCAAAGTGGAAAGACTACAACCATAAACTCGAGGCTCTGAGTACAGGTGGTAAACCTGTCCGTAAGATTCCTGCCAAGGGATCAAAGAAAGGGTGTATGAAAGGCAAAGGTGGACCCGAAAATTCTAGGTGCAACTACCGAGGTGTTAGGCAAAGAACATGGGGTAAATGGGTTGCTGAGATCAGGGAACCTAATAGGGGTAACCGGCTGTGGCTTGGCACTTTCGACTCTGCAGAAGATGCTGCCCTGGCTTATGATGAGGCCGCGAGAGCTATGTATGGTCAAACTGCAAGGCTCAACCTTCCGGATTACGATTTAGTCAAAGATTGTTCTTTATTGTCAACAACTTCTAGTTCTGGGTCAACTGTAACATCGAGTCGATCCGAAGCATGTGTTGTGCAGGGGTTGAAAGCGAAGCCCGAGTGTGTAGATAATGAGGCAGCTGTATCAGGAGCTGATTGTGATTGTGACAGCCTCTCTGCTGCTAACAAGTCGAGTGTAGAGGCAATGGTGGTGAAGCAAGAAGCTGATAATGATTTTGAAACGAGGGTGGATGGGGACAGTTCTGCAGTCAAGAATGAGTCTTTTGATGCGGCAGTGAAGGCAGAACCAAATCTGCCACATGGGTTGACTGGAACGCCTAATCTTATCTCAGGGGAGGAGTACTTTCAGAGTTTCTCTTTGGATGAGATGTTTGACATGGAGGAGCTCCTTGGAATAATAAATTCCTCTCCGGGTGGTAGTCAGCTGGATTCAGGTTTTGATACTGTGCAATTAGGTATTCCGGTGGACAAATTGGAGTATGAGCAGCCTTCAGAGTTACCATACCAGCTGCAGAATCCAGATGGACAACAGCTTATAGGTAATCACATGGAGGAGGTGCTATCTGTAGCCGACTATGGTTTTGATTTTCTAAGGCCTGGAAGGGTGGAGGACTACAACTTTTCATTGGAAGATCTGGGTTTTGAAATGGATCCAACTCTGGGAATGTAAAGAAAGGATTTTGAGACACTGAAGAATGGTTTGGGAGGTGCGTTTATGGATTCCATGATTCTCCACAATGCGGGAAGGTGTGCTTGAGAGTGGATTATACTTCTATCACTTTGGGCTTTACGTTCTATTGTACTGGCTACTCTGTTTTTTACTGGAGCTGGTTGGTACTATTAGGTTTAGCTTGCAGGATATAGTTGAGTTGATAGTTCTTTGGCCTACTTTCTTGTTCGCGCTGATCGTTTTCTGAGGATGTACTTGTATGGATGAATTCTTGAGTATACAGCACTTGTTTGGCTCTGACTTTTTGTACATAGTCAATGTCAATTGACCTACTAATCCACGCCAAATTATTTAACGTTCGCTAGCTTCATTGTTCTAGTCCTTAATCCTTGTTCTTGCTTCATTGCATTTACTGTCTCTGGTACTCTAGCGGTCATCTCCCCTTAGCTCACTTTGATGTTGTTTCTGGTGGTGCGAATGTGTCGGTTGCATCTGTTTGATCCAACTGATGTTGTTTCTGTTCCGTGTGCAAATATGTTATATAATAACGCATTTGAATAGTTAGTTTTTCTTGGAGAATGTTTTACTTGTTTAGTATTGTTTGTATAACGGTAGAGTTGCACCAAGATGATTTCCTATGAGAGATCGATCGACTGTAGTGCAATTATGTCAGATAGTCAGAAGAGGCAAATAAAGGGAGTACTGTGTTCATCTTCTGCCAAGCACTACCACCAAATCTATGCCTTTTCAATTTACAGTTGCATTTTATTTATGGAATTGTGGAAATCTGTTTTATGTTCTTTTTGTTTGTCCGTGGTCCGGCAAAAATTTAGTTTCATATTGATCCAATAAATACAAAAATCTCCCACTAACTGTTGAAAAAATATGTTTACGCGTACATATTTTAGTGTAAACAATTTTTTCAAGAAGCTTTTCACATATTTTTGTACAAATATAACATTTTTATCTGAAGACATAACATTCATCTGTACGAAACAGAGTCTCCGTATCAGTGCTACAAGAAGAAGCGCCTTTAGGCATCAATATAAATGAAAATATGTTAAAATGCCGCTATGCTTACTTACAAACGTGTAGAAATTTGTGGCATGGGAGCAATTTTATTAACTGGATTGATTTTAAATATTCTAGTCGCATTGTAAACTGGATAATGGTATGTATAGTGAAGATTTATAGTGAAACTATGTAATCCGTTGGATTGTAATAAATCTTCGTGGACCTCGCTCTGATAAAAACCCATTTAATGGAAGAGTTCCACACTGATATTTCACTGATATTTCACTATGTGTATCATTGCATTCTCTTTAATTTTCATAACTACATTTAATGTCAAATTCACATCTGGCTTAAAAGATGTCAATGGCTTAAAAGATTCACTTAATTGCACTTACTTATTATGTACTCCCTCCGTTCCGGGTAAGTTACAACATGGAATGGAAGGGGAAGCACAAAAATTAAGAAATGAGAATAATGAGTGGTTGGGAGGAAGAGAGAGAATGAGTGAAGAATAATTAGTGGTTGGGAGGAAAAAAGAGAATGAGTGGAGGATTATAAAAATAATAAAGAGTTTCCTTATTTGGCATTGTTGCAATTTAAGTGGAATGCCCAAAATGGTAAATTGTTGCAACTTACCGGGAACGGAGGGAGTATTACTTTGTGTCTCACGATGAATGATCAAATTTCCTTTCGATATCAAATATAGACATTTGTTTTGGACGGAGTTCTTCCAACTATCAATTTGGATGAATGGTTGATAGTTTGGTTGAATGTATGTGTTGGGTGACTCTCAATTGTTCTTGGGCAAGAAAAACGCAGACAGGGCTCTGGGCGCTCGCTCACTTGAGTTCTGGGCGGTCACCCACAATGCTGTTCCAAAAGTTCAACAATATGATAATGTGGGCAGTCGCCCACTTGGGTTCTGGGCGGTCGCCCACAATGACGGGCTGGGCTGAAACGGCTGTTTTTAGGGTAAATAATAAATCCAACAAATGAAAATGGTTAGAGATTTATGAGTTCGGAGGTCAGGTTACGGCTTGGGAAGAGTTTTACGTCACCCAAGCCACCTCGAACAAAGCCGAGTCTCCCTTGTGCTTGTTAACGAAAAGTGCACGTGCGTGTGTGTATTTAACAAAAAACTGTGAAGTTAACTGGTTATTGATTTTAACAGAATAAAAGGGGTTCATTTGCACAGATCTTAACAGAAAAGAAAAATTATCCCTCAGACCTAACTTAGCCGTACGGCTATACAAGGTCTTCCCGAGGATTTTACAGTTTGTTAAGAAAATGTCCAGTTTCAGGCAGAAACAGAGCATTCTGCTGAAACTGGACTGAACTGTTTATTTTCAGTTTGCATTTTAACAAACAAGCTTTGATTGACATCATTCCTATGCTCATTAATCACTAAATGGACCCCAAATACATGGACTTGGGTGTGATTGAGGCAATCATTGGAGAAAAATTAGAAAAGGTGATGAAAGTGGCCTTTGAGCCAAGATGGCCATTTTGATGAGTAAAGATGCAAACTTTACCATCAAAATGGGATCTTCATCAAGATTAAACCTTTAGGGACAACAAAATGACATAAAGATTGAATCTTTATGACCCAAATGTGGGATTTTAGGCTAAATCAAGGCTGAGATGATAAAGATTGGAACTTTATCACCCAACATGATCATCATGGCCAAATATGAAAAATATTGACATAAAGATGCATGCTTTCACCATAAGAATGAATCATCAAGCTATTTAAAGACAAGAAATTAACAAATCATGATCTTCTTTAGGTTTTAACCCTTTATCACATACATGGATGTGAAGGCACTTTGAATCATCTCATGATTTGGTTCCAAGATACATATAACAAGAATATAAGGTGCTTGAAAGGACAAGACTTGTAATATAAAGGTGCTTAATAAGGGCAAGGCTTGAAATGCTAAGAAATAAATAACATGAACAAGAACAAGAGAGTTTAAGATGGAGAGAAGATGGGGAGAAGGAGGCTTCACCTATGGTGGTTATGGCCTATCTTCCTCTCTTTTCACTCAAGTATTTGGTGGTGTTTCACTCAGACTGTATTTCTGCAGAGTTTCACCTATAAAACTATGTTTCTCCCCCTCCCTGAATGATCAGCAAGTGTCTCAATTTATAGGGACTGAAGGTGGCTAAACCAGCCGTACGTCTAGGCCCTTCTCGCGTCCAAACCATCCGTACGGCTCAGCATGGCGAGCTTCTGGATTTTTCCAAGTTTAATTCCAGAGTAGTCCCGGAATTTTAAGTTTATCCTAGTGAGGTCCCAGCCTATCAGTTTATCCCTGAATGGTGCTAAGAGTTCCTCTAAGGTTGGTCAATTTCAGATTGGGGTACTTACAAATATTAGCACGTTCTAATACCTGGTCATCATGGCTTAAGTCTGCTTGAACCTCAGGAGTGCGGTTTGGTGTTGTAGGAGCTTTGCTTGTTCTAGCCTCAGGAGTCCTTGGTGAAACTGACTTCATTTGTTGATTTGGCAGAGGAAGGCTTTCGTCAATTTCAACTCTTTCTTCAAATCCCATGAGGCAGAGATTAGAAACTTCATCTTCATCATCACTTTCATTTGAATCAGATCCCATCCATGTCAGCGGTTGATCCCTTTGGTCAGCTACCATTCCTCTTCTCTTGACAAACTTCTTGTTGAATGGTTTCTTTGCTGGTGCGGCTTCATATCGTGGTTTGGGACAAATTGAAGCAAAGTGACCTGGCTGTCTGCAGTTATAACAGACCAGGTCATCCCTTTTCTTAGGATCTGCGGTTTTGTTGAATCTGGTTGGAGGGACAAGCTTTGCAGGTCCTTTGGGAGATGGAAATTGAGATCTATTGTTCTTCCTGAACTTGGTGTATTTCTTCACATATAAAGCAAATTCTTCATCATCCATATCATCAAAATCAACTTGACTAGAGCATGAAGATTGAGATGCTACACTCTGAGAATATGAACTTTGAGGAGGAGTGTAGGAATGATGAGACTGTTGATAAGGTTGAGGATAGGGTTGATGAGACTGTTGATAATAATCAGTTGGAGGATTGTATCTAGGTGCAGTCTGATCAGGAAGAGCGGTTTGCAAGTGGAGGTGAGGTGCGGCTTGATGATGGTCTGGATTGTAAACTGGAGATGAGGTATTGTTGAATGCGGCTAGAGAGAGGGTCTTAAATCTAATTTCGGTTTCATGGACCTCTTTAAGCTTAAATTCAAAAACCTTCAGCATGGCATACAAGTGTCGAAGATCAAGAGCTTCCAAGTCCTTGTTGTCTTCAATGTTAGTAGTCTTAATAAGCCATTTACTACCAAGAGCTTGCATGAATCTCATGTTCAAGTCTGTATTGGAATAGACATGTCCAAGAGAAAAACATACATTAACAATATCAATGAACCTCTCATAGCACTGTCGAAAAGATTCCTTAGGGTCTTTAACAAAGTAGTCAAAGAGCCTTCTCTGTTGATAGAGGCGGTTCTTCTTGGTATCTGAATCTCCTTCCATAAAGTCAACTATAGTATCCCAGGTAGCCTTTGCGGTTGTGCAGTGAAGCACCTTAGAATGAGTCCTCAAGTCAATAGCTCTAGCATGGACATAGCTCTTCCATCAAAGTCCACATTGTTGCGGTCTGCTTCAGTCCACTCACTTTCCAACTTCCTGATTTCAGTTTCTTCTCCTGCGGTTCCTGCACGTGGATTAGCTTTCATAGGAACCTATGGTCCATCCTTAACCGTGGTCCACAGTCTACAATCACATGAAATTATGTGTTTTATCATCCTATCTTTCCAAAAGATAAAACTATCTTCATCCAGAATCGGTAAGTGATTCAAATTGGATGTTTGCATCATATGGGTATTTGTGTTTGCCATTGGATCAGCACCCAAGCGGTTAAGCTTGTAAAAACAAGTTTTGGTGAATATGCTCTGATACCACTTGTTGGTCCCAGAGGGCAACAAGGGTATAGAACCGCTAGAGGGGGGGGGTTGAATAGCGGTCCAATTTTTTTCGTAAAATACCCTTGAAAATCAACCGAGTACTTATCAGTTTGGTCAACTGCGTTTTAAAGCACATAAACCGAACTGGTAAAATGTACAGTTGAGTTTTAGTTGTTTGGCCAAACGGATAGTTAAAGATTTGGGCGGTTTGACTCGGGTTGAAAACACTATGATGCAACCGATAAGTTCAACTTAAAGATCAAAGAAAAGCACAATTCATATTTCAAGTCATTTCGTATATGGATTAAGTTAAAGACCACAAACAAGAAATATAAATAACAAGACAGAAAGTAAAGATCAAACACACAATTTGAAGAGGTTCGTTTTTGAATGAACTACGTCCTCTACCTAGATGGTTAGTCTAGAATTTTCTAATAGCTACTAGACTTGTATTAATTAGAGGAGGTTTTACAAGATGAATCTAAACTCTAACTAAACAATCTAACCTATAAAACTATTATAACAACCGGTGTTTTTGAAATATATAATCTATATGATCATATAAATCGGGTGTGTGTGGAAAGAAATCAAATGCTCTAAGTATCTAAATGATGTTTGAGCAAATGGAAAACTTTATGTGAAAAGGTTGAGTATGGAATGGTTGTTAGGCTTGAAGCTTGATGAAGAAATCTGGGTTTGCTAAGGAGATGTTTGAAGGTTTGAATTTCTGGGTTTCAATCTTCAAAGAAAACTTGAGTACTTGGGATATTTCTCTTGAAGCTCAGCAACCTTCATTGTTGAGAAATGAAGGCTATTTATAGGCAGTGCACCCTTGTGACCGTTGGACAAAGATTTGAATCAAATATGAAGGGTACAGTGCTGTCGAAATCCCATTGGTTGAGCTGTCATTTTCGTCCTTGGTTTTGTCTTGTAGTCCTAGGTAGTTGTAGAACCACTACCTGACAATTGTCCTTTGTTCAGAGAAAGGACTAACGGTAAACAATTCAAACTGATAGACAAACCGACATTCCTTGCAGTAACTCCAAGTTAATTTAGAGTTATTTTGACATGACATAAAACATTCCTTTACGGTTGAAAAGGGAATGTTTTTCTAAGGAATAAATGACTTAGCGAATTCTTCATTTACTGCGCAGTTCCGCCAGGCATATGAGCGGTTCCAAGGATGAACTTGATGTGCGGTTTCATAACGAAACTGAAGCTCGCGGTTTCATGATAGTGGTTCCATCAAGTTTCCATCTAAGGTTCCAAAAGAGATTTGAAGAACGGTTTCATCAAAGCCACATAATGCGGTTTGATGAAATACTTGCGGCTCCATGCTGGCGGTCTGAAGATGGCACAAGTGCGGCTTTAATAACTAAACCGCTAGGTTAACCAAACTAAATACTCAGACTAGACAAACAAAAATCTAGAAATTGACTTATCTAAAAATTGAAGTATAACTTCATTACATGCGGTCCTAAAGTCCATAAAAAAGACACGTCGCATGGATCAATCAAATTAAGAGGGTGTACTTAACAATGAATCCTAACAACCCGCGTACTATATAAACTACCAAATCAACCTGCGTACTATCCATAAATGAACCAAATCAACCTAAATCATTAACGAATGTTAATAAATGTTAGAAAATTAACGAATACTACTTTCAATGTCTTCATATTATCTATCCAACTAAATAATTACAAATGGGAAAGTTGAGGGGATGTATTTGTGCAACCATTAAAGTTTTTGACCTTTCACAATATTTTCCAAAATAAGATGAGAAACTCACCCCTCTCATTCAACCTTTAACCACTATCCCCCACTGCAATTGAATAAGTAGACCATAACGCCATGAAACTCACCCTCATGCCCGATTTGCTTTTAAAATTCATCCTAGCAACACCATTACCAAAATCAATCTAGTGGAAATCAAATCAAGACATGAGAAGCATAGATCAGTGGCCTACTCCAACCTGAATTAAAATGACGGTGGCTTCCAATTTTAATCATTTTGTAATATCCCAATCCCTACTTTGATCACTAGCCCACTTGAAAGTTTCCCACAAAGATTCAACCTTTTTGAAAACTGAAACTCCAATTTCCCATCACTAAACTCAGCTCATGTCCATCTCGATTCCTCTGTCGCTCCTTGCTTTCGAGTTCTCCGTCAACAATGGCGGCTCCGTCTCTCTTCCTCCCTTCAATTTCTATGAAACGCCGTCATCCAGGCTCTATCTAATCAACTCTGTGCAAAATTCCTGTTTCCTATTGACTTCAGTCAAATATTTTGAGAAACCCATTGTAAATTGGGTGTTTTTTTTTATGTTAGGAGATTTGTTTTAATGAGGAATATGAAGCACTGGGTTCGAAAATTTGTTCATTGTCTAGATATGAAAACTCCGTACTATAATTGTTCCACCCATATAAAAACTTGGGAAATTTGTTCAATGAGAATCTGGCCATTGTTACTGATTAAAAATAGTAAGTTTGGTATTGAATGGAAGGTTGCTGAACAAAGAATTTGAGTGAAAATATTTTCAAATATTTCATCAAGGCACCGAGATTCTTACAAAGGGGCAAAATAAATAAATATTTTCAATTTTAGGATTTCGTTAAGTTAACGAGGCAATTTGAAATTTTTATTATAATATTTGTTAAGTTACTAACGGTAGTTAATGTCCACTAACTTTTATTAACGATTTAGGTTGGTTTGGTTCATTTTATAATAGTATGCATGTTGATTTGGTAGTTTAGATAATACGCATGTCATTTTGGTTGAATTCATAAAGTAGGCGGGTTATTTTGATCGTTTATTCCCGTACAATCCATACCCTTAATTACCGCCCGACCTCAGCCTCCTTCAACGACACTTGTACCACTGCGATTTGACATCAATTTGATAACATATCTTCTCTTAAATACAATAGAGCTTTAGGTTGCGTTTGATGCATCAACCACTTGATATTTGATGTTTAATAGAATGTAGGGTAATTTAGAAGTAAGATACATTTGATCACATTAAGCGTTAAACGTTGAATGTGGAGTAAGACTCTTATTCGTTAAGTAAGGATTTTGATCCTCAATCATTAAGAGGATGTTAGACGTATTTATGTTGAATGAAAGAATTAAATCATGCATCATACCTCCAAATTATCTTTATTATTATTAAGCATTAAGCATCAAGCATCAAGTGTTTAATGCACCAAACGCAATCTTATTATTGGGTTGAATAACCACACTACTAAGTATCCTCGGGCTCTCTAGCAAACTTGTACTGCTACTTTTCAGCCGCAGATCACAATGCCTAGTCACAAGAATATTAAGATGACTTTCAATTTTAAGACTCTATTAATTAAGTTACACAAAGGCAATCCCAAACAAAATAACACACGGCCCATCATGTCGACGGCCTGACCGAAAGGTTTGTTTTAGAGCATCTCTCAAAAAATAGCATATTGATAAATGATAAAAATTTGTATGAGAACATCATGACCCGTCTCATAGTAGAGACGGGTCATTGACCCATGCCCCGGATCCATGACCCATGCCCCGGATCCATGACTCACAGGCCCATTTTTTTTTTAATTTATATATATATTTTTTTTTCGGTTTGTCAAAAGTAATAGTTACTATAACTAAATGTAACAAACGTGTTACTTATATGTAACAGTTTGTATACATAAAAGTAATACATATATACAGAAAAGTAACAGTATTTTTTTAATGTTTTCTTCATTTGACAAAACTAATACTTATTACAAAAAAAATGTAAATAATATCAGCTATTCTTCTCCCACCCCATATAAAAATGTGAACAAGTTGATTGATAAACGACGGGAAACCAATAATAATGTGGTGATTTGCAAAAAGTAATTCTAGTGGATAATCCCTCAAACTAATTCAAATACTCCCTCCGTCCGTCCCAGAAAGATAGTCCACCTTATTTTGTTGTTACTACAAGGGAACTTTGAGCAGTTATAAATGCTACTTATAATTTTGTTAATGTGAATCTAAAAATTGATATTAATAGTATTTATAATAGTGCATCGAGAACAATTTCAAAAATTTCATTAGAATAATTAAAAGTGCCCTTAATTATTACTCAAAGTTCTTTCGTAAAACCCATAAAAATAGGAGACTATCATTCTGGGAGATGGAGTATATTATAAGCAACAAGGACTACTTAAGACTAATTCATCACCTCTTTTGTCTTGGTAGAATCTTCCTAGAACCAAACACACGATTCAAGTGGGAGTATTAAATTTCAACTAGCGGGTAACCCGTGCTCTGCACGGGAAACCAATACTATATCTTAAAAATAATATTTTAACTATAGTTAACTAATATAGTAATTATCATTTTAACTAAAAATATTAATAATAATAATTAATCTATATAATTACTATTATTATAATTAAATAATATTATTGATAGTAATAGCAATGATTAATTTATATAATAATTATTATAATTATTATAATAAACTAATACTATTAATAGTAATAGTTAATAGATATATTAACTATTATGATTAATTAATAATTTAACTTATATAATAACTATTATAATTAACTAATACTAATAATAGTAATAGTTAATGTATATAGCCTATTTATAGTTAACTAATACTATTAATAGTAAAAACTAACTAATAAAGTAACTATTATAGTTAACTAATACTATTAATAGTAACAATTAACTTATATAGTAACTATTATAGTTAACTAATACTATTAATAGTAATATTTAACTTGTATAGTAACTACTATTGTTAACTATTACTATTAATAGTAATACTTAACTTATACTATTAATAGTAATATATCAACATACATATTAACTATAATAGTTAAGTAATACTATTAATAGTAATAGTTAACTTGTATAGTAACTATTATAGTTAACTAATACTATTAATAGTAATAGTAATACTTAACTTATACTATTAATAGTAATATATCAACATACATATTAACTATAATAGTTAAGTAATACTATTAATAGTAATAGTTAACTTGTATAGTAACTATTATAGTTAACTAATACTATTAATAGTAATAGTTAACTTACTATTAATAGTAATAGTTAACTTGTATAGTAACTATTATAGTTAACTAATACTATTAATAGTAATAGTTAACTTGTATAGTAACTATTATAGTTAACTAATACTATTAATAGTAATAGTTAATTTGTATATTAACTATTATAGTTAAGTAATACTATTAATAGTAATAGTTAACTTGTATAGTAACTATTATAGTTAACTATTACTATTAATAGTAATAGTTAACTCATATCATAACTATTATTATGAGCTAATAGTATTAGCTAATAATGAGAATATCAAAAGTCACACACTTTTAGGATAGTGATGATGTGGCATCACGAAATGCAAGATTCTTCCATGATTTGTCCACGTGGCATCACCACATCTCTCTTCACCAACTTTAATATATATATATATATATAGATTTGCAAAGAAAATGAATGAAATCTCCAACTTGGATTGGATCATTGACCGACTGGGCTTGGTTCTTGCTGGTGGACCAAGTCTTTGAACTGCAACTGGGCTGCCCTCTCTTTTCTTGAATTAAAGTTGGCTTGGGCCATTTCATCTTCCTTCCTTGCTTGTGACTTAAGCCTCCCTCTAGCTAGGCTTCCCCATCACCTTTGCTTTATTAATTCTTTCATCCAACACCATAAATTAACTCTCCTCATTGTTGACTTTGATTTTTCACTTTTAATTTGACTTTGACTTTTCTTCTTTGACATCTTGAGACTTGACTTTTTTACCACATAAATCCATTGCATCCGGATAAAATATAAATATACTAAAATACCACCAGACTACAATTAAATCCCATAAATATAAATTTTACCTAAAATACATAAAAACTATCTAAAATACATCAAAATCATATTTTAAGCTTATAGAAACCTAGGAAATAAATTTACAAAATCCATCTCATCAGTAACGGTTTAATTTTTATAACTAAATGAATTTTATGAGAACATGATTATTCAAAATATTGTTTATACTTTGCTTTTAATATTCTCAAGTTTACCTCAAAACTGTATCATGCCGTACCATACGTACCTGTACTACTCTAACCTCTACCTCCTTCAACGACACTTGTACCTATGCGATTTGGCATCAATTTGGCAACTTATCTTCTCTCAAATACAATAGAGGTTTATTCTGTTGAAGAACCACACTACTAGTATCCTCGGGCGAGTTTTTAGCCATTTTGACATGCAGGGCAGGCCCTGAGCCCAAGCCACCAACGCCATGGCTTAGGGCCTCATAAAAATAGGGGCCCCAAATTTACATAGTACTATACCCATTATAGCCTATATTTATATCCAATTTTTAAGTGGCCAATTAATATGACTAAGACAACAAATGACAAAGGGCCTTCTTGCAAGGCAAATTAAAATGTCCGATCCATTTCATTATGGCCCAATAAATTAACCAAGCCTTTGTCTATTTTTTTAAGCAATTTCTTTTCCTTTTTGAACTCCTTTTTTTTTTTTTTTTTTTTTTTTTTCTAAAATCCTTTGAGCCTCCGCATTAAACTCAATATATATTGTATAGTTCCGACTAGGGGTGATCATAGTCCGGTCTGGTCCATTTTTTTACAAAATATCACATAACCAGAACCGGAACCAATACTCTGGTTCTCTAAAAATTTGAAACCGAAACCAAACCAATACTTATGAGAACCAACACACTGGTTCTGGTTCTACTGGTCTTGTTTGGTCCGGTTCAACAATTTATTAATCATTTGAAGTATATTTTTTTCAAACTTTCTTAACTCACAATATTGACAAGATCAAACACAAATATAAACTTAATATTAATTATAAATCTAGATAAAACCCTCAAAAAACTGAAATACCGTCAAATTATACGACCAAAAGTCTCAATTCACAAAATATAATCGCTATATTATTAAATATTACGACTATTGATTAAGAAACAAAAAGAAACATATATTGATTATCTTACAAATAGTTATAGAAGTCTTTTTTTTTTTAAATAATTTAAATGGGCCATTAAAAAATTATTATACAAAAGTAAGTATATAATTTTATTTGCTATAAGATAATATAAATATGTAGTATATGTGCTCAACTGGTCCGGTCCGGTTCTAACCAAAATTAATTTTACCAAGAACCAGAACCGAACCAATATACTGGTTTTATAATATTTTGGAACCGGAACCAAACCATATGTACTGGTCTGGTCTGATTTTTACTGGTCTGATCCTGTTTTTATGGTCCGGTCTGGTTCCAAAATTTTTTTGCTCACCCCTAGTTCCGACTTCTGAATTCATAATTGATTGTAACTCAAAAGCAATTATCAATTATCTCCATAGCACGATGTATCATGAACGGTTAAATGTGTTAGCAATGATATTGATAGAGAAGAAAGTGTTTTTTTTCTTTTTTTTTTTTTTTTTTTTTTTTTAATGGGGAAGGGGGGGGGGGAGGGGTTGGAGTAAGTGTTAAAAGATAATTCTAATATGAGTAAATTATTATTGTTTTTTTTTTTTTTGGGGGTGATGGTGGGTGGGTGGGCCGTGGGGGAGGGGGGATGGGATGGATGGAAGGGATGGAGTTGGAGGTGGAGTGGGTAGTGTGGGTTGTATATGGGGAGTTAGATGTGTGCGTGAAGGTGTTAACATTTTCCGGAAAATGACTAACAGAAGAGAAATCCGTAACTTATTTTATGGAAAACCTAGATTATTTCCGTTGACTGTAAAATACTCCTTCTGTCCCAGAGTATATGTCCACCCTCCCATTTACACGGAGATTAAGAAATGGTGAAAGTGATGCAAGTGTTGTGAGTATAAAAATAAAGTAGGAGAGAGAATAATGAGTGGGAGGGAATAGTAAGTTGATTGGTGTTGTGAGTATGAAAGTAAAGTAGAGAATGAGTGAGAGAAATAGTAAATATTTTTTGCCATTTTTGGAAGTGGACATATACTCTGGACAGACTAAAAAGGAAAGGTGGACATATACTCTGGGACAGAGTGAATATTTACGAATATTTACATTGACTTCTTTTTACTTTTGGTTACCAAACACCGGAAAACATGTAAAATATATTTCGTAAAACATTTTACGCGAAACAAACGGAGCCTAAGTTACACAAAGGGAATCCCAAACAAAATCACACGCCCGACCAAAGGATTTGTTTTAGAGCATATCCCAAAAGATAGCATATTAATGAAGTGTATGATTAATGAGCTCTAGCTAAAGTGGTATTCGGTGTTAGTTTTTCATGTAAAAGTTACGAGTTCAAATCTTGTTAGAAAATTTGTGTTAGCCTATTTATAAGTCAGGCTGTAACCTCCGTTACATTATAAATTAATATAAATAAAAAACTCATTTAAAAAAAAAAATGAAGTTCAATATATTATAAGCAACTAGGACTACTTAAGACTAATTCATCACCCCTTTTGTCTTGGTAGAATCTTCCTAGAACCAAACACACGATTCAAGTGGGAGTATTAAATTTCAATTTTTGCAAAGAAAATGAATGAAATCTCCAACTTGAATACATATAAAAGTGAATTTCGTTTCATTCCCGCTCCTCTCTTTTATTCTCATTGGCCCTATAAGATTCATAATTGACCATGTTATTTACTTTCACAAATTTGGCACGCGTGTTGGCTTATATAGATAATAAGAAAGCAATATTATTCATATCGTCCCAAAATAACAGTAACAGTTGACTTGTCAAATAACTTATAATTCTCTTCTATCTATTTATACCATTGTAAATCTATACTATAGTTATTTTCTTATTAATTGAAAACACAACATTTATTTGCAATGATTAAAAAAAAATTGCAATATTTATATGCAAAGTAAGGTTTGCCTACATTTCACTTTTATCATGGAGACCCTTCCCCAAATCCTCACTGCACGGGGATGCTTTGTGCACCGAGCTGGCCTTTACGAGACCGAGGAACTAATAAATAAGTAAGAAGTTTATTTTAATTGCCAGAGCCAGAGCCAAAGTTAAAGGTTGTTGGTTCCTCGTGGTGTCACATAAAGAAAATGGCTGAATTATGAGAGCAGGAATGTTTCTTTTACTACATACAATGTATGGTGATTTGTGAGATAAGTTTGTTAGATCTACCAAGTCAATCCCGACCTATTAGTCTAATAAAGGTTACAAGCAATACATAAAAGTAATTAAGGCTGGTCTTTACTTTAAATTATTTTCTTTCTGTTTTCAACTTTTTTTTTTTGGTGAACTTGAATGTACTTTGATTAGAAAATTATAAAAACTTAACTATTTTGAATGGTTCATATTGAGTTTTGTTCTTTTAATTTCCTGGAGTGATTACAACATTATGTCGCGGTGAATATATGAGTAATAATTATAGATTTATTTATCTATATTAATGAAAATCTAAAATTTGTAATTAATATAATATCAACAATATTATCAATAGCACTTTTTAATTTTTTGTTAAAATAAATAAACCAAATTAAAATTATTCTCAAAGTTCATTTCGTACATACAAAATAAGAGAAAATTATCATATTAGGACGAAGGGACAAATAATTTTACTATTATGTTGGGTTCCATCCAAAACACGTATTGTAGCCGGAACATATAGTTGTGTTAGTAGTGTAGGAGTATATTTTAGAATTAGAGATAGGTCATACTAATATGTTAGGTTCCATCCAAAACACATGTTCTTTGTGTCCTTCTTTAATTTACAAATTAATTTACAAAGTCAAAGAAAAAATTGTTAACTTCATCATATATATGACCAAGAATTTGCAAAAAAAAAAAAAAAATTGATTATCCTTTTGAAAAACTAAAAATTATTAATGAGTATATTAATAATGGTGAATCAATAATAATTTTTAAATTTATTTTTAGGATAATAATATTTTTTAAATTTTAGTTAAAGTACAACTAAGTTGACAATTTTTGCTTTGACATTGTAGATTAAAGATGGACGGAGGGCGTATTGGTAGCCGGAATATATATTTGTGTAAGAAATATGCAGCTGTAAGTACCCCAATCTGAAATCGATCTACTTTAGAGGAATTCTTGGTACCATTTAGGGATAAACCAATGGGCCAGGACCTCACTAGGATAAACCTGATATTCCAGGACTGAACTGGAATTAAACTTGGAAAAATCTAGAAGCTCGCCAAGTCGAGTCGTACGGATGGTTTGGGCACATGAGGTCCCTAGCCGTACGGCTACTTTGGGCACCCTCAGCCTCTATAAATTGGACCCCATGCTGATCATTTCAGGGGGGGACAAACAACATAAGAAAGATTACTCTGTCAAAATCACTGCAGTAGTGTGAGAGAAGAGTGAAACAAAGAGTGAAAGAGAGAAAGGAAGATTGGCTAAACCAAAATAGGTAAAGCCACTTTCTCCCCCTCCCCTCCCTTCTCTTCATCTATAACTCTATTTTCTCTTTAATCTTTGTTTAAGTTTATGTTAGTCTTTATATTACTTGCAAGACTTGTCCATTCAAGCACTTTTACATTACTTGTAAGACTTGTCCATTCAAGCAACTTTACATTTATGCAAGACTTGTCAATTCAAGCAAATATACATATATTACTCTATATTTCTCTTGTCCAAGCCATGAGATGATCCAAGGTGCCCTCCATGCCTTGTGTGGAAGAGGTTCAAACCTAGATGATCATGGCTTGTTGATTGTCATTTACATTCTTGTCTAATTGGAATGATGCTTTTGTTGGCAATAATGATCATTTGGATGATAAAGCTTCTATCTTTATCATCCAACATTGATCTAGCTCTAAAGTCCCCTTTGGGGTTATAAAAATTCAATCTTTATGTGTTAATTTGAATCTTTAAAGGTTAATAAGTCATAAAAATGCCATCTTGGGGATAAAGTTTCAATCTTTAATCACCAAATGGTCAATTTTGGCCTAAAGGGCATGTTCATCAACTTTTCTCAATTTTCTCCAAAGATTGCTCATGATCAAACGCAAATACTTGTTTTGGGGACTAAGTGATGATCATTTGGCATAGGAATGTTGTATTTAAACTTATAAAGTGTTTTAAACAAACTGAAATCAAAACAGTTCTGTCCAGTTTCAACAGAATGTTCTGTTTCTGCTCTGAAACTGGACTGTTCTTGACTGAACTGTAAAATCCCAGGAAACTGCCTGTACATCCGTACGGCTATGTTGGGAACAAGGGGGCAAAATGTTCGTTTTGCCCTCTGATCCCTATTTTCTTAATAAACAGACCCTTTCAGTTAAGTTTTTCCAAACAAAACCAATAACAGAAACTTTTCCGTTAAATACACACACACACATGCACATTTTCAAACTAACAAGGGAGACTCGGTTTTTTCCGAGGCATTTTGGGTGAACCGCAAATATGTTCTTCCCAAAGTGTAACCTGACCTCCGAACTCACCTTCTCTAACCATTTTCATTTGTTTTGGTTTAAAATTAACAAATGTGGCGACTCCGTTTCTTTTTCGTTAGGAAAGTTACCCGTGTTTGGCATTTCTTCCTCGTGCGAACTTCGCTTGTTTCGCCCCGAGGGATGGGATCCTTACAGTGGCGACTCCGCTGGGGAATTAAATGTTCTCAAACTTCTTTTTAGAAGCTTTGGGGACATTTATGTGTGGGTCAAACTCCCGTCCCCGTTTGTTGACTTTGTGCCTAATTTGTGTGTTTTGTGTTTCTGTTTTGATTTTGAATGAATGGAACTGTTCTGGAAAGCAATGAACTGGGGCTTGATGATTGGAAGCTGAAAATTTGTAAAAAAATAATAATGGGATGGATGACATGGTCGTACGGCTACTTTGGAAGGGCCCACAGAATGTTTCAATTCAACGATCTAATGGCCATCTTGCTTCTTCTTGTCCAGGTTCTAATTTACAGCATCTCCTTGTGTAAATTTACCTTATTTTTCTTAGCAAAAAATGGATTTTCAAAACCTTTGGTTGTGCACAACCTTTTTGTGCAAATGATTTTCAAAAGGTTGTTCTTGATGTGAAAATTTTGGTTTCAAAAACCTTTGGTTGTGTACAAACCTTCCATGTACAAATTGTGATTTTTACTTGTTAAGTAGCCTTGCTTGCTTGCTTGCTTGTTCTTGTTTGTTCATATCATTGTTTGATTGCTTGTGTAAATTACTTGTTCATCATACTTGTCCATACATTGCTCAAGATATTAAAATGGATTGAAAATTTCTATTTTGACTCAAAAGGGAACATAGAAAGGCGTCACACTACGCGCACTTGACCTTGCACGTTCCAAATACCCTTTAAACCTAGGATGGATGCCAGATGCAGCTCGATTGGCGCTCTTGTTCCCTTCGAGCGCGCACGGGTCCATTCCACCTCCCCTTCCGAGCCGAGTCAACCACACATGTCCGTGACACACAAATACCGTGACTTTGGTTGGTTTTTGGTCTAGTTCACGTTACCACGTCCCTAATACGTGTCCAAGGTTAATTGTGGCCAAGTTAATGCCCGAGTTACGACTCCTTGATGAAATGCAAGCGTGACCTTAACCGGTATTTAACTCGTACGTTAATGATGACCCAATTAACCGAGAACATGTATTAAAGGTAGGGTGACACCGTGTCGTTAAGCCCTAATGTTGTTCCATTTTATTCATCCTTAAGCCCAAGGTCAAGGATCAAGAACCCTCATTAAAATGAGGTCATGTCGGAATATCGGTGATGTCGCGCCCCGACCCGTGGTCCTACTTGGCCCCACGTCCGGGACACGCACGGAAGACGTCATAAAACATTCTTAAGAAAATTTTTCGAAACATACTTTCTATAAAAAGGGTTCACACAACCAACTCGATACTAAAACATTGCTTCAAGTCACAAAACAACCTTTCAAAAATAAGTACTAAGCCACTTGGCTACAACTACTAACTTTACTTACTTAATTACAAACACGAACATCTACTAGAAGAGATGATACAAACCAAGTCACGGGTATACTACCCCAAAAGGTATTACATTTACATAATGTATCCTTTAGTTACACAAACTTTCCCAAAACGTCTTACCCAAAGATCTCCTCGACGTCCTCCCCGTGTGTGTGGACTATCCCCTGGGCTCCTTCTTATCTAAAACGGTAAACAAATAAAGGGTGAGAATAAATCTCAGTAAGTTACTAAAATGCAACTACATTACATGCTAATATGATAAACATAAAGGAACAACGCCACAAATGATCATATAGCACATAGCACATAATATGAGAGGCTCCCTATCGCCAACCGTCCCATACCGGTTGGAAATAACGACCAACTCATCATGCAACACATAAAGCGGAAATGAACACTCATACATGGATACTGAGCCAAGGTTCTCAAACCAAACCATAGCCATCTGAGAGGCATCAACTGAGCAGCATCGAAGAGCTGAAACGGGTTCCGGAACCAAACAACCACAACAACAACAACGGGGAAAATGACACAAAGTCATAACCCAAAGTGCCCAACCTTTGGCCTAAGGAAGGGGGTTAAAAATGGGAAACCAATGATAGGAGCCTTATAATGTACTTGGCTCGGAGACCATTATAATCCCTATCACTGCCCAACACACACAAAAGTACCAGCTGAACTTTACACGCAAGCACCATATAGAAATACTTGCTTAAACAACAATCAGGGACAATGATTCCAATGTAGGGAACCATGCCAAACACATCAAGAAGATGAATCATTCAACACATCACAAAATGTTCAACAATGCTCACTTAATCCATTACTCACATTTCACAACACTGGTGTTCACAAAGGAACCAATTCTACCACTTTAGTGATCCACAACAATCATCTAACTACTTTAGAACACTACCCAAAAACTAGACCAAGATTGTCCTCTAAATCCCTTGGTTTGAAAACTCTCAACTTTTCCAGATAACTGGGCGGTCGCCCAAACAGGGCTGTGCGGCCGCCCAAAATGCTCTGTCCCAAGAACAAAACCCTTCAGGTAGATGTGCGGCCGCACGCCCATTTTTGGGCGGCCGCCCACATCACCCGGCAGGCCTAAAACTTAAACAAAATTTACTCCTTTGTTTCACAACCCAAAATTACCAATACTTATAACTCTTAACATTGCAACTTACACAAAGGCTACAACTCAGCCTAAACAATACTAACACCCCAAAAATACCATTTTCCTACTACTCCCTTTGTCCCAAATTTACAAGTATAAATAAAACATACCAAAACATTGTTTTAGCACATATAAAGCATACCAAGCATATTTATGACCATTTTAACATTTAAAGGGGGATTAGTAACTTACCTATTTTCCGGAAAAGATGTCAAGAAAAATAATATGGATCGGTAGATGTACTCTATTCAACACCCTGATCATTTATATGTAATTAGATTTGAAAATGGAGTAGTAAATTAAAATAGGGAAAAATCAACAAGAACAAACTTACCTAGCTTCTTTATGTCAACAATGGAGGTCAATTTCTCTTAGAAAGTAATTAGGTGTATAAGTGTGTGCTGCACAAGGAGAGGGGAGGGGGTGGGGAAGATAACTATCCACTCAAAGTTTCACAATAACCCCTCAACTTGTATTTTAAACCTTTAAACCCCTAAACTCTCATTTTCAATAAAGTCCCCCTAATATTCCACTAACTCAACTACTCCCAAATAAACTTTACTACTAACATTTTAACTAACACAAATAGTTAAATAAAATGTGCAATTCATATAAGATGATGCAACACCTAAAATGCACACATAATTTTAAATAAAAATTATCAAAATATAAAATAAATATTAAAATAAATAAACGGATTTTGGGGTCGTTACACTCACTCCCCCTTAAAGAAAATTCGACCCGAATTTTTAGGATTGCTTACCTCAACCCTCAAACAACCAGGGATACTTCCTCTCGATCTCCTCCCGAAGCTCCCAAGTCGACTCTTCCACGTTATGATTTCTCCACACAACTCGAACAAAGGGAATACTCTTAGTTCGCAACTCTTGAACTTTCGAATCAATAACTCGGACCGGATGCTCTTCGTAAGACATACTCGGTTCAATATCCTCGGGAACCTCAGATAAGACATGAGAAGGATCATACACATACTTCCGAAGCATCGAGACATGAAAAACATTATGGATCTTGTCGAGAGAATGAGGTAACGCAAGACGATACGCTCTATCACCAACTCTACTCAGAATCTCGAATGGACCAATGTACCTCGGTGCTAACTTGCCTTTCTTCCCGTACCTTCGAATCCCAACTTTAGGTGAAACCTTCAGAAACACAAAGTCACCTTTTTCAAACTCGAGATCTCGCCTCCGGTGATCAGCATAACTTTTCTGTCTACTCTGAGCGGTACTCAAACGATCTCGGATAAGCTTAACCTCCTCAACTGATTTGTTCACCATATCAATACCCCAAATCTTTGCTTCTCCCACTTCATCCCAACAAATTGGAGACCGACATTTCCTCCCATACAAAGCTTCATACGGGGCCATCCCAATACTTGACTGAAAACTGTTATTATAGGCAAATTCCACGAGAGGTAAATGAGAATCCCAAGAACCTGAAAAATCAACTGAGCAAGCTCGCAACATATCCTCGAGAATCTGAATAGTCCTCCCTGACTGCCCATCTGTCTGGGGATGAAAAGATGTACTGAACTTCAATTCTGAACCCAAAGCCTTCTGAAACGCTTGCCGAAACCGAGATGTAAATCTAGGGTCACGATCGGACACAATGCTCACCGGGACACCATGCAATCTCACAATCTCATTTATATACAAAGTCGCAAGCCTTTCCATCGAGTAACAAATCTCAATGGGTAGAAAATGAGAAGACTTGGTCAATCTATCCACGACCACCCAAATTGCATCAAACCTTCTCCGAGTGCGAGGTAATCCTGTCACGAAATCCATAGTAACCTGTTCCCACTTCCATTCCGGAATCTCTAACGGCTGAAGTAACCCCGCAGGCCTTTGATGTTCAGCTTTCACTTGTTGACATGTCAAACATTTAGATACATAATCCGCTATCTCTCTCTTCATATTATTCCACCAAAAGTGCTGCTTCAAATTCTGATACATTTTTGTGCTCCCGGGATGAATAGTATATCTCGACTTGTGGCCCTCATCAAGAACTTGGCGTTTAATCCCATCCACGCAAGGCACACATAACCGACCTCTAAAAGTTAACACTCCTTCGGAATTAAGAGAGAAATCCTCAAATTTGCCATCTTCGATTTTATCCGCTATTTTCACTAACTCCGGATCATCCTTCTGAGCTTCCTTTATTTGTTGAATCAAAACTGGTAATACTTGAATACTCGCAAAAATAGCCCCATGCTTTGACTCACAAGGATCCCAATCTCGAGCATCCTCTAACATCTTCCACTCACGCACCATCAATGAAGCCATAAAAGATTTCCGGCTAATGGCATCAGCTACCACATTTGCTTTACCCGGGTGATAAGAGATAGTGCAATCATAATCCTTCAATAGCTCCATCCATCTTCTTTGCCTGTTATTCAACTCTTTTTGGGAGAAAAGGTACTTCAAACTTTGATGATCGGTAAATATCTCAAATTTGGCTCCGTACAGATAGTGTTTCCACTTGTGCAACGCAAAAACAATCGCAGCTAACTCCATGTCATGGGTAGGATAATTCTGCTCACTCGGAGTCAACTTTCTTGAAGCATACGCAATCACCCTTCCGTTTTGCATTAACACACACCCGAGGCCTTCTTTAGAAGCATCGCTATAAATTACCAAATCATCATTTCCATTAGGAAGCGCAAGGATAGGAGCTGTAGTTAACCTCTTCTTCAACTCCTCAAAGCTAGCTTGACACTTGCCATCCCACAGATACGGTACATTCTTTCGAGTCAACAGAGTCAACTGAGTAGCAATTTTAGAAAACCCCTCGATAAATCTTCTATAATACCCGGTTAGACCCAAGAAACTTCGAATCTCCGTAACTGATTCAGGCCTCTTCCAATTCACAATAGCTTCAATCTTGGAAGGATCTACGGATATTCCTCTATTAGAAACCACGTGCCCCAGAAAAGACACTTCATCGAGCCAAAAAGCACACTTACTGAATTTCGCAAACAGTTGCTTCTCACGAAGAACAGATAAAACCATTCGCAAGTGCTGCTCGTGCTCCTCCTTAGACTTGGAATACACAAGAATATCATCAATAAATACAACCACAAAGGTGTCAAGATAAGGCTTAAAGACCCGATTCATCATATCCATAAAAACAGCCGGAGCATTAGTCAACCCGAAAGGCATAACAAGAAACTCGTAATGACCATACCTACTACGGAAAGCAGTCTTAGAAATATCCTCAGAACGGATCTTTAACTGATGGTACCCACTCCTTAAGTCAAGCTTTGAGAAGACAACTGACCCTTGGAGTTGATCAAACAAGTCATCAATGTGAGGTAGAGGATACTTATTCTTTACAGTTACCTGATTCAGCTTCCTGTAGTCGATACACAGTCTCAAAGACCCATCTTTCTTCTTGACAAACAATACAGGAGCTCCCCACGGTGACACACTAGGACGGATAAATCCCCGGTCAAGTAACTCTTGCAATTGCACCTTCAATTCTTTCAGTTCAGCTGGAGCCATTCTATAAGGTGCTTCAGATATAGGGGTAGTACCTGGAATTAAGTCAATACCAAACTCGATCTCTCTATCGGGAGGCATAGAATATTCAGAAGAAAACACATCAGGAAACTCTTTAACAACACTCACTTCCTCTACTTTAGGAGGCTTTTTAGTAGTATCCAAAACACAAGCCAAATACCCCACACAACCACGGTGCAATAGCCTCTTAGATTTCACATACGAAATAATACGAATTCCCTTACCCAAAGAAGTTTCTTCAAAAGTAAACACAGGCACACTAGGGATAGAAAACGTAACCACTTTCTTAAAGCAATCAACAGAGGCATGATATTTACTTAACCAATCCATACCCAAAATAACATCAAAATCTTGCAATGGCAAAATAACTAGATCAGCAAGTAAAACATGCTCACTAATATGCACATCACAATCACGCAACACCTTGTCAGCTATCAAACAATCTCCCATGGGAGTCGACACTTCTAGCACATAAGGCAAAGACTCAAAGGAAGAATGCAATCGAGATGCAAAAGACACAGAAACATATGAATGCGATGAGCCGGGGTCTATAAGTGCACGTTCCCTCAAACTGGACATAGAAATTATACCTCCAATTACGGTGGAAGCATCCGAAGCTTGTTGTTGATTGATTGCAAACACACGACCTTGAACCTTTGGTTTTCCCGAGGCATCTCTTTTCTGACCCTGAGACGATCCAACACTACTCCCCGATGGTTGACTCCCCAATCTCGGGCAATTTCTTTGAAAATGGCCAAGTTGCCCACAGTTCAAACACTTTCCTTGTTTCTTCCAACACCGCTCCTCACTGTGCCCTTCCCTCTGACAATAATTACATACTCTCTTGCTTTGACCCCCGGAGAAATTGCTTTGATTTCTAACACTCGGTTGCCCTTGTGGTTGTCCTCTAAATGGGGTTGAAGTCCCTTGTCCTCCACGATTATCATTCCTTTGCGGTTGTGGTCTACCTTGCCTTCCAACACTTGTTAATTCCACCTTCCTCTTGTGTTCTTCAATGTCGTGCTCTACTTGATAAGCTCGATCAACTGCATCTTGAAACTCTTGTAGCTTGTGGGACACCAATTGAGTTCGGATCACTGTTTTTAAACCCTTAACAAACCTTGTTGCTTTTCTCTCCTCTGTTGCTATCAAATGAGTACAATACCTTGATAACTCCGTGAACTTGGCTGCATACTGAGCCACCGACATTGTATTCTGTTCCAAGCTAAGAAATTCCACTTCCTTCCGGTCTTGATCCACTCTTGGAATAAAATGTTCCTTGAACTTCCTCAGAAAATTTGCCCAAGTATATGGTACATGAGCTTCGTCCCAACTAGCCTTCAGTGTTCTCCACCAATACTCCGCAGCTCCACTCAACTTGTAGGTAGCAAACCTAACTCGATCTTCTTCAGTACAAAATAAGACATCAAATATCTTTTCCATGGACTCGATCCATCTCTCAACTTTGGTCACATCTGGTTCACCATCATAGCCGGTTGGTTTCATCTTTAAAAACTGTTCTAGACCATACCTCGGAGGTGCATGCTCTCCTCCCTGCCTCTGATCATGGATGGTTTTCATTGCGGCCTCGAACATCCCTTGAAACATAGCTCGAGCCTCTTCCCTTACATTACTCTGGCCTGCAGTACCAGACTGTTCACCCTCATGTTCCGGCATTTTTACTGAGTACCTGCATAAAACACTCAACGTTACTCACTCCATACTCAACTACCCTCCTAGGTCACTTAGTCATTCTAGACCATCTACAACCTAGCTCTGATACCAACTGTCGCGCCCCGACCCGTGGTCCTACTTGGCCCCACGTCCGGGACACGCACGGAAGACGTCATAAAACATTCTTAAGAAAATTTTTCGAAACATACTTTCTATAAAAAGGGTTCACACAACCAACTCGATACTAAAACATTGCTTCAAGTCACAAAACAACCTTTTAAAAATAAGTACTAAGCCACTTGGCTACAACTACTAACTTTACTTACTTAATTACAAACACGAACATCTACTAGAAGAGATGATACAAACCAAGTCACGGGTATACTACCCCAAAAGGTATTACATTTACATAATGTATCCTTTACTTACACAAACTTTCCCAAAACGTCTTACCCAAAGATCTCCTCGACGTCCTCCCCGTGTGTGTGGACTATCCCCTGGGCTCCTTCTTATCTAAAACGGTAAACAAATAAAGGGTGAGAATAAATCTCAGTAAGTTACTAAAATGCAACTACATTACATGCTAATATGATAAACATAAAGGAACAACGCCACAAATGATCATATAGCACATAGCACATAATATGAGAGGCTCCCTATCGCCAACCGTCCCATACCGGTTGGAAATAACGACCAACTCATCATGCAACACATAAAGCGGAAATGAACACTCATACATGGATACTGAGCCAAGGTTCTCAAACCAAACCATAGCCATCTGAGAGGCATCAACTGAGCAGCATCGAAGAGCTGAAACGGGTTCCGGAACCAAACAACCACAACAACAACAACGGGGAAAATGACACAAAGTCATAACCCAAAGTGCCCAACCTTTGGCCTAAGGAAGGGGGTTAAAAATGGGAAACCAATGATAGGAGCCTTATAATGTACTTGGCTCGGAGACCATTATAATCCCTATCACTGCCCAACACACACAAAAGTACCAGCTGGACTTTACACGCAAGCACTATATAGAAATACTTGCTTAAACAACAATCAGGGACAATGATTCCAATGTAGGGAACCATGCCAAACACATCAAGAAGATGAATCATTCAACACATCACAAAATGTTCAACAATGCTCACTTAATCCATTACTCACATTTCACAACACTGGTGTTCACAAAGGAACCAATTCTACCACTTTAGTGATCCACAACAATCATCTAACTACTTTAGAACACTACCCAAAAACTAGACCAAGATTGTCCTCTAAATCCCTTGGTTTGAAAACTCTCAACTTTTCCAGATAACTGGGCGGTCGCCCAAACAGGGCTGTGCGGCCGCCCAAAAGGCTCTGTCCCAAGAACAAAACCCTTCAGATAGATGTGCGGCCGCACGCCCATTTTTGGGCGGCCGCCCACATCACCCGGCAGGCCTAAAACTTAAACAAAATTTACTCCTTTGTTTCACAACCCAAAATTACCAATACTTATAACTCTTAACATTGCAACTTACACAAAGGCTACAACTCAGCCTAAACAATACTAACACCCCAAAAATACCATTTTCCTACTACTCCCTTTGTCCCAAATTTACAAGTATAAATAAAACATACCAAAACATTGTTTTAGCACATATAAAGCATACCAAGCATATTTATGACCATTTTAACATTTAAAGGGGGATTAGTAACTTACCTATTTTCCGGAAAAGATGTCAAGAAAAATAATATGGATCGGTAGATGTACTCTATTCAACACCCTGATCATTTATATGTAATTAGATTTGAAAATGGAGTAGTAAATTAAAATAGGGAAAAATCAACAAGAACAAACTTACCTAGCTTCTTTATGTCAACAATGGAGGTCAATTTCTCTTAGAAAGTAATTAGGTGTATAAGTGTGTGCTGCACAAGGAGAGGGGAGGGGGTGGGGAAGATAACTATCCACTCAAAGTTTCACAATAACCCCTCAACTTGTATTTTAAACCTTTAAACCCCTAAACTCTCATTTTCAATAAAGTCCCCCTAATATTCCACTAACTCAACTACTCCCAAATAAACTTTACTACTAACATTTTAACTAACACAAATAGTTAAATAAAATGTGCAATTCATATAAGATGATGCAACACCTAAAATGCACACATAATTTTAAATAAAAATTATCAAAATATAAAATAAATATTAAAATAAATAAACGGATTTTGGGGTCGTTACAGGTGAAGCCTTATTAGGATAAACCTCGACTTTGACCGGGGCTTAATCATGACAAGAATGGTCACGCATTTGGAGTCTTGCGACGCACTAGACCCTTAGGAATCATTCTTTCGGTCGGTGGAAGCCGCTTGCCCTATAGGACCCTCGCCCGGGATAGTCCATCCTAGGGAATGTGCAAGACAGGTGAAAAACGAGGGTTCTATAGGCGTAGTGATGGCCTCCATTGATCCAGGATTTAGAGCAGTTGTGAAAAAAAAAGAGAAATATTTTCCAACCATTTAGGAATAAAAATGCTTTTTAAGTAAACTTGAATGGATAAATAATTGCACATTGCATGAGTTTGCTCCGTTTTTGCTTCTTGCCTTTGACACATCGCAGTCTTGCGTTAACAAACGTCGCTTCGTTAAGTCTTTGGAAGGATCCCTGTTATCCTCCAAGGAATCCGTTAAGTCTCGTTAGTCTTTGGACGGATCCCCGTTATCCTCCAAGACCTCTGTTAAAGTTTTGTTAGTCTTTGGACGGATCCCCGTTATCCTCCAAGACCTTAGCCAAGTTTTGTTAGTCTTTGGATGGATCCCCGTTATCCTCCAAGACCTTCGCCAAGTTTTGTTAGTCTTTGGACGGATCCCCGTTACCCTCCAAGACCTCTGTTAAGTCTCGTAAATTCCTCAGATGATCTCCAAGTCGCCCGTAAATCTTTGGATGGATTCAAAAGATTTCCGTTAAAACCCTAGGCCGTTGCCTCCTAGGTCCCCATTGTTGAGATTCCTGTTAAAACCCTAGGCAGTTGCCTCCTAGGTCCCCATTGTTGAGATTCCTGTTAAAACCTTAGGCAGTTGCCTCCTAGGTCCCCATTGTTGATATTTCCGTCAAAACCCTAGGCCGTTGTCTCCTAGGTCCCCGTTGCTGAAACCCTAGGCCGTTGTCTCCTAGGTCCCCTCGTGAAGCCTTTGGAAGACCTCCGAGACACCCGTTGATCTTCGGATAGATCTCAGAATTCCGGTGAAGTCCCTAGGCATAGTTTCCTAGGAAGTCGGTTTTAGTCCTTGGATGGATGGATCCCCGTTATCCTCCGACAAGTCAGTCATGTTTGTTTTAGAATTCTAAGTCCGTTCGAACTACAGTGACCTGAGCCTCTCATCACGTGGGACCCCCTCCCTCGTGGTAAGGGGAACGTAGGTAGCTTCGGCCCGATCAATCCTAAAAAAAATAAAAAAAATGTGTGTGTGAGTCTTCCACCCAAAACAAAAGTGTGTTTTTCCAAGATGAAAATGGATATCCAATTTTCTTAAAATAAAAGATCAAGTTTTCCTAAAAGGCTAATCCTCTAATGAAGCGTCTCTCTTGAACCATGGTTATAATTTCACCTTGAGGTTTAAAATGCTAAAGTCCTTTGAGGTTTTGCCCGCCTGAAACATCGACCAAGGAGCCCACATCCGAATTGGCGTCCACGTGAAGAAGGAGGTCAACACAATCTGGATCATCGTCCACGAGAGAGGGCCAAAGCTCCAAAAGCCCAAAGGAGGCTACATCAAATGGAGATCCGTAACCTTGCTGAGTGACATGCACGATAATACACACCTCGAAAGGAGGTCATCGAAAAGAAATGGCCAAAGACAGATCCGGCAATCACAACGCCGAGCCAAGTGGAGACCTCGCGACATCTTTCCCGATGACACGGAACCCGAGTTCCCCATGGAAGACATGAAATATGCCGCCGACAACCCCTCCAACAGTCAAAGAAGGATATGGACCACCACACCTCATAGGAACCCGTCCCTAAAAAAAAAAAAAAAAAAAAAAAAAGTCTTCCAGCCTCGTAGGATCTAGACTTTCATCAAAAGTCCGTCTTGGACTGTGTCTTTTATTTTTGCAAAGGTCCGTACTCGGACATGTTTGTACAAAGTTATCTATATAAAAGAGTCATTTTCATTCTCTTCTCCCTAGACTTGAGACATTATTTGCAATATACATTTACTCTTGAAATTGCCTTGCTTGTTATGATCAATTGATTGCTACGTCCCCAAAATGATGAATTGACTTATAAGCATACTAGTCAATGACGACTCATTAAGGACGAATGAACCAAACACAAATGAAGAATGATAAATGCAAACAACTAATATTGATGTGAATAAATGTTGTGATCAATTGGCATGAAGAAACCATTAATGGCAAGTATTCCCTCATACACTTCCCCGATACACAACTCGACACACCTTTCCAAAGCAAATTCTGGATGCACATCAAAGGCATCCCATGACAATGGAAAGACGAGGACGTTGTTGCTCAAAAACCAAGATTCAACTGTGATAGTGTGTGTGCGCAACCAAGTAAAGGGCTTCCCGGATATTCATGCCACTAAGGTGCCAGAAAGAAGTCAATCCCAGAGATAGTGAGTTGGGTTTAATGTTTCCCTCTTCAAAAAAAAAAAAGGAATAAAAAAAGAATGGAAAGAGGGAAAGGAAATGAATGAATAGAAAGAAGGAAAGGAAATGAACAGGAAGTTTGCCTCGAAAGTTCATGACAAAGAGCCCGTTCATCCAAAAGGGAGCGCACACCAAAGAAGGTCCACCCGAAGAGGTCCACCTCAAGGAAGTCCGCCACAAAGCAAAGAGATCTACGTCAAAGGAGCAACAACGTCCTCCAAGACAACGTCAAAAGAAAGGAAACAATTTCAGCAAAAGACGGCCCATGGCCGAACTACGAAGACCTGAGCTCCTCAAACTGAGGGGAACGTAGGAAACCTTCGGGTCCGGTCACAGCATGAGAAAGAACGGTCAAACCATGGCTTTCCCAAAGTAGCCAAGCCTTTCCCCCTTGGTCCCATCAATGACCAATTTACCAGACAAGGACCAATTCCCCATAAACACCTTTTGATCTTGCCATTGATCGAATCTTAATCCTAATTGATCACAACATTTATATATGTTAAGGCTAATTGCTTGTTATAATCTTGACTTAATGATGAACATGGTCCATCCAAGCAATCATTTTGATAATTTTAACCAAGACAAATTTCAAATGTCTCGACAAGTCTTCTTCTCTACATCTTAGGAAAGATTTAAACACTTATGTTCTGTCAAGCAGGGGCTTCCTCCTATTTCATGATACAATTGAGGGACTCTCTCCCACCTAAATAAATGCCCCTGCATGTTTTCTCCAAAAGACATCTTAAGTCCCCGTCCCATCGAGTCGGCTGGATCACTCATTAAAAAAAAAAAAAAAAAGAGTAGCCCGCTAGGTTGAAAACCCATAAGGGAGGCCTAGGCAAAGACAGGGTGTGCCATAAAAGACGCAAAAAAGTAGCCCGCTAGGTTGAAAGCCCGCAAGGGTGGCCTAGGCAAAAGAAAGGGTGCGTCATGAAAAAAGGATGGGTTCCTAACCTCACTTCAAAGGTCATGTTGGGTCTACGCCAACGCCAAAGGCCAAGAGATGACATTGGGGCTACCCCGACATCAGTAACGGCAAGGGCATGGAGCTCCCCCAATGACGACAAGGACATGGGGCTACCTCGGCATCGACGATTGCAAGGACATGGGGCTACCCCAACATCAACGACGGAAGGGTCCTCTACTCCCGACCACTCCTAAAGAATGGATGAAACTCCCAAGGACTTTATGCATAATAAGCCTTGTGGTTAAATTAAAATCAAAAATTTGACTGACATGCTTCGTTAAAAGATTTGCTTTGAGGAATGAATATTTTGAAAAAAAAAATGTATTTGCTTGTCCCCTTTCAATTCGCGTTGGGCGGTTGAGGGTGTATGTTGAAAAAAAATGTGTTTGCTTGTCCCCTTTCAATTCGCATTGGGCGGTTGAGGGTGTATTTTAAAAGAAAAAAAAATATTTTGTTGTCCCCTTCCAAATTGCATTGGGCAATTGATGGTGTATTTTGTGAAAATAATGTTTTTTCCCTTCCAAATTGCATTGGGCATTTGAGAGTGTAGAAAGGATGTTTTGTTGTCCCCTTCCAAATTGCATTGGGCATTCGAGGGTGTATTTTGTGAAAATAATGTTTTTCCCCTTCCAAATTGCATTGGGCATTTGAGGGTGTAGAACAAATTGCATTGGGCATTTGAGGGTGTATTTTGTGAAAATAATGCTTTTCCCCTTTCAAATTGCATTGGGTATTTGAGGGTGTATTTTGTGAAAATAATGTTTTTCCCCTTTCAAATTGCATTGGGCATTTGAGGGTGAGTTTTGCGAGCTTTTGCTTCGGCATTCCGAGTGGATGTAAGACCATCCTTGTTAGTCAACCATCTCATAGTTAGAGTTGACCAAGCCTGTTAAGTTGACCAAGTATGTGTCGAACCCACTAACGCCGGGCAGTCCATAGATGGACGTAAGACCATCTTTGTTGAAATAAACCCGGCCATACTTTGTAAGCCCAGGTTAAGAATGTGATTTAGCCCGGCCGTATTTCGTAAGTCCAGGTTAACAGGTTAAAAATATGAAAAGAAAATTGGCCGTCCCTGACGTAAGCCCAGTTAAAAATTATTTGGTTGACCAAAAGAGAGTCAAGACCCGACTTTGACTCATGGAGAGTCAAATTGAATGACCAAGAAAATTGACCGTCCCTGACGTAAGCCCAGTTGAAAATTATTTGATTGACCAAAAAAGAGTCAAATCCCGACTTCGACCAAATGAGTGTCGAGAAAATCCCTTCGGTTGACCAAAGGAGAGTCAAGCCCCGACTTTGACTCATGGAGAGTCAAATTGAATGACCAAGAAAATTGGCCGTCCCTGACGTAAGCCCAGTTAAAAATTATTTGATTGAACAAAAGAGAGTCAAATCCCGACTTCGACCAAATGAGTGTCGAGAAAATCCCTTCGGTTGACCAAAAGAGAGTCAAGCCCTGACTTTCACTCATTGAGAGTCAAATTGAATGTCCAAGAAAATTGGCCGACCCTGACGTAAGCCCAACTAAAAATTATTTGATCGACCAAATGAGTGTCGAGAAAATCCCTTCGTTTGACCAAAAGAGAGTCAAACCCCGATATGGAGAGTCAAATTGAATGACCAAGAAAATTGGCCGCCCTGACGTAATCCCAGTTAAAAATTATTCGGTTGACCAAAAGAGAGTCAAGCCCCGACTTTGACTCATGGAGAGTCAAATTGAATGACCAAGAAAATTGGCCGTCCCTGACGTAAGCCCACTTAAAAATTATTTGGTTGACCAAAGGAGAGTCAAGCCCCGACTTTGACTCATGGAGAGTCAAATTGAATGACCAAGAAAATTGGCCGTCCCTGACGTAAGCCCAGTTAAAAATTATTTGATTGACCAAAAAAGAGTCAAATCCCAACTTCGACCAAATCAGTGTCGAGAAAATCCCTTTGGTTGACCACAGGAGAGTCAAGCCCCGACTTTGACTCATTGAGGGTCAAACTAAATGCCCAAGAAAATTGGCCGTCCCTGACGTAAGCCCAGCAAAGATAAAAATTAGGTCCCCCGAGCGACCATTGCGAGATAAAATTAGGTCCCCCGAACGACCGTTGTGAAATGAAAATTAGGTCCCCCGAGCGACCGTTGTGAAATAAAAACTAGGTCCCCCGAGTGACAGTTGTGAAATGAAAATTAAGTCCCCCGAGCGACCGTTGTGAAATGAAAATTAGGTCCCCCCGACCGACCGTTGTGAAATAAAAACTAGGTCCCCCGAGCGACCGTCGTGAAATGAAAATTAGGTCCCCCCGAGCGACCATTGTGAGATAAAATTAGGTCCCACGAGCGACCGTTGTGAGATAAAATTAGGTCCCCCGAGCGACCGTTGTGAAATGAAAATTAGGTCCCCCGAGCGACCATTGCGAGATAAAATTAGGTCCCCCGAGCGACCGTCTTGAGATAAGAGTTAGGTCCCCCGAGCGACCATTGTGAGATAAAATTAGGTCCCCCGAGCGACCGTTGTAAAATGAAAATTAGGTCCCCCGAGCGACCGTCTTGAGATAAGAATTAGGTCCCCCGAGCGGCCATTGTGAAATGAAAATTAGGTCCCCCGAGCGACCGTTTTGAAATTAGAATTAGGTCCCCCCGAGTGGCCACGTGAAAAGCAAAATCTAGGCCGCCCGGATGGCCCATCTTGAGAAAAGAAAAAACTTAGAATGAGAAGGGCAGTCCTTGACGTAAGCCCATGACAAACCTTGCCTCTGACCAAATGAGTGTCATGCCCGAACCTTTGCCTCTGACCAGATGAGTGTCATGCCCAACCCTTGCCTCTGACCAAATGAGTGTCATGCCCGAAACTTGCCTCTGACCAAATGAGTGTCACGCCCGAACCTTTGCCTCTGACCAGATGACTGTCACGCCTAAACCTTGCCTCTGACCAAATGAGTGTCACGCCCAAACCTTGCTTCTGACTAGATGAGTGTCACGCCCAACCCTTGCCTCTGACCAAATTAGTGTCATGCCCGAAACTTGCCTCTGACTAGATGAGTGTCACGCTCAACCCTTGCCTCTGACCAAATGAGTGTCATGCCCGAAACTTGCCTCTGACCAAATGAGTGTCATGCCCGAACCTTTGCCTCTGACCAGATGAGTGTCACGCCCAAACCTTGCCTCTGACCAAATGAGTGTCACACCCAAACCTTGCCTCTGACCAAATAAGTGTCACGCCCAAACCTTGCCTCTGACCAAATGAGTGTCACACCCAAAACTTGCCTCTGAACAAACGAGTGTCACGCCCGAAACTTCGCCTCTGACCAAATAAGTGTCATACCCGAGTCCCCGCCTCTGACCGAGTGAGTGTCATGCCCGAGTTCCCGCCTCTGACCAAAGGAGAGTCAGGCCCGTTCCTTAGGAAAGGATGAAAAATATCCACCTAGGCCCCAAAGGTTTGAGACGCCAAGTTCTCCACCCGACCTTGAATGGTCACCTTTAGGCTTAAGACGCTAAGTTCTCCATTCGACCTCGACGGTCGCCAATAGGTTTGAGTAGCCTTAAAATCTCTCACCCTTTTCGAACTACGATAGGCTTGATTCCCTCAAATAGGGATACGTAGGAATCCTATACCTCTAGGTCCAGCCGTAGAACAAATCGGCTGTGCCGTCCTCCTATCAAAATGGGATGCTTATAGGTTTGAGTAGCTTTGAAATTCTCTTACCCAAATCGGCCAAGCCGTCCTCCCATCAGATTGGGATGCATTTATCGACAACCCCGCTTTCTTCAAAAGCGACGTTGCCGAGGGGCTCTGTAAGTACCCCAATCTGAAATTGATCTACTTTAGAGGAATTGTTGGTACCATTTAGGGATAAACCAATGGGACAGGACCTCATTAGGATAAACCTGATATTCCAGGACTGAACTAGAATTAAACTTGGAAAAATCCAGAAGCTCGCCAAGTCGAGTCGTACGGATGGTTTGGGCACATCAGGTCCCTAGCCGTACGGCTACTTTGGGCACCCTCAGCCTCTATAAATTGAACCCCATGCTAATCATTTTAGGGGGGGGGGGGAAACAACATAAGAAAGATTACTCTGACAAAATCACTGCAGTAGTGTAAGAGAAGAGTGAAACAAAGAGTGAAAGAGAGAAAGGAAGATTGGCTAAACAAAAATAGGTAAAGCCACCTTCTCCCCCTCCCTTCTCTTCATCTATAACTCTATTTTCTCTTTAATCTTTGTTTATGTTTATGTTAATCTTTATATTACTTGTAAGACTTGTCCATTCAAGCACTTTTACATTACTTGCAAGACTTGTCCATTCAAGCAACTTTACATTTATGCAAGACTTGTCCATTCAAGCAAATATACATATATTACTCTATATTTCTCTTGTCCAAGCCATGAGATGATCCAAGGTTCCCTCCATGCTTTGTGTGGAAGAGGTTCAAACCTAGATGATCATGGCTTGTTGATTGTCATTTACATTCTTGTCTAGTTGGAATGATGCTTTTGTTGGCAATAATGATCATTTGGATGATAAAGCTTCCATCTTTATCATCCAACATTGATCTAGCTCTAAAGTCCCCTTTGGGGTTATAAAAATTCAATCTTTATGTGTTAATTTGACTCTTTAAAGGTTAATAAGTCATAAAAATACCATCTTGGGGATAAAGTTTCAATCTTTAATCACCAAATGGTCAATTTTGGCCCAAATGGCATGTTCATCAACTTTTCTCAATTTTCTCCAAAGATTGCTCATGATCACACGCAAATACTTGTTTTGGGGACTAAGTGATCATCATTTGGCATAGGAATATTGTATTTAAACTTATAAAGTGTTTTAAACAAACTGAAATCAAAACAGTTCTGTCTAGTTTCAACAGAATGTTCTGTTTCTGCTCTGAAACTGGACTGTTCTTGACTGAACTGTAAAATCCCAGGAAACTGCCTGTACATCCGTACGGCTATGTTGGGAACAAGGGGGAAAAATGTCCGTTTTGCCCTCTGATCCCTATTTTCTTAATAAACAGACCCTTTCAGTTAAGTTTTTCAAAACAAAACCAATAACAGAAACTTTTCCGTTAAATACACACACACACATGCACATTTTCAAACTAACAAGGGAGACTCGGTTTTTTCTGAGTCATTTTGGGTGAAGCGCAAATATGTTCTTCCCAAAGTGTAACCTGACCTCCGAACTCACCTTCTCTAACCATTTTCATTTGTTTGGTTTAAAATTAACAAATGTGGCGACTCCGTTTCTTTTTCGTTAGGAAAGTTACCCGTGTTTGGCATTTCTTCCTCGTGCGAACTTCGCTTGTTTCACCCCGAGGGACGGGATCCTTACAGCAGCTAGGACTGTTCTGAAAAACAACCACTTGTGAGACCACTTGACAGTACAGTTGTGCTCACAAGTGTCAAGACAGTTGTCTTGTCAGCTGCCGACGAACAGAGTTAAGAAAAAACACAGAAAACGCAGCGGAATTAAATAAAACAGAGATTAAACACTTCAGCAAGAAATTACTTGCTGGAAAACTTTCATTAATAAAAAGGTCTTGCAGAAAACAAGACAATGAAAGAAACAAAAACAACGAAAAGATCAAACTATTCTAGACTCCTAGAATAAACCAAACACTAAAAACACTTGAGTTCTTGATGAACAAGAACTTCAAGAACACAAAGTCTTCTCTCTAAATATTCTGTGAATTCGTGAAGAGCAAAGGAATGCGGCGACTGTATTTATAGGATTGCTTGGCCGCTTTCTCAATCACACGTGATCTTTTATTTGGCCAATCATCCTTTCCTTTTGAGAGTCCACCTAAAATACTCTCCTAAAATACATAACAACTTTCCAAAGATAACCATTAATATGTTAGTGAAATAAATCAAAGTCAATATCCAAAACAATATTAAACTACTCCTAATATAAACAATTATTTAAACTATAATTAAATTAAACTAAATATACACATAATTCCTAAATTAAATAAACTCAAAATATATACATTAAATAAATCAGAATCACAAAGATACACAATATTAAACTAAGAGTATTTTCTACTCTTTCAATTTGTATTATGTGTTATATTTTAGAATTAGAGGTAGGTCGGCAAAACTATAAAATTTGCCACTGTACTTTGTGTTTGCAGACAAATTTGCCACCGTACTTTATTTTCATCAAATTTGCCAATGTACTATCATTTACACCGACAATTTTTTTCCTTTTCACTAACTCCTATTAAATTTCTAACTGGGTTGCTGACTGTGCAATTTTCCTTGCTGAGTAGACATCCTACATGGACAATTATACTCCAAAATCTGTCAAAAGACATAGTATTATGTAAAAGTCTTTTTAACTTCAATTGATCTTTCACAATCCATGATAAACCCTTCCCCTAAAGTCGATTTCGCAGATAAAAGAAAAGACAATGATAATCTAGGGCTTAACAGTTCTTGCGCTCAACAACAAAGATAAGTGTACTACTTAGTTATCTTCTCCACTCGTTAGTCTCCATATTCATAGTGTAGCTTTACATTTTAATATTTAAAAGCTTGATTGTTACAAGCCTTTCACGCTCATAAGAAAGAGAGTAAATTAAGAAAAAATATTGTATTCATAAGAAAGAGATTAATTAAATCAGTAAACCTTGCATATGAATTACAGTTAATAATAGTGAAGTTAAAATAAATTAACTACTCCTGTCCCAACATAAAAAAAGTGAAATGTAGTACTAAAAAGTCATTTCCCTTTAAGCTGAACGTTTAATTTACAGATGAAACCACTGTTATCTGGTGGGAAAGTTTTGATAGCTAGGATAGTTTAGAAAAATAACGAACAGAGACGCAGTGTAGATACTGATGTGGTTACACCAGGAACTACACCAAACAGAATTTGCAGTGGAATTTAAATCAAACACGAATTATTTAACACATCTACAGCAAGATGCTATAGACAACAAAAACTTCTCTTTATTGAAACGTTATGAACGAATACAAAGAAAGAAATCAAGAGAAGCGACCAAAGATTAAAACATTAAACACTAAAAACAAGTTCTAGTAAGAACTTGTGATACAAAAGGATTCTCTCACTAAAAACACTCTCTAGGGCTGTATATCGCTGGAGAAAAACTCAGAATGCATAAGGAATAATGAAGCCTTGGATTCCTTTTTATAGACAAAGAAGACTCCACCAAATATGGTCATATCTTGGAGATTCATTCAAAAGAGATATACTCCATCTCTTCCTAATATATTGCTCATATCCTTGAGTGTGAGATATCTACAAACAATAAAAAGATATATACCAAAAACTAAATATAATTATTAGTATGTATGTAAAATAAAAATATAAAACTCAATATAAAAAGATATTTCAAATCTATCCTAAAATGAAGAAAGACATAAATCCCAAAAATAAAATACTCCTAAAATTAATAAAATCAAATAACAAAATCGTGTGCCTCAAAAAGCCACACTTACAATCTCCCCCTGATTTATGGCTTTCTGGTCAAAACAAAATGTTATGATTATTAAGCGACCAAAATAAAAACTCCACCTGAATTCAATGTTGACAAAAAAAATGGCAATGAGATATTCCTTGTTGAGAATTGTACCTGCCATAAAATTGTCAAAAAAAATATCAAAGTACCAAGATAAACTTTAGTACCAAACGTAACCAAACTATCCAGCTTTTTCTCCCCCTTTTTCCTTACTCTCCCCCTTTTTGACCAGAATTCGAGATGGTCAATTTCGCAAAAATTCGTTACGACGGAAATACGGCTGATGTGGGACATGATGTGGATACATCGAGGGACACATCGTCAGCTGGACTCAATTAGGGAAAAATTGCTGGAGAAACAGAGGTGAACAAACATGCACAAGAGGATCCATGGTTCCAGGACAGAAGAGAATCTTCAACATTTCAAATTTATCAAATGATATAAATTATGGAGGACAAAGAAAAGTTATAACTAAAATCTTGAGAAAATTCAACTGCCATTGATAGCATAAAAAATCAAAGATAAATACTCTCCCTAGAAACATGCCACTAGACATTTATTTATGAAAGATTTTCTTGAGCATAAATTTATTTACAGAGTTTACCAAGAACAACACAAAATCAGTTAGGGGACATTAGCACTATGGTGGGGACGACTCAATAAATGTAAAAAGAATAAAGAAAAAAATATGCAAGTGAAGTGTACAACTCAGATTAGTGTGACTTGGGATGAAATAACACCTGGGGACTCAACCTATCCAAGAACTTCAATGAACTTTTCTCCCAATCTGCTCAGCCTCTAGAATGCGCCCACCCCTTTTTTAATTGTGGGTAAAGATTTGTGGGTAGCTTTCACTCTACATTAAATCCAAAGATAGCCCTTTCTCTTTCAAATGGTCTTCTCAAATTCGAATCAAACTTTTGTGTTGAGTTCGTTTGATCACATTTGGATTGGCTGCATACAATGGTGGAGCAGCTGTTTCTCAAGAATGCACCCATTGAGAGATAAATTGAAGGCTTTTGCCATAGTAACCATAGGGAGTGTTCACAGTTCAAGGACTAGTCAAGTCAAGGAAGTGACTCAAGTGATCACTCTGAGATGCACAGTGCAAAAATAAATACAATGCAATATTTTATTTTATTTTTTGTTAACAAGTATACAAGTGTGACACATGGTGTGATCATGCAGGGGATCACACCATCAAATGATGTAAAGTCTGAGAGATTCCCTAAATGTAGAAAATCTCTGAAAGTCTAGGGCCTTAGTGAAAATGTTAGCCAACTGATTTTCTGTCCTTATTGGTTCTAGGCTTATAATTTTCTGCTCAACAAGATCTCGAATAAAATGATGTTTAATGTCAACATGTTTAGTACAAGAGTATTGAGCATGATTTTTTGAGATATAAATCGCATCTAAATTGACCCAAGATACATTTAAAACCTTACTTTGCAACCCAAAATTTTTAACCATTTGACTAATCAAAAAAATTAAAGACCTCATAACCTCTGATTTTTATGCATTTCAGCCCTACCACATCAAGGTGGTTAACCCTTGCCTTTTGTCTAGTCTTTAACACTTCACAAACATCCCCAAGAACATGCAAAATGGGATGCTCCTCTTGTATTTCAGAGGCACTGTTGCTGAACCATTTCAAACCTGCTTCTTTACTTTCTGAGCTGCTGGTAGGGATGGCAACGGATCGGGTTCGGATCGGATCAGGGCCGATTCGACTCCGATCCGAATTGTAAAAAGGGCTCGCCGAAACCGATCCGAATGCCCGTGATCTGCGCCCCGATCCGATCCGATTCGCTCCCCTGTCGTCGCCCTGATCCGATCTGATCCATTTGCGCCCCGATTGTTCCGAACCGACCGATCCGAAACGGCTGAAGCTCAGGCATGGCAGTCTGTTTAACAACAGACACTTCAAAAAACAAAAAAGAAAAAAAACTGCATTCCCTAAATCAATATCCCAGCAAATCATTCAAGTAAATACAAGTGAAATAAAAATGTTAACAGTGAAATAAAAATTATTACACAATCAATTTACTCAGGAGTCTTACTCAGAAAATGAATCAATAAAATTATTACACAATCAAATTATTCCTCACCCAGCAAATTATTCAACTAACAGGAGTCTTACTCAGAAAATGAATCAATAAAAATTATTCTAGCAAATCAATATCTCAGCAAAATAAATCAATTGTGATTGGAGGAATTCAGCCCTAATTTACTCAGAAAATGAAATTGCAAAATAAATCAATATCCCAGCATTCAACACAATCAATTTACTCAGATAATGATGAGTGAGGAATTACAAGTGAAATAAAAATGTTAAATATCCTTGAGCCCTAATTTTGAAATTAGGGTAAAGGGGAGGAATTGAAGTTGAGTATTTTACCTCGGCGATGGAGGTAACGGTGAGTCGGCGACGGCAAAGGCTAGAGGCGATAGCGAGCGGCGACGGCAGGCGGCGATGGCGACTGGATGGGAGAACAGAACAGAGAGAAATAGAGTGCAGCGTGTGTATTTGATTTGGCTTCTCCAACCCTAAATTGACTATATATAGGTAGGGTTTAAGTGTAAATAATAGAAAGTAGGAGGGTGAATAATAATAAAAAAAAGAATAGCACATAATTCGGATCGAATCGGAGGGTCTAACCGAAACCGATCCGAAATCCGAACGGATCATAAAATTGCAAATTGAACCCGAAAATTACAGATCGGATCACCCTCAGAACGGATCGGGTTCGGACAAATTACCATCCCTAGCTGCTGGAGGATGCCTCTGAATCTGAACAGGGATCGTTTTCTGGTGATGTAGTCTGCGGTGTAGTCACATCGGAGGCAACATCAGACTGTTCTGCACTCTCCGATGTTGTTTCCTGTTCAGTTTCATCATTGGCGGGTTCCAGCTCTTCAACACAACCTGTATCATCACAAAACTTATAGAAATTGTTAGAAGTTTTAAATCCTTTAAGAATACAATTGCCCATTTTATCAAAAACCTCACAAACTTGCTTATCGAACCTCACACGCATATCATCATCAAACAAATGACTAACACTTATGAGATTTGTCTTAAGACCTTCAACATGAAAAACATTATGGAGATTAGGTAGACCCTTAACACTCAATGTTCCTATACCAACGATCTTACCTTGACCACCACCTCCATATTTCACATTTCCCCCATCAACAAGGGAATAGCCCGACAAGAACTCAGGTGTCCCTGTCATGTGCCTTGAGCAACCACTATCCAAATACCAAGAGCTAGACACACAGCTCTCTGGTGAAGTGAAAACAACCTTACACTCCTCATTTTTCTTCTCAACCCACACAAATCGCCCAGATTTCTGGTGATGTGGACTGCGATGTGGGTACACTTTAGCACTCATCTTGGGAGCAGATTCCTCAAGGTCATGAATCCTTTGGTAGCAAAATGGTCTGATATGACCAGGAGAAAAGCAGTAGTGACACACATATTTCCTTCTCCTAGGTCTAGACTCTACCTTTTTAAAAGACTTTGATTCCGACCTCTCTTCACCTTCTTTCACAAAATTGGATCCATAGTCAAGACCAGCTTTAGAATGACTTCCAATATTTAAAACCTCTTCAAGTTTTTCTTTACCAGTGTTTAGCTTAGTGAAAGTACCATTAACTTTTTCAAGATCAACTTTAACTTTCTCGAGTTCAACATCACGCTTGGTGAGCATGACCTCGAGTTTGGCTATGGAATCCTTTTGATTATCATTCTCAATGGAAACTCTCTCAAGTTCAGATTTCAAAGTAGTAATTTCAGTCAAGAGTTTCTCATTGACCTTTTCAAGAACACCAAGTTTTTCAATCTGTTTTTGCCAATCGGCGAAAAGATCAGCGTAAGCTTCATGAAGTTCCTCAAAATTACCATCATATTCCTCTTCATCCTCTAGTTTTTTAGATACAGAAGAATTAAAACAAATAAACCCAGAGTCAGAGGATGTGGTTTCCAGTGTGGCTACATCAGAAGCACATCAAAATGATGTTCGTGATTTTGAGATGGAGTATCAATAACTGCAAGGTGCATAGCCTCATCTTCATCCTCACTATCACTTAGGGTCGCACTAAAGCTCATCCCCTTTTTTCTTCTAGTGTTAGCACATTCATTAGCAAAGTTACCAAACCCAAAACATGCACGACATTGAACGGAATCATTTATCTCGATAGATTCAAAGGTGCTGGGTTTTTTAAAATTATTTTCAGATTTTTCATCAAACAGGGAGGATTGGATTTTTATAGGGAACTTACAATCCCTATTGCTTTTTAGAAAAGAATTGAAAGTTGCATCCTCCTTCTTAACTTTATCCATCATGACTACCCTTTTTGGATCATACTCTGTGTAATCGAGTGTAGGCTCTGGTGCCAATTGAAAGTTTTGATAGCTAGGATAGTTTAGAAAAATAACGAACAGAGACGCAGTGTAGATACTGATGTGGTTACACCAGGAACTACACCAAACAGAATTTGCAGCGGAATTTAAATCAAACATGAATTATTTAACACATCTACATCAATATGTTGTAGACAACAAAAACTTCTCTTTATTGAAACGTTATGAACGAATACAAAGAAAGAAATCAAGAGAAGCGACCAAAGATTAAAACATTAAACACTAAAAACAAGTTCTAGTAAGAACTTGTGATACAAAAGGATTCTCTCACTAAAAACACTCTCTAGGGCTGTATATCGCTGGAGAAAAACTCAGAATGCATAAGGAATAATGAAGCCTTAGAGTCCTTTTTATTGACAAAGAAGACTCCACCAAATATGTTCATATCTTGGAGATTCATTCAAAAGAGATATACTCCATCTCTTCCTAATATATTGCTCATATCCTTGAGTGTGAGATATCTACAAACAATAAAAAGATATACACCAAAAACTAAATATAATTATTAGTATGTTAGTAAAATAAAAATATAAAACTCAATATAAAAAGATATTTCAAATCTATCCTAAAATGAAGAAAGACATAAATCCCAAAAATAAAATACTCCTAAAATTAATAAAATCAAATAACAAAATCGTGTGCCTCAAAAAGCCACACTTACAGGTGGCTTGCCCTAATTTTGGAGAATGGTAAATTGGTGATCGAAAATGGCTCAGTTCTTTCTTCACTTCGTCGACGATGAATATCGAATTCATATTTGGACTGAGCGATTTCAATATGGAGGAAAGCCATATAAGAAATTTCAAGCCCTAGATTATCACCATCTTCATTTTTGTACATGTAATCGATATTGGGAGAAGGGTTTATGATGGATCGTGAAAGTCTGGGAGATTATGTCGATCTGAAGTTAAAAAGGCTCTTAAATAATTGTCCACTCAGCAAAGAAAATTTCCCACTCATTAAATCTGTTAAAAATTTAACAGGCGTTAGTGGGAAGGAAAAATTTGTCGGTGAAAATGATAGTACAGTGGAAAAATTTACGGAAATAAAGTACGATGGCAAATCTGTCTGCAAACCCAAAGTACAATGGCAAATTTTATAGTTTTACCGTGGTACGTCAGATGCAGAGAGAAGTCCAAGTGTGATCATGGGGTGGCCTGAGTCAATAACAGACTTTATTTGAGGTTCCACCTTAAAACCAATTGGTGCTAAGAGGAGTAGCTCCACAAGTCTATATATTAGTCCGTGTTTCTCTCTTTAGAAAATGTGGCATAATTATCTAACACGCCCCCTCATGTATAGCCAGCCATGTGGAAGCAACGACTGGACCGGTAACAGGCTATATTGGAGGTTCCACCTTAAAACCAATTGATGCTAAGAGGAGTAACTCCTCAAATATATACCTGTTCATGTTTCTCTCTTTAGTAGATGTGGGATAATTTTCTAACATTATATACTTCCTGATCCATCCCATACAAATGTTAGAAA
Organism: Campanula takesimana; assembly: GCA_026119855.1. Classification (NCBI taxonomy): domain Eukaryota; kingdom Viridiplantae; phylum Streptophyta; class Magnoliopsida; order Asterales; family Campanulaceae; genus Campanula; species Campanula takesimana. The sequence continues at coordinate 3,805,773 of JAOWBW010000002.1, forward strand.
ATTTAAATGCCCGTGAATAAATGAAAAGTAAGTACAAGTATAATAAGGATACTGGAGTATGTGTTGTGAGTATGAAAAATAAGTATAAAGAAAAAGTAAGATAGAAAGTAGTAACCAGTGGATTCTTGTTGCGAGTGTGATAACTGGGTCCCATTAAACAAATAAATATTATCAAATTTCTAATTTGAAATAGTAACATTTTTTATAGTACGTCCCGTAAGAAAATACCCTTTTCATTCCAAAATGGTTTTCACACTTTTTTTCTTTGTTATTGGGAAAGAACTTCGAGTAAATTTTAGGTTAACTTAATTATATTAATGATAATCTAAAACTTGTAATTGATAAACCATCAACAATACTATCAATAACAAGTTTTAGATTTTCATTAGGATAATTAAATCAAGCTAAAATTATTGCTTAAATCCTTCACAGTAACAACAAAAAATTGTTAAGGTCATTTTGAGGACCAAAGTAGTAAGTAATACTTTTTTCTATGAGACAAATGGAGTATATAGTAGTACTAAATCATACCCTGATGCTGCCAAAAATGTACCGGATCAGCCTTTCGTCTAGCAGTTCAGATAAATCTAGCAATGAGAACTTCCCCGTTTGGATCTGCACACAATGAACAAACGTAAACTACGATGGGGCTTCACCGGCGAAGGCCCTCCGGGGTGAGAGCAAGAATACGGATTGTGTCTGAAATGAAGAGAAATCAATTGACTATATTTTTGAGCCAAAAGAGTTCATTACCCGTTGTTTGTATGGAGGACCTGTTTATATAGGCATGGGTGAATGAGTCCTGACTTGTCAAGTAAGCCAGAATGCCCGTGTTGATTTAGGACTCGTATTCTTTGGAGATAAACTCCTAAAAAGGATGATGATATCCAAGTTATCTTGTAGAATAGATATCCTTGTTTAGATAAGGATTCTTAGCGCTAGAGTTATAATAGATCTGTATGCGGACTCCCTCTGATAGTAGGAGATTATTGACGTTCTACAGGTCGGCCCGTCATCTAGCTCGGCTAGTTACTGAGGCCGACTAGGGATTAGGCTCCTAGACCTCGGTCTAGGCAAGGGCTGCCTTCTCGGCTATGAGATACCGGCCCGTGAGGTATGGGCTTCTGGTGAATGGGCCTCCTGATACGGGCCTTTAGGTGTGTGGGCCCAGAGTGTATGGGTCCCATTTAACCAAGTCGGTTTATGTCGCTCAGTGGCCCTCGAGTTTCTATCTCGACATGCCGAGTAGGAACTGAACTGTATTAATTGCTGCCTCATTTATGTTGATTTGACATACTGCCGCCAAAATCCTTCACAATTTAGATTTCCTGATGTCATCTTGATTTATTTCAGGTGAAATCATTATTCATCTTGGAAAACGAAGCCTTCATTAATTTCTCCCCCATTATGAGTAGTATAAATAGTTTCTCACCCCTTCATATTCCGGTAGTACATATAAGACCTGCCCCTTGGTATTTTGTTCAAAAAACACTCTCCTTTCTTAAGATCCTCCGAGAAATTTCAGGATGTCCCCAAAAAGAACATATGATGATTAATTCCCCGAAGAAGTGGATTCAGATACAGAAAATCAAACAGATGGTTCAGGTTCATCAAGAAGCAGTGATTCTATGTTTCCTTTGAAGCACCGTTCATTTTTTCCAGCGGAGGAGTCACCGTCTGACAGCAACGAAGAATTTTCAGAGCCAGATCCTATTTTTAGTGAGCATGAGTTCTCCAATGATGGTGATGACGGTGAAGATGATGGTGAAGACACGGAGGAGGATGAAGATGATGACATCAGGGATGACGTTGATGTTGATGATCAGGGGTATGAAGGAGATGAAGAATGGGAGGAAGAAGATCAAGACCAAGATCAAGATCATGATCTTTGTTAGGACTCTGTAACTCTTCTTTTGCTTTCGTAAAGGTCAGGCCCCGGGCCTTGTTGTGGGGGTCCCTTTTGTTTGTCTATAATGAAACTTTAGCCTTTTTTGTTGCCATTACCTTTGCTCTGTTTCTTCCATTTTTTGCTATCTTCAATTTTGGCTTGTAATCAAATGAGAACCTGACTGTAGATCGACCTCAGCACAAGGTTATGTCGGCATGTATCTTAACCGTTTCAACTCGGCGCCTACTATTTTGTCGAGACGTCGATCACGAGTTAGGTCGTAAATATCTAGCTTTCGATCTCTTGGCTAAATGAACTTCTTTAATCCTTGTCTCATCATTCCCTTATTGACTCCCGACTTTTCGACTCGTCATGTCGATGGATCTAGCTCGGTGCCTTTAGATTTAATAACTTGTCACCAGTTTTGATGGTTGAGTTATCCCAAACGTTTCCCCCTTGACTGTTCATTGTCAGGAGGCGTGGGTTTGATTGATTGAAAAGACACCCCCTATTAATGAGGGGTAATCATAAAGTTTAATGGGGAACGTACCAACTCGTGGATCTCTGGGTATGGTCGGGTCGGATTCGGATATAACCCAGTTGACCTGAAATATAAATTCAAATTCCTTCCTTTTATTTCACTTTTTCAATTTTTCACCCAAGAGAACAGTGCGTTCACCATCGGCGAGTCTTTGAGAATATCGATTTCTGTTGCAAGTCTTCCCAATCCTTTCCAATCGTCTTTGTTTACACCGTCAGCTGAACCTTTTTCTCTGATTACATTTCCGATCAAGGTACTGTTCTGATTCTTCTCACCCTTTCTGCTTTTTCTGCCATTGCTAGGGTTTTAGAATTGTAAAGCTTCAAGCTTTTGTCCTTTTGCACTTCGACTCTGAGTGAACTGTAGCTCTAGGATAGCTTCCTTTTTTCCTGTTATGTCTGGTACCCCCAATTTTGATCCCGACGTCATGTACGGCTTTTATGAGCGAAATAATAGGATATACATGAATTCAGAGGGGATATGGAAAATATTGTCGCTAATGGCTATTGGTGACCTGTTATTTCTGAATAAAACCCCTAGGGATTACGTTAGGTATCCATCAGGTTTGTTTGCTCCAAGAGCTCTTAGTGGTAGTGCAGATGGCATAGTGCTCCTTAATAGCTTTGACGCCATTGTTCAACACGTTTTTATTCACTATGTTAAGGATAAGTCGGTCTTCCGATCTCGTTTTGAGGGTGCAACCTCCTCAGTCCCATTAGTTGATTCGGGGTGGGGGGTGGGGGGGTGGGGATATGGCCTTATCTTGGCTTCTCGATGGGTCTAACCCCTCTGTTTCTTATACAGGTATGGCCGGGGAGAGCACATCTGAAAGAATAGTGGAACGTTTTGACGAAAGCCTCACCAGGCAAAGACGAGGTGATGGTGCTAAGAAGGAAAAAATGAGCAAAGGCAGATCCGGGCCTGTTATAGATAAACATCCCAAATCAGGGAGCGAGATGCTTGAGGCCCTTTATTCCCGGTATGGTATAGACCATGAGGAGTATCATCTATATTATAGTAAATCCTCTCCCCTGGATACCGATGATAAAGTTTACAACTTTTATTATGACCAGGCGGTCGTTTCTTTCTTTTATAAACAGTTCCAACTAGGTTTACGGCTCCCTCTCGACCCATTTATCAACGGGTTTCTGGAGTCTTGGGAACTGATGTTGGCTCACATTGGTGCCAATGCCATCAGATACCTGGTTAGCTTCATAGTATTATGTCGTAGTCTTAATTTTGAGCCCTTCATGTTAGCCTTTGACTATTTTTTCAACGTGAGCTATAACAAAGTGACGAGGACTTTAACCATCAAGTCTGACCCATCCAAACCCAAGATTATTTCTCCCATTTCGGGTACCGTTAGCAAGGTGTCTGGTTGGAATTCTCATGTGATTAAAGTCGAGTCCCGTTTCGGCTGGGAGTTTGATGTTCCTGAATTTGCGCCGTGCCGTCCTAAGGAGGTCCATAAGCCTAGCTGGAGTGATAGGTTAATTGAAAAGATTGAAGAGTTTTCCAACCTCGGTATGCTTGATTGGAGTGAATTAGAGAGAGATCCCCGTTATTATGTTCAAGCCGGATTGATGAAGGGGCCCCTTGACGGTGTAATCCCTAAGGTTGACGTCTTGAGGGCAAATAGATTTCCAGACTGGATTATTCATCCAAATTTTGTTTTTTTTTCACGAATACATATGTTGCAAGGAGCAGAACAATGTTTGTCTCAAGGTGTCCAATACCATAGGCTGTAATTTCTGACACTCATACTTTTTCTTTCATAACTACTTCTACTTGTCTCATTCTGACACTTGGGTCGTGTGCAGTTCTGACCATAGAGCAGATTGACGAGATTGAGATTGAGGAAGTTGATCCGGTTGAGGCGGCTAGGCTGAAGAAGCAGAAATCTAGGACCGTTGCTTTGGAGAAGCGTCATGCCGACATGGACACTAGGTAGGCTTTGCTTCAGAACAAGGAAGATTCAGCGGTCCCTCTAGTGGATCGAGTTGTAGGGGAGGCTGGTGGAGACGCTGAGGATGTGGCCCCCGAGACTGAGAAAAACACCCCGGATAGCCAGATTCAGAGTCAGAATCAAGGTTAGAGTGCTCATGTCACCCCTGAGGTGGATCAGGGAGATGCCCATAGTCGTCAGAAAAGGGCTAGGGAAGAAACCAGGGAGACCCGTGGTCAACCCTCAAAAAGAACTACTCACTCTGTTCGTGAGTCAGCCTCCGCCTTAGTTTTACCAGATGATGAGGTCAAGCGTTGGGTGGAAGAGTTTGGCGGGGTCCCCATCTTGTCGGGGTTGGACGTGTCAGTTCGTTCAGGTCTTTCTTTGAAAAAAGGCAGCCCGATGATCAAACGAGCTATGAATGCTGACACTATTGACCAGGTGGCTGCCGAGAGGCCTACTTCTCTTCAGATGTTGAATCGTAAAGGCTTAATACTTAGTGAGGCAGCGTTTCTCGATATCTCAGCTTCTTCTCTATTCTTTCTCCTATTTGCTTATCTTTCTCTCTTTTGCATCTTGCTTCTCTTGCCTAGATCGACTATACCATGTATCGGCAAGCTTATGAAACCCTGTAGGAAAAGGAGGCCGAGGTGACGAGGCTCACGGATCTTAATGTTGATCTTGATGTCAAGGTGGTTGCCTTGGAGAAGGAGAAGGCTTCTCTTGATGCGTTGTGTCGTCAGTCTCAGTCTGAGGTGGTAAACTTGAAGGAATCCTTGCAGGCTTTGAAGTCGGACGCCGAGGAAGAGAGGAAACGTGCCGAGATATTGGCGGGGGAAAAGACTACGGCTGAGGAGAAGCTTGCTCTACTAGAAGACTGGTATGCTCGCTTGGAGGAGAGCGTGATGGAAAAAGAGAAGGCCGCCATTGAAGCCTACAAATGGGGGTCCCATTTCAGGGAAGACTTGAGTGATCGGGTCGGCACGATATATAATGATGCTTGGTCTAACTTGACTCGTCTTCTGTACATCGATCCGGAGGTCAATGTGCCTTTAGAGAAATGTGCTCGTCTTTTCCAGCAAGATGCCTATAGCGTTGAGGCCAGGGCGGCACACTCTTTTGTTCCGTTTTCTGAAGGGGCCCTCAGAATCATCAAGGCCCGAGATCGTAAGGCAAACAGACCTGTTTTGGACCCCCCCGTGTTGGAGCCGGATAACTTTGAGAAGCTTCTGGAGAAAGCCAAGGCCGAGGCCGAGGCTAAAGCTGGTATGGATTAGATCATCTTGTCGCTGTTTTGGTACATGTTGGTTTGTAAAGCCGAGTGGGCGGCTGGACAATTTTAGTTTTACGTTTGCGAGCCGGTTTGGCTGAAACAGTTTATTTTTGTTGTTTTTCGAAGTTTCAAGTATTGTAATGTCTCGGCCCAATGTCATTTGGGGGAGTATAAACACTTAAATTTTTGTAAGTATCTGCATACCTGGACCCAGCGTAGTCTGGGGGCGCAAACACCGTTACTTTTGTTTAAGTATTTGTATTTAAGGATTTGTCTACCTTGGTTTGAGGTGTAAATTAACCCTTGCGTTCCTGACTGTTATGTAGTCAAGTGTATTGTCTCATCATTTGTTCATGTTACTTTATCTCGGTTTGAGATGTCTTAACATTGCTGAAATGATGAGATACATCATAACCGGCTTAGGCTGTATTTGCAGGCCATGGTCATTCACCGTTATGGGCTGTGACGAGCGTTAGATGCTCGGTTTCAATAAATTTGAAAGAAATAGTTGTCAAAACTAGGCCCGAACTGTTCGTGGAGTTAGATGTCTTGATCTTAACTCAAACTTGAGCGGGCTAGCTGTTAGAACTAGGTTCAAATTGTTAGGAGTCGAGAAGTTTTAGCCTTAACTCCAAGACCCTGCACGTCATATATGCCGTGGTCATGCTAGTTATTGAAACTAGGCTTTGAGTGATCAGGCGTAAGTGATCAACTTTGAATGACGATCTCGGTATTGTTAGGTAGCGCTTGGACCGTGCTTTAATGTTATGTATCAAGGATACGAACTCAACAATGTAAAGAAAATGAACTTTATTGATGAGATAAACTATAGAAATATATGAACTAGATCTAACTAAAAAGACCAAAAATCTAACTAGAAAGCATTAAAAGATAGGTAGGGTGCCGGGATGTTACTGATAGTATTTTCTTAGGTGCTCCGAATGCCATGGGTGTTTCAGCTATTTTCCTTTCGGAGTTTTGAGCATGTAGGTCCCTTCTCGGATAACATGAGTAACAATGTAGGGACCTTCCCAATTCGGAAAGAGATTATTTTGTTGAGCCTTCAAGTGTGTCGACTCGATCTTTCTGAGCACCCAGTCACCGACTTCAAAAACTCTCTTCTTTACCTTGCTGTCATGATAGGCCTTGGTCCTTTGCTTGTAATTAATCATTCTTAGCTGAGCAGTCAGCCTTTTTGCCTCAACCAGGTCTAGGTCTAACAACCGGTTGTATTCATTGACGACCTCGTCATAATTGGTTACTCTGAAGGTAGGTAAGACCATCTCGGCTGGAGCCATAGCTTCTGATCCATAAGTTAGTGCAAAGGGAGTCTCCCTAGTCGGCCCCCGAGTGGTTGTACGAACTGCCCATAGAGCAAGGGGGAGATCGTCCAGCCACTTTCCTTGGCTTCCTTCCAGACTCTTGGTTATGGCTCTTAGTATCAACTTGTTCGCTACCTCGGCTTGCCCATTACCTTGAGAATGACTAACTGATGACTTTTTATGCTTCACTCCTAGCCTGTTTAATTCCTCAGTAAAAGCATCAGAAAACTAGAGCCCGTTGTCGGTCACAATAGAATGAGGGACGCCGAACCGACACCAAATGTAGTCATGGATAAAGTTGATGGCGTTCTCTTCTGTAATCTTTGCCAGGGCTTTAGCTTCCACCCACTTGGTGAAGTAGTCGAACGCTACAATCACAAACTTGTTGCTCCCTTTGGCCAATGGAAAAGTCCCAATGATGTCGACCCCCCACATATCGAACGGCCATGTCGGTATAATCAGACTTTGTTTCACCGGTGGCACTCTAGGTAGGTCAGAGAAGCGTTGGCACTTGTCACATTTTTTCACGTAGGCATGGGCATCTTCTCTCAGGTTTGGCCAGTAGTAACCGAGTGTAATCACCTTGTCGGCGAAGGTTCTGGCCCCCGGGTGTCCTTCGCAAACTCCCTCATGTACCTCTGCCAGAAGTTTCTCGGTGTCCTTGGGGGAGACACATCTTAAGAGGGGCCTGGAGAACGACCTACGGTACAAGATAACGTTCCACACTATGTATCTGGCCGTCTTTCTCTTTATCATTTTGGCCGCCAACTCGTCATCAGGTAGCTTTCCTTTCTCGATGTAGTCTTTGTAGTCTTCAATCCATGTTCTTTCCTCGTCATCAAGGATTAGGATTTCCAGCCTTTCGTAAGCAGTTTGGTCGGTGTAGATGACCAAAGGATTGGTTTCTTTTGACGTGGCCATTTTGGATAACAAGTCAGCCTCTTGGTTGTACTCTCGTCCTACTTGCCTTATTTCCCAGAATTCCACCACGATTTGGGAGTCACTGTAGGCCACCAGCTTGTTTGCGCCGAAAAGCTTTGCTCATTCTATCCCTAAGATCAAGGCCTCATATTCTGCCTGGTTGTTTGAAGCTGGGAATTTGAACCTGATGAATTCACGGGCTACATGTTCGCCGCCTGGACTTGTTAAATGTATTCCAGATCCACTTCGTCTTCGGGTTGTTGACCCGTCTATGTATAAAACCCAACAATCACTTGGCAGCTCCTTTAGAGGCTTTCTATCCATGGGGAACTTCCTCTTCCTGGTCGTCGGCATGTGTTCACTAGAAAACGCGGTCTTGACTAGGAAGTCCACTAGAGTCTGTGCCAACAATGTCTTCTTCGGTTTTTAAGTTATATCGAAATCGGTTAGTTCAATGGACCAGTTGAGTAGTCTGCACGAGCTGTCCATCTTGTGAAGTATCTTTCTGAGCGGCGCATCGGTATAAACCGTGATGGGGTGAGCGGAAAAATACGCACGCAGCTTTCTGGCTGCTATCACCAAGGCGTATGCTATCTTCTCCGCATTAAAGTATCTACTCTCGGTATCTGAAAAGGATTTGCTTACATAATAGACCGGCTTCTGAACCCCATTATCTTCTCGTACCAGCACGGCCGCCCCGGCTCTGTCTGTTGCTGCAAGGAATACATAGAGTGTTTCTCCCATAATTAGACTGCTAAGTAGTGGAGTAGAAGCCAAGTAACCTTTCAATTATTGGAACGATTCCGAGCACTCTGGGGTCCAGGTGAAGTCCTTACTTCCTCTCAAATCTTTAAAGAACGGGAGTGACTTTTCTGCCGATTTGGCGATAAACCTTCCCAAGGCGGCTACCCTTCCATTCAGCCTTTGAACTTCCTTCACATATGTCGGCTCTTTCATGTCAACAAGAGCCTGGATCTTATCCGGATTTGCCTCAATGCCTCGCTGCGACACCATGAAGCTGAGGAACTTGCCTGCTGTTACCCCAAAAACACATTTACTAGGATTGAGCTTCATGTCATTGGACTTTAAGTTCTTTATGGTCTCGGTCAAATCTGGGACGTGACTTCCTGACTTGGTCTTAATTACCATGTCGTCGATATAAGCCTCCATGTTCCTGCCGATCTGGGATTTGAACAACTAGTCACCATCCTCTGGTAAGTCACCCCGGCATTCTTGAGGCCGAATGGCATCATTACATAGCAGTAGATTCCCCCAGCTGCCTAAAATGATGTCTTCTCGATGTCTTCCTCGGCCATCTTGACTTGATGGTAGCCTAAATAGGCATCAAGGAAACTCAGAGTTTGGTGTCCAGCAATTGAATCGACCAGGTTGTCGATCCTTGGAAGAGGGTAGCTATCTTTCGGGCAAGCCTTATTGAGGTCGGTGAAGTCGACGCACATTCTCCACTTACCATTCTGCTTTTTAACCATGACGACATTAGCTAGCCATTCGGGGTATGACGATTCTCTGATGATACTGGCTTTTAGCAATTTATCTACCTCGACCTCGATTGCTTTTTCTTTATCTGTGGAGAAGGCCCTTCGTGCCTGCTTGATTGGTTTTAAAAACTTGTCTACTTCCAGTTTGTGGAGAGCAATGGCTTCTTTAACTCCAACCATATCTTCCACCTTCCATGCAAACACATCTAGGTTGTTTTTTAGCAGGTTGATAAGCTCCTCTCTTTCTTCCGGGGGGAGTTGTTTCCCAATTCGTACCTTCTGTTCTGGGTAGTCGGAGTTGATAATGACCTCGTCTAGCTGGTCAACTGGTTTTAGCTAAGGGCCGTCCCTGAACTCCAAGGTTTTCACAATGATTTGTTTGACTTTCTCCTTGTATTTGCCTTCTAGGCTCAAATTCTCCATATCTAGGAGTCTATCTATCTCGGCATCCATGTGGTCGGGTATTGTGGCCCCCGAGCTTGGGACGAGGGCAAGGGTTGAGCCACTCGGCTCGTCCGAAGCTGTGTTCATGGAGATACAGCCAAATCCATCCAACCCATATGTTACCTCGGTCTCGGTCACGGTATTGTCGTCATCTAGTACCACCCATTCCTCAGGCATGTCTACTGTTATCACGCCGATGGGAGCTGACGTTGTGACCGTGGTCGACTTGGATATATTGATGTTCCTTTCAAGAGTATTAATCTCCATTTTGGTTTTTGCTTTTCTGGACTTCATCACATGTTCCAAAAAGTGTTTAGAGGCGCCAGGGACACAGCCTATGCCTGCCGGGGTTGGGAACTTCACCCTTTGGCGAGGGAGAGAGGCAACCATTCCTAATTTTCCTTGGCTAGGGGAGCCTAAGATGGCATGATAATCACTGGCCAAGTCCATAACTATCAATGTGATCGTGGCCGAGGCCCTGTAGGGGTACTCACTGACTTCCAGCAGTAAGTCCACGGTTCCCTTTGCTTCGGCCTTGTGATTCGTGAACCCTTCCAATCTGCCATTGTATGGTGTCAGCATGCTATCCGGAAGCTCCATCTCCTTGAAGTTCTTGTAATAAAGCACATCCTTGGTGGCCCCCGAGTCGATTAGAAGCCTATCTGACTCACAGTTGTCTATTCTACCCGTGATGACTAGCAGCTGCTCTCTCATCGCCCTGCTCCCAGCTAGCTCATTGGGAGAGAAGCTGATCACTTCCTCCCCTTTGTGAATCCAAGGGGGGATATGGTAGACCTTACTTAGCTCGTAGATCTGTTCTTTGAGCTTGGTGTTTAAAAGAATTTCCTCCCTTATTACTCCAATCAGCTTTGCCCGGGTGGTCTTGTTAGTACCCGACCTGAAAATGAGTTTATTAGGACTTTCCCAAAAATACAAGGACTTTATAGGAATTAGAAACCTTGCAAAGACTTGTCCTGGATTCCCAAAATATCTCATTTATGGCAAAATCTATCAAAATAGGCAACTTAGGGTTACCATAAAGCAACAGTGAAACCCTAGCTTGAAAATCAAGTCAGCCTGCAGACTTGGCCAGGCGGCCAACCTTGCCACGCCTCGACCTTGGCCACGCGGCCAACATTGTCACCGTCTTCATTCTTGGCCAGGCGGCCAACCTTGCGCCGGATGATCTGGACCATCAGATCTTCCCCTCAGTTTACTATATAAACCAATCCCATGCTATTGGTTTAGGGATCCGATTTTGAGAGCTCTAAGTACGAGTTTTGGAGTTCTTAAACACTATTTTGGTCTCTAATTAGCATTCAAACACTCAAGAAGATCAAGGTTTATTTCTTGCCAACATAGGTAAGTTTTCTAACTTATTTCTTCACGTTCTTGCATTATTTCTAATGTAGATCTTTAATGTTCATGTTCTTTCATGTTTATTCATAGTTTCTTCATATTCTTTGCATGCTCATTCATATGTTCATATATGTTCTTCACATGTTCTTCGTGTTCATAGATTAAAACCTTATTTATGTTATATTTAGGGTCGCGATCTTCATAACTACATGTTATTTCATAGCCGATGATGATCTAGGGTTCATCAACCCGAGGATGATTTAGGAACTACTTCTAAACCCTAAGCTTTAGGTAATTTCCCCTTCATTATGCATGATCCCGATTCTTCTGACTATTCTAAATTCTCTGCGAACTACGCTGACCTGAGCTTCTCACATTGAGAGGAACGTAGGCAATCTTCGGATCCGGTCTAAATCACTAACACACTACTAACACATTCATCATGATAGAAAGACCGATCAATTCGGGCAATAGGAGTGATAACGTTCAATATTCTTCTCTTGTTGTAATTTGACCCCCGAACCCACTAAAAATGCTTTTTTCAATGTTTTGGCTTTAATTAAAACGGCGTGGCGACTCTCATAATTTTAATGTCGTTAAGAATATTCCCTTTGTAAATAAAAATAATCACAAGATACTTTCCATGCGTCGCTTCATCGGAAAGGGGTATTCACAGTGGCGACTCTGCTGGGGACTGCTTTGAAACTTTTTCAAACTTAGTGGGTCTAACTTTCGTTCACATCATGATGTCTGCCATGTTCTCACATGCACCTTACACTTTGCCATGTTCTCACATGCACCTTACACTTCTGCCATGTTCACACATGCACACACCTGCCATGTTTACACATGCACACACATGCCATGTTTACACATGCACACACCTGCCATGTTTACACATGCACACTTCTGCCATGTTTACACATGCACACACCTGCCATGTTTACACATGCACGCACCTGCCATGTTTACACATGCACCCTACATACACTTGCCATGTTTACACATGCACGCACCTGCCATGTTTACACATGCACCCTACATACACTTGCCATGTTTGCACATGCACACACACTTGCCATGTTTACACATGCTCACACTTGCCATGTTTAACACATGCACACACCTGCCATGTTTACACATGCACACGCCTGCCATGTTTACACATGCACCCGCGCACTCCGTCATGTTAATACTTGTACCTTGTACCTTGTACCATATACCCTTGTTATCTTCGCTTTAGTTTTAGGGTCAAACAAAACTCTGCTATGCTCCCTTATACATTATTCTCTCTCTCTCTCTCTCTCTCTCTCTCTCTCTCATGCATTGCATTGCATCATCCTAACATCAAAAACTTCTCTCTTTTCTCCTTAAAAAGAATTAGTTTCTTGCCACACACTACCACTAGTCCGTGTCAGCACTGCACAGGTCCCCATTACCCGGAGTATTCGATGTGCAGGAATTTGTGCGCTACTGTCGCCCTCTTTTCGAGTCACTCGTCTACTCCACTCACCGTGTACGTTCCGCGAGCGGTGGGAACCTTTTACCTAACCCGTGTCAACCCACACTAGTATAGGTAACACACTTAGGTTTTGACCGGTTGGTTTGGCTAGCTTTTTCTTAATAGTCAATTAACGCGCTGTCTATGTCGAGTCATCCCTAAGTCAATGATGAATCGAGATCTTTGAGAGAAAGTGCACAAAAAAGTGATTTCCCTATAAGGGACGTGCCATGGTGAGATGAGTGTTTATTGTCAAGATCTCCGCTCATCATTAACTTGCGTAGGATGTAACATAGACGTCACGTTAAATGCCTTTAAGGAAGGGTTAGTCGTAGGATCCGATGGTTGGTGGAAGCCGCTTGCCCTATAGGACCCTCGCCCAAATTGTCCGTTTGGGGGTGTGCAATGCAGGTGAAAAACGAGGGGTCTATAGACGTAATGATGGCCTCCACTGATCGTAGTCTCCTAACTAGTTGCGAAAAAGGGGTATCCCTTCCAACCAATTAGGATGTAAATAATGTATGTTTTTGTAAATTAAAATATACTTTGCATGAGCCTTCCCCCTCTCCTAAAGCTCCATTGCCCTTCAATCTTTCAGCAAAGCGAGTTTGGATCCGTTCGGGTGGTCGACTACAACGTGAAGCTTCTACTCCTTCAATCTTTCAGCCTCTGTTCCTCCTGCCAGTACCGCCGAGCTCAACACCGAGGCTACTCTCAATGGTATTCCCCCGAGCCTCCAGAACTTCCTAGCCGGTCTCGAAGCCAAGATCAGGAATCTCGAGGAAAGCAACAAGATGTTGGAAGATCAGAACCAACAGTTGAAGGGTCACGTTCAACAAAAGGGGACTAAACTGGTGCCCGATGGAGAGAATTTCATTTATGTCGAAGATGAAGAGGTCAATACCAACTGTCTCCCCAACACCAATGCCACTGCCTTCCCATTCCCAAGCTACCGCAATGTTCCACCTCCTTCCCTCTACACCCAACAAGGTTTCACTACCATGAGGAAGAACAAGGCTGTCTATGAACCTTCCCCTGAACTGCTTGGTGGCTACCTCTCCGCTAGCAAACTACCCGTACCCTCGTTGCCTCTGAGTATTGGGATGGCCGCTGCTACTGCTTCCACTACTCCTCCCGTCATTCTGTCAGAAACTATCCCCGACATCTCCAATCACCCTGTGGTTATGGCCATGCAAGAGCAAATGCGAAAGTTGATTGAGACCGTAGATAAGCAAGGTGCACCGACTACCAAGACAATCAACCCTAGCCAAGTAGGGGCTCTCCCCAAGGATTTCAAGATGCCTAAGGTGGCAATGTTTCATGGTGACTCGTGTCCCAAGACTCATTTGGATAGTTATGTGTTGGCCATGAGGGCTCGTGACTGCACCAACGAACAAATGGCTCGCGTATTTCATAGCACTTTGGATGGCATAGCTCTGCGTTGGTTCTTGGGGCTAGAACCAAGCGAGAGGCAAACTCGGGATCAGATCAGCGCCATTTTCTGTGAGAAGTATCAAGCTAACTTGGATTGGCACGTGAATCGAACAGATCTTAAGAACACTATGCAAAAGCCCGGCGAGGCTATTTATGATTTTTACAAGAGGTGGAACCATCGGTTGTGTGAGGTCCAATACCCACCAAAGGCGAAGGAACAAAAACAGATTTTCTACAAATGCTTGCTACCGGAGATGAAAGCAGCTATAGGTAATGGTTACTTCCCTGATTTGCGGGAAATGGTTGACGCCGGAGTAAGGTACGAAGCAGGGTTCACTGGGATTGTGCCGCCAAAGGAAAGTCCAAAGACCAACAACAACAATTCCTTCCGCTACAAGGCTCCTACTGCGCCTACGCCTCCTAGGGGTGGAAAGGAGGCCGTCGGCCAAGTGGATATGGTCCAGAAAGAGGTCCCGTTAGATGTCCAAGCCGTAACAAGGAATGGGGCTCCACCGCAAAGAGAGAGGGAGCACTTTGACGATTTTGGAATGCCTATGGAGAAAGTCTTTGACGTGTTAGTCAAACCTTTGGAGAATTACCAGCCCGCCTACCCAAGAACTGATTTGGACGCCTCCAAGTTCTGCAAGTATCACAAGCACATCGGGCACACAACGGATGGTTGTATTCAATTGAAGCGCGTAGTACAAGGGTTGATCAATGACAAGAAGATTGAGAAGCCGAAGGGTCCTAATGTGGTGAATAACCCTCTTCCTAACAATGGGGGTGGGGTGAATATGGTGCAAACATGCGAGATTAGTATTCTAGAGCTCATGGACGCCTTTGACAAGATAGGGCTCACGATGGTGGATATCTTCATGGCATTGGTGACGCTAGAAATGCTTGAACCATTAGAAGGACACCTTCCCGCCTTGGTTGCGATTTGTCGAAGTTTTGCCACTACCACAAGTGCACCGGTCACACTACCGAAGAATGCTTTGAACTCAAGAAGGCCGTGCAAGAGCTCATCCACAAGGGAGTCATCGAAGACCCTAGAGATTATGTAGCTAGCAATGTACTCATGGTAGAACTTAGTGAGATCACTGATCCGGCCGAGCCTGTTGTGGCGGACTGTGATGAGATGGGTTGTATTTCAATAACTAATAATAAAGAATCTTCTTGCTACTTGTTGTCTTTAGAAGAACTAGTGAGTGAAGTCGAATCTCTAGAGGAATAGAGTCCCAAGCCCTCTCAACCTCTTTCTTGGGCCGAAATCTTCGAGGAGGCCGAAAAAACCGAAGTTTCGCTCCCTTGTCATGACTCGCCATTGTCTTTGGAGGAGCTACGTGCAGAAGTTTGTCTCCTTACGAGATCCGGTCAAGTGTACCAATCCGACCCGAAGGGTGCAAAGAAAGTCTTTGGGAAGGAACCCGAGCAAGCCGACCTAGACAAAGAAGACCCTATCCTCACTCAACTCAAACAAACCCAAGTCCATATTTCACTATGGTCCCTACTCACCTCCTCCCTAGCCCATCGCCTCATGCTCGAGCAAACCTCGCCGCCACCATGGTACCATCCACTATTACCCCGGAGGACGTCACCCACATGATTGGTAATATCCACTATGGAAACATCATCACTTTCTCGGAGCTAGACAAGCCAGTGTTCGGAGTTGATCATAATGAGCCTTTGTACATCACTGTCGAAGTAAATGGCAAGAAGATTCCCCGTGTATTCATTGACAATGGTTCTGCTATTAATATCCTGCCTTCAAGGATGATGGATGTGGTTGGCGTTCATGGTGTTGATTTACGCCCATCCAAGCAAACCATCAAAGCTTATGACTCAACGTGCCGCGCCGTGATAGGCGAAGTCACCCTGCCCATTACCATCGGAACGAAGATCCTGCCGACATATTTCCACGTCATAGACATCCCCGCAACCTTCTCACTCCTCCTCGGCCGGCCATGGTTACATCAGTCGGGCGCTGTCCCATCTTCCTTGCACCAGTGTGTGAAGTTTCAATCTGGTAATGAAGTGACCATCATCTACAGTGATCTTGTAACTGCCCAAGGGACGGACACCAAGGGCGTTCCTGTCTTACAGATTCAGCATGGGGAAGAGAGCCGACTCTTCAATGGCTTCGAAATAGTCGCTCAAGCACAGATCTGCACCATCGACCTCACCAAAACAACGGACAAAGTGGCACCTGTTGTCAAGATACTGCGTAACATGGGTTTTATACCGGGGCTGGGGCTAGGTAAGAACTTGCAAGGCCCCACAGAATTGGTTGAAGAGATTAATCATCGAGGGTTGTTCGGTCTAGGATACACCCTTACTCTTGAAGACAAGATGGAGCACCAAAGGATAGAATTGCTTAAAAAGATGAAGCTTCCCTACAAAAAGCCTGAAATACGGCCATACCGCCTGTCCCTGAATAGCTACTTTGTCAGAGAAGGCGAGGAGTTTTCGTGTTTTGAGTTCGCCGAGCCATGGATTGACCACACCGGGAAATTGCAGAAAGGGTTCGAGATTTTCAGAGATGTGGAATTCGATCGGTCCAACATAAAGCTGACTTACATGGAATATGACAAAGCCACGGGCAGAGTTAGAACCATCAGGCATGAGTACTCCACCAAGGTTGCAGAAGACTTGGCAGATCAACTTGAAGCCACAACCCTTGACAAGCCAGCAATAGAAGCCGCAGAAACTCCAAGTTTGACTGAGACGTGGGACGGCCAACATCTGCTTCAACATCTGGGTAATCTGGGGCTGCACGAAGACATGGTTGCCGTCATCGGGGACGATTCTGAAGATAAGTTGGACCCAAGGACATTGGTGATACCCATGGGGGACAAGCTCAAGAATTGGTGCATCATTGGGGGACCTATAGCTACTCCGGAATTTATGATGGGAACACTGGGGCTTACTCCTTCTCCTGTTGCCACTCCTGCAGCATCTCCCGTCACTCGCCCAAAATCCCCGTCCCCAGAGTCTAGTGTTTTACATTTTGAATTTGAGTCTTCCTCTAAGTCTGACGACCTTACGTCTGAAGACTATGATCTTGTTGCAAACGCTATTTTCCCTTTTGCCATGAATGAAACCCTCGACCTTTCCGAGTATCCCTCCATAGTCACTCTTTTAACTGATAAATTGGCTAATAATCAAACTAATGATATACACTTAGTTAATAATGATTCATTAGAAGAGGCAGACACAGACACATTAAATGATGAATACATTAAAGAGATCTCAGAACAGGTTATTAATCAAAAAGAATCTCGAGCCCAAGCTGCCGATGAGGTGTTAACGTGCGTGAATTTGGGAACCGAAGCCGAGCCTAAGGAAACGCAAATTGGGAGTTTCTTCAGCGGAGCCGAAAGGGAAGCACTGATTGAGCTACTCAAAGAATATGTGGATGTGTTTGCATGGTCGTATAAGGACATGCCGGGGCTCGACAACTCGATCGTAGAGCACAGAATCCCGACAGCACCAGACGCTAAGCCAGTCAAGCAGAAGCTGTGCCGCATTAAGCCGGAATGGTCTTTGCAAGTAAAGGAGGAGATTGAGAAGCTGCTCCGTGTGGGTTTTATCAGGGTGATCGAGTATCCAACTTGGTTATCAAATCTAGTGACTGTCAAGAAATCCAACGGTAAAGTCAGAGTATGTGTGGATTTTCGGGATCTCAACAAAGCTACGCCAAAGGATGACTTCCCCTTGCCAAATATCGACATGTTGGTGGATGCGACCGCCCATTATGAGGTCAAGTCGTTTGTTGATGGGTTTGCCGGCTATAACCAAATCAAGATGGCCGAGGAGGACCAAGAAAAAACAGCTTTCACCACCCCATGGGGGACTTTTTGCTATACTGTCATGCCATTTGGGCTGAGGAACGCTGGGGCTACCTACCAACGGGCAGTTACGACTTTATTCCACGATATGATCCACAAGGAGATTGAGGTGTACGTGGATGACATGATTATACATTCAAAAGGGTCTGGGGGCCAGCACTTGATAGATCTCAGAAAATTCTTCAACAGGTTGAGAGAGCACGCCATGCGTTTGAACCCGGCAAAATGCACCTTTGGAGTTCGTAGAGGGAAAGTATTGGGTTACATGGTCACCGAGAATGGGATCGAAGCCGACCCAAGGAAGATTCAAGCCATCCTGGAGATGAAGCCACCCCGTACCGAGACGGAGATAAAAGGATTCATGGGACGCCTGCAATACATCAGTCGGTTTATCAATCAGCTGACCACCATCTGCGAACCAATTTTCAAGTTAATGAAGAAAACAACCAGTGTGGAATGGGATCATGACTGCCAGATAGCCTTCGAAAGGATCAAACAATATTGGTGAATACCCCAATCCTGCGCCCGCCGCATAAGGAGAAGCCGTTGCTACTATACTTAACTGTGACAGACACCGCCATCGGAGCCATGTTAGCGCAAGAAGCCAAAGATTCCCGGATTGAGAATGCAGTGTACTTTGTCAGCCGAAAGTTACAAGGTAGCGAGCTCAATTACTCCGCGCTCGAGAAGACCTGCGTAGGCCTAGTATGGGTGGTGACGAAGCTCAAACACTACATGGTATCCCATCCGATCTTACTAGTCTCGAAAATGGATCCTATCAAGTACCTGTTCGATAAACCATCCCTTTCTATGAGACTCGCTAAATGGTCAGTATTCTTGGGAGAGTTCGACATTACTTATGTACCGAGGAAGGCAATCAAGGGGAGGGCAATGGCCGATCAGCTCGCAGACGCTCCGAGCACTGAGACGAGAGGACCCGACCCCGAGTTCCCGGATGATGACATTTTCGCAATTGAGGTCGCAGAACGGTGGTAATTATTCTTTGACGGAGCTGCAAACAAACGGGGGAATGGAGTCGGACTCCTACTTATTGATCCCAAAGATGAGCACACGCCCATAGCCATCAAGCTAAACTTTTCAGCAACCAACAACGCCGCCGAGTATGAGGCATGTATAGCCGGATTGGAGGCCGCCCTAGAACGCAACGTGAAAGAATTAGAAGTGTATGAAGACTCTGCTTTGATTATTAACCAAACGGCGAAGAAATGGAAAACTATTGATCCTGCCTGCAGCGGTACCAAGGTTACATGGATGAGTTGATAGCACAGTTCAAAGAGGTTACCTTCCACTTCCTGCCGCGAGACAGAAATAGGTTCGCGGATGCTCTAGATACATTGGCCTCCTTAGTTGAAATTCCAGAGGGAAGGTCCGTGAAACCATTCAGGGTCGGACGAAGGGAGAACCCCGCCTATTGCTGCGAAATCCAGATCGATGCCGAGGTAAACGGAGATCAATGGTACGCCCAAATCTACAAATTCCTTAAGCACGGAGAGATGTCCTTTGACGGAGATGTGAAGGCTAAGAGTCTGCAAGCACTCAAAAGGTTGGCGGGACAGTTTGTGCTGTTAGACGACACTTTGTACAAGAGGCATTACGATGGTCTGTTGCTCTTATGTGTCGACAACAAGAAAGCTGAAGCAATAATGGAAGAAGTACACAACGGGTTGTGCGGGCCCCACATGAATGCAAGGATGCTTAGACAGAAGATTACTCGGCTGGGCTATTATTGGATTACCATGGAGACAGACTGTATTCAATGGGTTCGACGGTGTCACAAGTGCCAAGTATGCTCCAACCTCAACCACATCCCCCCACACGAATTGTATAGTTCCACCACGCCTTGGCCATTCGCCACGTGGGGTATCGACATTATTGGGAAGATCTCGCCGGCCGGTAGTAATGGTCATGAATTCGTCCTCGTCGCGGTCGACTACTTCACAAAGTGGGTCGAAGCTCAGTCTTACAAGGCGCTGAATTCCAAGAAGGTAGCGCAGTTTATCAAAGAGAATATTATGTGTCGGTATGGGGTTCCTAACCTCGTTATATCAGATAATGGCAGTCATTTCGAAGCCGAGTGTGCTCGCTTGCTTGTAGAATTCAAGACGATAGAGCAGATAATTCGCAAGATGGCTTCGCAAGGACGGGATTGGCCCGAGAAGTTACCATTAGCACTTTGGGGGTATAGAACGTCAGTCCGCACCGCTACTGGAGAGACCCCTTACGCTTTGACATACGGCATGGAGGCAGTGCTCCCTATTGAGTTGGAGGTGCCATCTTTGAGGGTCTTGCTCGAGAACCAAGTGAATGAGGTAGAATGGCTTCGTAGTCGCTATGATCAATTGGCAACACTAGACGAACGCAGACTGAAGGCCATGGAACACATCCGGGCCTATCAAAGGAGAACGACAAAAGCCTTCAATAAAAAGGTCAAGCCTGTTGACATAAAGGAAGGAGACTTGGTGCTCAAAGCACGCTTACCCAACAAATTCAACCCCCTCGGGAAATGGGCCCCCACTTGGGTAGGGCCGTTTGTGGTACAGAAAATCTTCTCCGGAGGAGCGGTCAGAATGGCAGATTTGGATGGCAACCCGTTCAAGGAACCAGTCAACCTCAGTAAGCTCAGACGCTACTATGACTAGACTCCCCCTCTAAAAAAAAAAAAAAAAAATATTTACTACGCAAAAAGAAGCCCGATAGACTGAAAACCCGCAAAGGGCGGTCTATGCAAAATAAGGGTGCGTACAGAGCTCGCTAGATCGAAAACCCGCAAGTGCGGTCTAGGCAAAAGTTAGAGCATTCCCCATTCTATCTTCCCTTTCTTTAAAATCATTCTAGTCTGACTTGAGTGAACTACGGTGTCCTGAGCCCCTTAGTCCTATTTGTAAAAGGGGAACGTAGGCAGCCTTTCAAAAGGTGCGGTCTAAAAAACAAATAAACATCCAAATCTTGTCACAAAGCAATAAAGATAGAAGTTATATTTTCTGGAAGCAAAAACTTTTATTTCCATAGTCATTGCGTATTAACACTTATTTGATGAGTCTAAGCTTGACATACTTTTTTGAATAAATAACCTATTCTAAAATTGAAACTAAAACAAAAGTAACTAAATTAAACTAATGTGTCTGCATGACTATGGAGAGACGCTCGGGATTACTCCTTAGTGCCATTTGTGCCCTCGGTCTCTTTCTTCTTGCTTTGCCCACGGCGAACTTTCTTCTTGCTAGGATTCTCACAAAATCTTCTTTCGAACTCGCTAACACCTTTAGCCTTGCCATTAGGAGCCTCTTCGCTTTCCTCTTCTTTGACGCCCCCACTTCTTCTCCGCCTCCGTTAGCCACGCTCTTACTCATCCTCCTCTCATAAGCCTCAGCCTCCTTAATCCTCAATGAAGAACTTGGAGCACAGGATCCCAAAATAGTGCCCCTTAGGGTCTCTAGAGTCTACTCCGCATGCCAAGTCTCCCCATATACCAATCCAAATACTCGCGTGGCAGGAAGGTGTTGCTAGAGCGTGTGAGGAAGGTCCTACGACTAAAGCCGGCCTCGCCCCACATCTGAGAAAGAAGGACTGAGGCACTATCATCCAACTGAAGTACCCCAAAGGGAAAATCATCTCTCTCCTCGTCCCAACCCTCCGGGATGGTCTGCACCAAACCATACTGACGAAGCACTCTAGAGGGATAGTAAAAGGTAGTCCCAGAAAGGGTTGGAACTTTGATCATGTGAAGTCCCACTTGTTCTCCCTCACAGAGTGAATGTGCCAATGGGGCACCACCCACTGAATGTCGTCAGTCACCATTTCCGCCAAATACTTTTCCCAACCTTTGAGAGTCATGCCCTCAAACCGCTCCACCATGCCTCTAATGCGGTGCATCCATGGGGCCACCTTCAGAGAAGCCGCCGGTTTATTCACTCGAAGCCGCTCTTGCAACCACATGGTCAAAAGCCTATCACTACCACAAGGCATCCCACCATAAGCCGCGAGATGGGGAATCCCACAGAGCATCTCCCAAGAATGGCCGGTACAATATCATAACCCAAACGAGCCAAGTTCACCATACCCAAACATCCTTCACTGGCAAATCCCACCTCAGAAGGGAAAAGGATAGAGCTGAACAAGCACAGTGCAAGATGGTCCAAAGGAGCGGTTAGATGTCACGTCTGCATGCATGAAGTGTTGCGGCATCCAAGAAGATCGACATAACCGCCCCTAGCATACCTATCAAAGTCATCCGCGGGTACGCCAAAGGTCACCACAACTTGTCCCTCAAGCCAAACGAATCAAAAGGCCAGGCAACTTTACCCTTCCCTCGTAGCCACACAATGCTGCGATGTCCTCATAAGTGGGTGTTATCTCGTTGAATGAAAAAGTTGAAGACATGGAGGGTATCATTCCAAAATCTCCCACAGGCTTGCAAGAGGTGGGTATTGGAGTTCATGTGCAAAAGTGACCAAAGACACTTTAATCCCATACCGTTCATCAAGCTTCCTACGACTAGAGCCAGGAAGTTTGGCAACCCACTTCTCCAAAGAGGTTATAAAGACTTTTTTCTCAAGGCT
>JAOWBW010000002.1:3828427-3861964 GCA_026119855.1 Campanula takesimana
TATAGATTACAACTAGGAAAGGAAACTAATTTAGGTAAAATAGGACTCTATTTACTGACCACTATTCTAGCAATCTTTTCTATACAAACATATCACCACAAATATAAGTATATCCTATAACAACAAACGTATCTTAGGTGAATGAACTGTGATTCCAAAATCACGGCTAATACCCCCCTCAACAAGAACGGCCGTAGGGAAGGCGCAGCTTGACTGACAATGCTTGGAAGCGCGGCTTAGGGAGACCTTTCGTAAATATATCGGCAAGTTGGTCATCGGTGGGAACATAGTGGAGAGTCAAAAACCACGAGTGACGAGTTCACGAATGAAGTGATAGTCGATCTCAATGTGGCGAGTGCGAGCATGGAGACCGGATTGCGTGCCATGTGAAGTGCCGAAAGGTTGTCACAAAACAGAGAGGGAGGAGAAAATGGTAATCGTAGTTCTCGAAAGAGATACGAGAACCATCGGAGTTCAGCAGTGGTCGTAGCGAGAGCCCGATATTCTGCTTCACTGCTTGAGCGAGATACAGTGGATTGTTTCTTTGCCATCCAAGAAACAATGTTTGGTCCAATGAATATGCAAGCGCCTGTCGTGGAGCGACGATCATCGGGATCACCGGCCCAGTCGGCATCGGAGTATGCCCGGAGAGAGTAGTTAGAAGACCGATGGAATGTGAGTCCCAGATCAATGGTACCATTAAAAACCGAAGGATCCGCTTGGCAGCATCAAGTGAGTGGTGCGTGGTTGATGCATAATTGACAAACTTGATTAACGGCAAATGAAAATGTCCGGAACGTGTCACGTGAGATACTGAAGGCCACCGACCAAACTACGATAGACAGTAGGGTCCAGGAATAACTCGCCATCATGACAGGAAAGACGGGAGTTGGGACTGTAGTGTGTAGACGATGGTTTGCGGTCGGTCATATTGAAGCGAGCAAGCAAATCACGAGCATACCGGGGTTGACTTTAGACGTAGAGTCTTGGAGTCACGAGCAACCTCAAGGCCAAGGAAGAAACTCAGATCACCGAGCTGACGACTGTCAAACGTGCGACAAATGTCGGTAATAATAGTGGCAATAGCAGAAGGAGAAGAGCCAGTGATGATGATGTCGTCAACATAGATGAGGATGATTGTGGTTGAATCAGAGACATGCCGGACAAACAACGAGGAGTCTGACCGACTGTTGAAAAATCCAAAACGAAGAAGGAAGTCATGTAAGCGTTGAAACCAAGCACGGGGCGACTGTTTCAGACCATATAACGCTTTGTGAAGCTTACAGACATGAGTGGAAGCAGTGGGATCCACAAAGCCAGGAGGTTGCTTCATGTAGACCTCTTCATTCAGGAAACCATTCAAAAAGGCATTGCGCACATCTAGTTGTTTAATACCCAGTCCCGAGAGTGAGCAATAGATAAGACGGTGCGAATGGTAGAAGTTTTGACCACAGGGCTAAAAGTTTCATCGTAATCCAATCCCGCTTGTTGAGTAAACCCCTGAGCGACTAGCGAGCCTTGTGACGATCCAGAGACCCATCGCTTTGCGTTTGACTTTATAGATCCACCGACAGCCAACAATATTCATATCGGGCTTACACGGAACAAGGGACCAAGTGTTGTTCTTGTGTAAGGCAGATATTTCGTCAGTCATGGCAGATTGCCAATGTGAATATTGTGAGGCTTGTTTGAAAGTCCGTGGTTCATAAAATGGATCATTATTGATAGCACAAGGCTGTAATCAATGGCAATAGGAGAGGTGTCATTGTATAAATCATCCATACCTCGATAGTGGAGGGAGGAGTGGAGGATCCAGATGACTGCAGGGACGGACTGGAGTTATCAGAAACTGCAGGGACAGTAGATGAAATTCCTGAATCTTCAGGGACTGGACTGGACAGTAGAGAAGATGAGGGAGCGGTCCTGGAGATGCTGTCAAACTGGAGGGGTATAGGCGAATGGCGAAAATTGGGTCTGGATGGTTGATTATTTGGCCTGCTAGGGAAGGCCCAACATGGGTAGGAGACTGCTCCTAGTCCGTGAAGGAGATTGGGCCGGATTTGATGAAGAGTGGGCCGGCTGAGAAGGAGCCTGGGCAGGCTGATAAGAACTTGGGCAGGACAGACTTTGGTGCAGATCGTGGCCCATGTGGCATAGGCGCAATTGCTGTAGGTGACCCAGCGTTATGGCCAACTGAGAAGGGTGGAGCTGGTGAACCTGTGTGAGAAGTATAATTGTTCCTATCTTGCCACGGAAAAGAAAAGTTCATCAAATACCACATGGCGAGAAATATAAAGTTTCTCATTTAACAGGTCCATACATCGATAGCCTTAACGAGAACTATCATACCCAGAAAGATGCAATGTGTTGATTTAGGCATTAATTTTGATGCATTAGTAGGGACAATATACGGAAAACAAGAACAACCAAAGACCTTGAGAAATCGATAATCGGGAACACGTTGCCAAAGTTTTTGGTAAGGAGAAACAAACTTGTGTTGTCGCATGGGAAGACGATTTATGAGATAGACAGCGGTATTAAAAGCTTCTAACCAAATTTGTAAGGAACTTTCGCTTTGGACATAAGACATAGACCCATTTCGACAATATGACGGTGTTTGCGCTCGACTACCCCATTTTGTTGTGGTGTGTAGGGACAAGTTATTTGATGCTTAATGCCAGAGGTGCGAAGAAAAGCGAGAAAAGCACGACTGGTAAATTCGCCCCCCCCCCCCCCGCCATTGCATTTGATGCCGAAAAATCACTCATGTACTCCCTCTGTCCCAAAAAAGATAGTCTCATTTTGACTTTATATGGTCAACAAAATGAAGTTTGACCAACCATTGATGACGATCTAATCATTTTAGTGAAATTATAAAATTTGTAATTGATAAATCATTAAGTGATTTATCAATAACAATTTTTAGAATTCATTGTTATCATTAGATTGACACCAATGTTTGTTCAAAATTTATTTTTGTTGACTATAAAAAGTCAAAATGAAACTATCTTTCCGGGACAGAGGAAGTATAAGATTTAGTCATCGTTTTGCTGATTACACTGGCAACTGTGTTGGTTTTGAAATCAAGCTATCTTTTCATATCTGTTAATGGTGGAAGAGAACATGAGAATATAGATGATTAGTATTTAAAACTAAAATTTTTGTAGACTTGTGTATTTTCTCTAGAGAATATTTTGGGGGAAACTAGTTCCTCCATAAGTTATAAAAAGTCTTGTTTTTATAGGGTTTAAGGTTTAGGGTTTGGGTTTCAGGTTTAGGTTTGAGGGTTTCAGGGTAAAAAACAAGACTTTTTATAATTTATGGAGGAACTAGTTTCCCCAAAAACACACTCTTTTCTCTATCATGGGATATTAAATGAGAATTTTGTACCACTTTAAGAAAAAAATGTAGACTTAAGGAGTACAGTATTGTTTTCCATCTAGTATAATGCATCTACAAGTCCCTCCAAACCAGCTATTTGTTTATGTGAATAAACCTCATGTTCATTAATTTGACAATTTTATAATTTACCATATATGAACAAATTGTTGGAATTCCAACACAAATTACATTTTCCTCACATCAAATTCCAATAGGGCTAAGTCTTGTTGAATATTTTATATTGAGAAAATTGTTATTGACCATATTTTGATCAAAAATTAAATGTTGTTATTTAATAGAAATGAACACAAGTTGCAAAGTGTTTTACTTTCTCAAAATATTTTAGGTGAATGAGAATCGACGATGTAAGTACGAAAAGTTTAATGTTATTTGAAAATGTATTGAACAAATCAAATGAATGTGAATGCTTTCACAAGATTCGTGAATTTGTATGATGGAGTATAATTGAATTGACTGAATTCAATGTATTTAGTAAACATGTTTGTTGAGGGTGACTCTCAATTTGGACTTGATTTGAATTGGTCTTGCAACGGAGAAGAAAACGCAGGCAGGGGGTTGGGCGGTCGCCCACTTGGATTCTGGGCGGTCGCCCACATTGCTGTTCCGGAGGCTCCAACAGTCTGATGACTTGGGCGATCGCCCACTTGGGGTTTGGGCGGTCCCACAGTGTCGGGATTGAGATTCCTGAATCGATTTGGAAACTGATTTTGGACGGGTTTTGGACTCCTATTCTTCTAGGGTTGGGTTTATATTTTGTGTATAAATATAAAACAAGCCTCCAGACCTTTTCTAGTGACTTGAAATAGATCCTTGAGAGAGATTGATAGAAAAGCTAGGGTTTCACTATTGTTAGAGAGATTGTGAGATTGTGTGTGGAAGGTTTTCACCTTGATTCTCCGTGTACTCTTGATTGTTATAGTGAATTGATTCTCCGTCGCCCGTGAACGTAGCCAAGTTGGTGAACCACGTAAAATCTCTTGTGTTCATCTATTTTTCAATTTTGCTTCGTTCTTGCTATTGTGTTTATTTTGTGCTTGCATCTTTATCAATCTAACAATTGTGTTTGGGCCTTAAAATCCTTACAATTGGTATCAGAGCCTGTTTTGTGGATCTTATATTGCTTATTGGTAACGATGTCAGGGAAGTACGAAATTGAGAAATTTGACCGCAAGGTCAATTTTGGTTTATGGCAAGTGAAGATGCGAGCAATCTTGGTGGGTAAAAATTGTGTCAAGGCTTTGCTTGGGAAGGCGAGGAAACAGGAAAGCTTGACGGATGAACAATTTGATGATATGGACGAGAAGGCTTTATCTCTCTTACACTTGAGTCTCAAAGATGAGGTATTGAGGGAGGTTGTGAGTGAGAAGACTGCGGCAGCGCTTTGGCTTAGGCTTGAGCAATTGTACATGGCTAAGAGTATTAGTAACAGGTTGCTACTATTGAAGAAACTCGAGGAGTGTAAACTCAAAACAGGTGAGTCTTTGGAGAAAGATATTGATGAGTTTGATGGCTTGGTCATGGACTTGAAGAATGTCGATGTCGTGATTGATGATGAGCAATTGGCGGTAAAATTGCTTTGTTCTCTACCTCCAGAGTACATGCACTTTAGAGAGACAGTGTTGTATGGCAAGGATGAGATCTCTTTGGAAGAAATCAAGAACGCTCTACTACAACTGAAGTCATTGAGACGCACTTGACCTCAACAAGTGCTGAATCTCAAGGTGATGGGTTAGTAGCTAGAAGCGGCAGAAAGTCAAGGAATGGTCAATCTGGTTCAAGTGAATGGTATAAGAATGTGATATGTCATGGTTGCAAGGAGAAGGGACACTTTAGAAGGTTTTGTCCAAACCAAGAGAATACAACCGCGAAGGCAAAGGGTGAAGCTGGAGTGGCGTTTGGAGACACTAGTGATGACAGTGACTGTGATGCACTTACTGCTTGTGATCCGGATACCAAAATTCATGATAGTTGGATTTTGGATTCGGGTTGTTCTTATCATATTAGTCCCAACCGGTCATGGTTTTGTTCGTATAAGGCTGCTGGTGGAGTAGTTTTGTTGGGGAATAATACTACATGCAAGGTTGTTGGTATTGGGACTATTAAAGTTAAGATGTTTGATGGAGTAGTGCGGAAATTACAGAATGTCAGGTATGTTCCTGAATTGAAGAAGAACCTGATTTCTCTAGGCACCTTGGATAGTCTTGGGTATAGTTTATCCATTGCGAATGGCGAATTATCGGCTATTAAAGGTGACTTGGTGGCATTAAAGGGAAAGAAGGTGGGGACATTGTATAAGCTTCTTGGGTCTACGGTTGTTGATGATGTGTCTATTGTAACGGGGTCAATGGTTGAGGCGGAGGGTACTCAATCATGGGACATGACATTGGGTCACATTGGCTTGAATGGGATGACAGAAAAGACTTGGTATTTGTTGTCACAGGCATTGTTGGGTACAGAATTTTGTGTGGAGGCGATTAGGATGACTGCTCACTGGGCTAATCGTTCTCTAAATTCTTGTATTGGGATGAAGACTCTAGTGGAGATGTGGTCAGTCTCTCTAGGAGATTACTCAAGATTGTGTATTTTTGGGTGTCCCTTGTATGCTTGTGTGAACAACAAATTGGATCCAAGGGACAAAGGATGTTCCTTTGTTGGGTATACTACTGGAGTGAAAGGATTCCAGTCATGGAATCCAGTGGCATCTAAGTTCCTGACATCTAGAGATGTTTCTCTACTTCTCCCGTGGGAAAAAGTGTTCTGCAGAACGAATATATAAACAGGTGTAGTTAGTCGGAGATGAAAAAGATATGGTGGAACTTGACTTAGATGTTAATGATGTGTCTGATGATGCGACTCCAATTGATGCTCCAGTTCAAGAGGAGGAGACCAACAAGCAGGTGGATACTACCATTATTTTTGGTTGAGTTCGATATGGTTTGGAGGAGATGGTGACTTATGCATTGTCTGCTGCGAAAACAGTAAGTGTGCATAAATTAATTTCTTTCAATGAAGTTATATCATGTGATAAATTTGCTATGTTGTCAGTCAAAGAGATGGTATCTCTTATTAAAAGTCAGACATAGGAATTTGTTAGATCACCACCAAAGAAGGTGTTAGTCAGTCACAAGTAGATCTACAAGTTCAGAGATGGTACTCCAATGTTTGGGGTAGACTACAATGATTTTGTTTCACTGGTTGTTAGACACTTATATATTCACAACTTGTTGAGCATTGAGGCGATGAGAGATCTAGAGTTTGAGGTAGAGATCTACATGCGTCGGCCTGAAGGGTTTGTTGTCGAGGGTAAGGATCATGTTTGCCTGTTAGAGAGGTCCTTGTATGATTTGGAGCAGTCAACTCGACAGTGGTATAAAAGGTTCGACACTTTTATTGTTACCCTTGGTTATGCTAGAAGTGGATATGATCGTTGTGTTTACTTAATGGTTTGTAGTGATGGCACATTGAGTTATCTTGTTTATGTCGATGGCATTCTTGTGGCTGCGATAGATATCAATGATGCTTACCAGGTCAAATGGTTATCTTCTTTAGATAGTCCCAAGTCTAAAGATGATGTGTCACGAGTTCTGTTTTCAAATGCTTGTGTGTGCATTGTGTATGGTAAGAACCGTGATGGTTTTATTGGGGATGTTATGACTATAACGGAGGCAGTCATGTTGATAAAGCCGGGTTCGAAGGGTTCGATTGCTAAGTTCAAGAAGTTCTTGGACTTAGTTGGTGTTACTAGTCATTGATGCCCGTAGGGGCGGGGCGACGGAGATAGAGATGTTCTCTTGGTGTACTAGATTTTCGGGAATTGATCGTCAAGGTGGAGAATTGTTGAGGGTGACTCTCAATTTGGACTTGATTTGAATTGGTCTTGCAATGGAGAAGAAAACGCAGGCAGGGGGTTGGGCGGTCGCCCACTTGGATTCTGGGCGGTCGCCCACATTGCTGTTCCGGAGGCTCCAACAGTCTGATGACTTGGGCGATCGCCCACTTGGGGTTTGGGCGGTCGCCCACAGTGTCGGGATTGAGATTCCTGAATCGATTTGGAAACTGATTTTGGACGGGTTTTGGACTCCTATTCTTCTAGGGTTGGGTTTATATTTTGTGTATAAATATAAAACAAGCCTCCAGACCTTTTCTAGTGACTTGAAATAGATCCTTGAGAGAGATTGATAGAAAAGCTAGGGTTTCACTATTGTTAGAGAGATTGTGAGATTGTGTGTGGAAGGTTTTCTTCTTGATTCTCCGTGTACTCTTGATTGTTATAGTGAATTGATTCTCCGTCGCCCGTGGACGTAGCCAAGTTGGTGAACCACGTAAAATCTCTTGTGTTCATCTATTTTTCAATTTTGCTTCGTTCTTGCTATTGTGTTTATTTTGTGCTTGCATCTTTATCAATCTAGCAATTGTGTTTGGGCCTTAAAATCCTTACAATGTTTATTAGTAGAAAAATACCATAACTATTAAAACATTATAAGTATACTCACTGAAATGTAATTCTACACATTATCAAATATAGTTAGTAACTAAATTAGTATAATTCAATTAGAAAAATAGTAGGATTCAATGGAATTATCACTACATCTTAAGCATATTGTTGCATATTGTCTCTTTCAGTCTAAAAGTTTTAAACACAATTCTGTTCGCATAGGTTTTTTATTTGAAGTGCTTCTATCAAGACTTGAAACTTGGTTTTATCTTAAAGAAGATTGCTAAGAATCGTGAGTACTTATACGAAGAAAATTCTTCTTGCGAGATTGTGACATCACAAGATTCAACTTCCTCGCTATTCTGGTTTATTCCATATTTTGCCTCATCATTTGTTTTTTATTCATATAATACTTGTCATTCCCTTATATTCAAGAAAACTACTATCAATATAAAGTTTCTACTAACAAGTCATTCTTTCTATATGATACTTGATTTTCATTGGTAACATGCCTCTAGTTATAATATCCATAACATTAAATCAAATCCTAATGCGTTTGATTAATAATTTATCCTTAATTATTCGTCAAATACTTGGCGCGGCTACTTCCACTTTTGTTGTTATTGGTCATGAAAACAACACTCAAACTGTCATATTACAATTTGAAGGGTCTATGGGTAGAATTAATATTATATATATATATATACATATATATATATATATACATATATATATATATATATATATATTGTGATATTATTGCACATGAAAAAAAAAAAGAACTGACAATTTTTAAATCAAAGCACCCAACGATCTTTAGATTTTCAAAGTGTGTGTATAAATGTGAGCATGTAGTCATTTGTATCCTTAACATACTTCATCACCTTCTTTGCAACTTACCAACATTTTGTATCGAGCGGGTTTAATATCGTCCTAACATTCCAACGATAAATGTTGTGTCAGACCTCGTGTAAATCTAGGCATATATTGAGCTTCCAACATCCAACGGATAAGGAATGTAGTAGTTCTTCTATTCGGAAAAATATAAAAATATGCCCCCGTACTTAGGTTAAGGATGCTGATCTACCCTTATACAAATTAATTGCCATATATGCCCCTTTACTTAAGAAAAATGTGGGGATATTTGGACACCGTCATCTTTCCGTCTAAATGTTAACGGAATAGCTGACTAGGCGTCTTAGTTGGCATATAAGCTTTCCTACATGGAAAAAATTTCCCAAGTGGAATTTGTTGAGTTCAAAACTACGTCGTTTTGACTGTTAAATTAGAAGATCATTGTTCGTTAAGTAGTTAACAGATCAGTCAAATAATTGATGAAATAACATTTTATTAACAACTTTAGTTAGCAAATCTGTTAAAATATATAATTCCCTTAATAGTCCTCACCATCTCCAACACAAGCACCACCTTCACCCACCCACCACTCACAAGTCACAACCATCATCCACCATCAACAACGATTTCAACACCACCATTACTACAAAATCAACAGCACAAAATCACAACCAAATCAAAACCAACAAAATCACAACACAAATTTAATTGATAGATTAAGATAGATAATAATAATAATAATAATAATAATAATAATAATAATAATAATAATAATAATAATAATAATAATAATAATAATAATAATAATAATAATAATAATAATAATAAAAGAAGAAGAAGAAGAAGAAGAAGAAGAAGAAGAAGAAGAAGAAGAAGAAGAAGAAATCAGCCCTCTCCACCAGTCCATCCCGCCCACCTACCACCCACCATCCCGATTGTTGTTCCCCTACGCCTTTCTCTCTCTTCCCTTTGCCAAACGGAAGCCAACGGAAAATGATCGAGATTTTCCCCAAATTACCACAAACAAGATACAGAGGAAGAAGAAAATCTGAGATAAATATTTCGAATTCAACCTAACTACGACTACCAAAGAGCGATAGCCACTCGACATCAGAGCTTAGCCACAACCACTCGACATTAGAGAGAGAGAGAGAGCGGGCCAGATGCAAGAAATTACAGAGTTTCAATTCAGATCTGGTTAAAGAAAATTTCGGATCTAGTTTGAGCAAATATGATTCAGATCTGGTTTATAAATCAAAAACTTCTTCTGAACTTGGTGAAGAGATGTATGATATTCACATTTGTGTCTGTGTGTTATGATCCGGTGGTAGAGGAGCAGCTGGGGGCGGGGGTGTGTGAAGAAGACGAGTAGAAATTAGGGTTATTGTTTTATTTTCATTTCTTTTTATGTAAATTTATAAGTGGTGAGGGATAATTGTGAGGGGTGTTAACTGTGAGTAAGTTTTTTTTTAGTTTTAACCCATCACTATTGTATAATAACTTTTTGGATGTTAGTTAAATATTTTACATTTTGCCCCCCTTCAATTAAAACAACGTAGTTTAGCCTTTAATAAGTGCAAAACGACGTAGTTTTGAACTCATGATACTCAGAAAATTTCACTTGGGCATTTTTTTGTCCACGTTGAAAATTTTACATGCCAAATAAGCAGTCTAGTCAGCCATTCCGTTAACATTTGAACGGAAAGATGATGGTGTCCAAATATCCCCACATTTTTCTTAAGTACAAGGGCATATATGACAATTAATTTGTATAAGGGTAGATCTGTATCCTTAAACTAAGTACGGGGGTATATTTCTATATTTTCCCTCTTCTATTCCCTTCAAACTCGTCGAACAAAAAAAAGTAGGTTTTGAGGGAAACTAGTTTCTCCTTAAATTACCGAAAGTCCTTTTTTTTTCTACATGCAAGCATTTGACGAACATTTGTGAATAGTTTGTAAAACAAGACTTTTTATAATTTAGGGAGAAACTGGTTTCCCCCAAAATCTGTGCCAAAAAAAAAATGAGGTGACTCTAATTTCCATCATTGGGTGGACCGGGGTGGAGCTAACCGCTCGGTGGAGCGGTTCGAAATCCAGTGAATAATCATTAATTTGAAAATTCTCTAAGTATTGGTTGATGTATGTCTCTTTAGACATACATAAACTGCGATGCAATCTGTGTTTCTTTATATCAAAGTTCTAAAAAGCGCTAGGCGGTCGCTAGGCGCCGCAGCAGCGCCTAGGCGGGTCTAGACAGAACTTAGGCGGGGCTGAGAATTCAGAAATAATTATAATATCCTTGGCGGGACTTGGGCGTTTTATGCACGCCTAGCGCCTAAGCGGGGCCTAGGCAGCCTAGACGGACGTCTTTTAGAACACTTATATCAATGCTATAGGATGCATCACCTAACTCTTTCTCATCAAACTTTTTATAAAAAAAAAAAATAAGGTTTCATTTTATAGAATTTAATACTTGTATTGACATATAAATCAAAAATAAATATTTCTTCAACCAACTTGTTGGTATTTACATTGTTTTATAATATTTTCTTGAAAACTAAAAGAAAAAATAACACCATAAACATTTAAATACCATTGACTTAAAGCATGTTTTATTCCATATATAGATTTCTTCAACTTTAAACAAAGTGACAACCTTTTGTAGAGAAGAATTATTTAAGTTGTTTCATATAAGAGTTGGTTTGGGGGGAACTAGTTCCTTCATAAGTTATAAAAAGTTCATTTTTTAACCTTTTAACCCTAAGCCTTAAACCCTAAAGGGCCTAAACCATATACCTTAAACCCTAAACCCTAAACTTCAACCCTTATAAAAACAAGACTTTTTATAACTTATGGAGAAACTAGTTCCCCCCAAAATTTTCTCTTCATATAAACTTCTTTTTCTAGCTCTTACTTAAGAAGAATCGTTTTCACATCATATTTTTACAACTCTAAGTCAAAATATGTAACAAATACTATGATATACATATACCATTAGCGCTCACAAAACGACCACGTCCAGTTATCATGTCATAATACTCGCTTCCTTTATGTTATCGTACATTTTAAATTTATTTTTCATCTTGTTTCTCAATGTTTGCTTTGAAAAATATAAAATCATCTAAAGCTTCACTTTTTTATAAAGCAAGTAAATGTACATAAAACCTAAGAAATTAATCATCAATAAAAGATTATCGATGGCATGACAATAAATAAAATATATGTACGTATGATTTCAAGTAATTATGAACTTTTATGTTCACTCCTTTTGAATATAAATGTGTGCATCTACTTAACGTACACTGTAAAGTCGATAAAATTAAAGATACTAAGTACTCGTTTTGCAGTAACCTCTTAATTTTATTCATAACGATATGTCTTGGCCTAAGAGCCATAAACTGATAAATTTTAAAAAAGAGAAGCATTTAAAAGGATGTTTTAAGTGTATGAAGAGAACATTAGTTTTCAAATATATGACCTAGTGCAATGTATTCTAATTTTATTAAATTGAGGTGCATCCAATTTAATTAACTAAATATATGTTCATTCGAGATTTGTTTAAGACATTTTGCCTAGCTACAAAATAAATAGAGTAATTAATTTTGAAAAAAATAAATAAACATAGAGTAAATAAACTAATTACTCCCTCCGTCTCAAAATAAATGTCGTTTTGAGAGTTAAATTTTGTCTCAAAATACTTGTCGTTTCACTATTTCTAAAGCTTCTTTATTGCTCTATACCAATTATACCCTTAATAATGATAATGAACTATCTCTTACATAACCATTTAATTACTTATGTAATTGAATTACTTTAGGGGTATTTGAGTCTTCTTCACATGCATTAATGATATTTTTTAATATGTGTGAAACACTCCAAAACGATATTTATTTTGAGGCGGAGGGAGTACATGAGAAGAGAAAAAGCAAAGGAAAAGAGATTGAGAATAATACGAAAAGTCAGTTTTATAAAAAACATGTTTTACACTAAGAAATGTGTAAAACCCTGTTTTACATTTAAAGATTCTGTTGTACATTTAGAGATTCTGTTTTACATTAAGAGATTTTATTTTACATTAAAGAATGAAAACAAGTTTTACACTAAAACAAATGTAAAACAAGTTTTTCTCGAGATTTTCACTAATACTAATACGAATACGAAAAAAGAAAAAAAAAAGTCATACAATTGGGTCAAATATACTCCCTCCGTCCCACTCGAATTAGGACAAATTTCTATTTTGAGTGTCCCATTCGAATTAGGACAACCCAAAAATAGAAGTGTTTTATTTAATGGAACTCACATTCACACTCACAACAACTCTCCACTCATTATTCTCTACCCCACTTTCTCTCCCCTATTTCACTTTTCATAATCACAACACTTACTCAACTAACATTTTTTTCTTAATCCTCGTGCCCAACTTAATAATCCTAATTCGGGTGGGACGGAGGGAGTATTAGTTAAACGAAATATTAAAGTAAAGGAAAATTGAAAAGGAAAAGGAAAAGGAAAAGGAAAGGGAAAGTAACAAGTCTTAAATAGGCATATTCAATCAAGCAACAAAGAGATCAGAAACCAATAAACACAAACCCAAACCAAACCACCAAAATCAAACCCCCTCTCTCTCTCCTCTTGAGCGAGACCCCTCTTCATCTCTCTTCGATTTCTCCGGTTTCTAATCTTATTCGATTAAGGTAACACTAATCACATATCTTTAATCCCCGTTTGCCATTTTTTTAAAATAATTTTATGAAATTCTTTCTTTGTTCCTTTTAATTTTTGGGGATTTTTAATTTTTTAATTTTTGATTTTGTGTTGTAATTTCAATTTTGGGAGTCGGGGAAATTTTTGGTTCGATTTTGCTTGTCAAGATCGGCCCAAAGGTATCATCTTGATTACGGCGAGATGGGTTCTTTTAATCTTTGTTAATTATATTAGGGTTCTCTGTTTTTTTCAACCGAATGAAGAATATTTTGTCTGATTTTTTATTTTGGCGTAGATAAATGTTTGATTGTTTGTGTATAGAGTTATATTATGATATTATTTTAGGGTTTAGGTTGATATATTTGTTAATATTAATATGATGGTGTGAAGTTTATTTGGTATTTTCGTTTCTTTTGCTGGATAAACATAAATAGAATTATTTGAAGTTCACATAATTTTATTTGTGAATTCATGTAATCTCTTACGGGTTACTAGCAATAAGTATAGTGACTATTTGTTTTTAAGTTCTCCTTTTGTGATAATGTATTAGAATGATTTGAAGTTTCATATACTGAATTCGGGACTGTACACTTAATGACATGCTTATTTGAGGTTAATACCTTTAATATTAGGTGCATAATCAATACACATATCATATATATTTACCCGTCTCATTTACCAGCTGATTTGAGAGATAGTCCATGTGCTCAGGGACGGACCCAGGAATTTCATTCAGTGGTGCCAAAAAAAAATTAGCGTGGTCGCAAATTTTAACTAATACTCCCTCCGTCCCAAAATGATCTTCACATTTGACTATTCAAACTTTTTAAGGATATGAACACTTGTTTCACTAGTCATGTTTTGTTTGTGCACTTTTGAGCCTAAATTGTAGAAATGTGAAGAACTTTTTGGGACATGAATAGTGGCAAATAGGAAGATCATTTTGGGACGGAGGGAGTAGTTCATAATCGACAAATCTAACATAAAAACGAAGAACAATTGTTATAACATAAATTTTGTTTTAGCATTTGCTAATTTCAACCCACTATTATCTTCTTATTGTAGTAGTTTACTTGGAAAAAGAAAGCTTATATCATGAAAAAGAAAAAAAATGCTATTAATGTCAGTTAAAATGATGGTTAAGGATTATCTTTTTGACATTAGTATGTTTGTAGAAAAAAGAAACCCCATTTATCACAAAAGAGGAAAAAAAAAATGAACATTAAAATAATAGTGATACTAAAAGAACTCAATAAAAACTTTGCAAAAGGTTCATTTATTAGAGGATTAAAATTATGTCAAGTATTTGGTGCCAGTGGGAGTTGAACCCACGTCAAATGGAGAGAGTGTTGACATCCTAACCATCAAGCTACCTCAGGCCTAAGGTGAAACTCGCGTGCGGTTATATATAACATATAACTGAAGGTAAAAAAAAAAAATCTTAAAATTTCAGTGGGTGCCGTCGCACCCACTCGTATCAACGTGGGTCCGTCCCTGCATGTGCTTGTTTTGTTGATCATCCTGAAGTGATTGAGGCAGTTTCGGGAGATAGTCCATGTTCTGCTTGAGCTGTATATATTAATTTTGAAAGAGGTAAATAGCGTCTTTTTGGTTATGAAATTACATTGAGCAATTTTAACGGAAAAGGGGGGGGGGGGGGAGGAGGTGAGTAATAGGACTTAGTATCTAAACTTTAGTGATTTTTGGTTAAGAGGTATGGCAAGCAAGTTCTATTTTGGAGAGCGTATGAATCAACTTCAAGTTGTCAATCCCCTTGGAGATAAAAAAGAGACATTCAGTTAGCGTGAAGTAACATGAATTAATTAACCTCATCTTACTCATGCCGTCATGCGTGGAAGTTCTTTGAAAATCTTATTTACTATCAAATCTTTTCTTTGTTTGAAACGTGTGCCTCTCTTCTCTCTTACCATCCTCAAGCCAATGTAGCACTTGTGCCTTAACGGTCCGCACACCCAAGCATTTGTGCACAATTCAATATTGAAACAACTCAACGGACGCAGTAAGATTGTCCAACAAAATATGGAAACCCATCACTAGTATTGCACTCAGTTTCTTTTTATTGCGTGGAGCTTGAAGCTTTATCTACTGTAGTGTTTTCTCTAGGCTGGCGATCAAAATCTCTATTGAGGTAGGAGCTTCAAAGCAAACAAGTAGAATGAAACACAGTTTTAATGTGATCAAAGTTTGGGAACGCTCAGATGATAATGCTGATGTAATCATGTTAAGGAGTTCCCGAAAGTTAATCAAATTGAAAGTTCTCTATGAAAACTCTAGTCTCTCTAGTGGATGTTTGGAACATGCACACTTAGCTCCACCGTTCTTCATTTCTCAATGCCTATTGGCTATTTATGGGTATACTATTGGGTTAATGAGATCAAGTCCTTTTACTTTCTGTTTATCTATGCTCAAAGTAAATCCTACTACTTTTTGTGCACTCCTTTGGAAGTATGAGTCTATGATTATCAACCAACCTAGAAATTTTAATGTAACTGAAATCGAGAGGAATGTGTATGAATGTTATGTCTGGACCGTGCTTTTAGTTGAACTGAATGATGGAAAATGATTTATGTAGCTAACCCCAAATCTGAAATCGACTTCCTTCAACACACGTTACTTTTCAGTAAGAAAGTAGTACAATGGAGCTCGAAACCATTCGAAAGTAATAAGCCCAAATTCATAAACAGACGAAAGCGACAAAAAAAACAAAAACTATAAACAATCAAAATTCATAAACAGAACAAACCCAATTTGGCTGAAAATTCCTTAGTTGTCCTGTTCTTGTTGATCTGGCTTTTCCTTCTCAGTTCTCACCGTCAGCAAGTAGAGAAAGGGCAATCTTTTCTCCATGTTTCTCTTCCCATTTCCTACCAGATAGATATCTGAACCCACAAGATTAATTAGATCGACTTCCCTCTTTTTTCTGATGCTCATTGTGGATTAAAAATTAGGTCTGTTGTTATTTACAACCTTGTAGTCTATATCATGTTTAAGCTTTACCGCTCTACTCCTGCATGCTACATTTGCGGTTGTACTATGGTCTAAGCTTTTTCCTTTACACTTTCCCTCGAAATACTTTGTCGTTTTACCACTGTGCTAATACAGGCACGGTATGTCAGTATTTTGGAGGGCAAGTAGGAAGAGAAACTTGGTAAAATGACATGTAAATATATATACATATATATACATGTATACACATATATACACACGCGCGCGCACACACACACACATACATATACTCCATCCATCCTATAACAATGCGCACAAACTTCCCTTTTGAGCGTCACATTGATAAGTTCCATTTTCCCAAAATGGAAATTTTATACTATAGTATTACTTTAATTAGTGAGACCCAGTGGCGAAGCCACCCTAAGGTGATGGGGGTCATCCGACCCCCTTGATTTTAGAGTTGTCATCCCCCCCCCCCTTTTAAATTTAGAAAAACAACAATTTTATCATTAAAAATATAAATTGTTGCAATTTTGACCCCCTTAAATTTAGGAAAAATTAACACAATATCATAATTTCAACCCCCTCCCACTAATTTTCTGGCTTCGCCACTGGTGAGAGACCCAGTTGTCATACTCACAACAACTATACCTCACTTTTCATACTCACAATAACTATCCACTATTATTCCCTCCTTAATTCCATTAACTCTTTGTTACTGATGGGTAATTCTGCCTCAGAAAAGCTGATAGATGGAGTCAACCAAAGAGACAGGATGCCAAGCTCCAGAAGGCCCAATTCTTTGTGTCAACAACTGTGGTTTCTTCGGAAGTGCAGCCACAATGAACATGTGTTCAAAGTGCCACAAAGACATGATCTTGAAGCAAGAACAGGAAAAATTCGCAGCTTCATCCTTTGACAACATTGTCAACGGGAAGGAACCCACCATTGTTGTCCAGTCTGCTGCACCAGTGGAGCTGAAGGTTCCTCCCACACAAGCGGAGTCATCCTCAAGCTTAACTGAGGCGAAGCCCCAAGTGGGTCCCAGTAGATGCAATACGTGTCGTAAGAGAGTAGGCTTAACGGGTTTCAGTTGCAAATGCGGTAATCTCTTTTGTTCAGCTCATCGTTATTCTGACAAACATGATTGCCCATTTGATTATCGGACTGCTGGAAAGGATGCCATAGCCAAAGCTAATCCTGTGGTCAAAGCTGATAAGCTGGATAAGATATAAGAAGGGACGGACAGATTTGGAAGTATGATTGCATTCTACTCTCTCTTTATATCAATGGGTGTCTCTTTATGTTGGTATAAGTTGGCTACGTACGTGTCTTGGTCTTGGCAAATGTTCTTGGTTGATTTATGAATATGATTGGAGGGGGATTGAAACCGGGGCGTCTTTGCAGTGTTATGGACATGTTATTCCTTGTGTATTTTGCGATGAGTCCAGTGTGTTTGTCTTGGATCCTGTTGGTATTAAATTTACAATTTGTTCACATAATAATTTGTTAGGGGTCATTGCAGGCTGATTTGTGCATATTCTGAAATCATGTGATTGTGTGAGTTGATGCCGTGATTGAGCCACGTCCTCCTGTTATAGTGGTGGATGGCCGTGATTGAGCCACGTCCTCCTGTCAGTGGATGGCGGGGACATATCCCCCCACATTCCATCCAAGTGTTCCCATGAATTCATTACTACCTATGTTTCCAAATGAATGTCTAAAATTGTTTTTGAT
This sequence comes from Campanula takesimana, assembly GCA_026119855.1. NCBI lineage: Eukaryota > Viridiplantae > Streptophyta > Magnoliopsida > Asterales > Campanulaceae > Campanula > Campanula takesimana. The sequence goes on from JAOWBW010000002.1 coordinate 3,846,530, forward strand.
CAAGAGGATTCTGGACATTCATTTTATGATGGATTCATTTTGGGATGTAAGGATTTTTTTTATTTTTCAAATTTATGATGTTGACTATTATACATATGGCTGTTATTGGTAGAACCTCCCTAGGTGGTGTTAGGTAATAGTTATATCAGTGAGTTAAAAGATTAGGGGTTGGCATTTAGATTGAGAATTCTACATGAAAATATCTTCTTTATGTTTAAAAGGGAAGTTTATGTCAAAAGGACAGCAAGGAGAACATGGGAATCAACCGTCCCGACTGTGTGTATAGTGTATAGTGCTCTTTTTTGGCTTTCTTCATTGCAATAAGTGGCAAGTGCTTTTTCTATGATAAGACACAACAAATCTTTTTGGCTTTCTTCATTGCATTAAGTGCTTTCCATGATAAGACATAATAAAGATGGACTCAAATTTAATGAATGGCAACTCTTGGTGTTTGGTTTGGTTTGCGTTGGTCAGGAGTGTAAATAGTTTGGTTTGGTTTGGTTTTGGTCGTTTTAGAGACCTAACAACTAGTTAGGAGTGATAAATTGGGTATTTTAAGTTTACCTATTAAAGTTAAAAATTTATTGGATATCTGGGTGTTTTTAACTTAAATGAGTAGATCTAAAATACCCAATTTGCCACCCCTACCACTAGTCATTGGTTTGGGAAAATTTCAGACTAAATCGAATCGTGAAAAAGTTCAAACCAAACCAATCGCTATAGTTTGGTTCAGCTTGGTTCAGATTGCGGTTCAGTAATGTGGTTCAACCGCGGTTTAGACATTGGTTCAAATCATCATTCAGTCTGTGGTTTATATCACAATGCAAATCATGGATTAGACTCTGTTTAAAAGAGAAAATTCGGAGGAAGAAGAATATTTAACGAATAAAGAAGCCGAAAGAAGTGAACACACTATATAGAACTTTGTTAATTATGTACCTCAACGAATACAACACACGATGAAATGAATATTGAATAAGATGTAAAATGAGAGATATGAATGATCTAATGTAATGTAGATTTTTTTGATAATTCAAAGGTGAATTTTACTTAACATACAAATATATGACTAAGCGGTTTGGATGTTCGGTCGTGGTACGGCCTGATGGTTCGGTCTCGCGGTTTGGTTTGGTTTGATCTGGTGGGGTCAGACCACAAACCGAACCGAACCACGTAATTTACCAATTTTGAGACCAAACCGAACCACTCACACTTGAAAACCAAACCATAAGGTTTGGTTCAGTTCGGCGCCAAACCGTAGTCAGAACCGAACCGCTTACACCCTTGTTGGTGGTTGTGGCGGCAGTTTGGTGACGGTGGGTTGTGAAATTTTGAGAGTTTTTCAGGGTTAATGATATTTAAGTGTCAACTTTATTCAAATTTGACAAAATAATCTGTCACTCTCTCTCTCTTTCATCGTTATCAATTTTTTTTTATAAAAACATTTTTTTTTTGTTTTGTTTTGAATTTATATTATTTTATTTAAGAAAGTTATTAAAGTACATAAGCATAGGCTAGCCTATGACAAACACAACCAAACAATCACATACTATACTCGCATATACATGGCCTACAAGTTTGACTTGAGAAAACAGAGCTTTTGAGAATGAGAAAAGAACCTAAGAGTGTGTTAAAGGGCATTTTTTTAGTAGAGGTACTGAGTTCGATTCTTGTGGAAAGTGTGAAGAACTTATTTCAGTTGTAAGTTTGCATCAAGTTTTTAATTAAGAAATTCTATTTTTTAAAAATTCTATGTAATAATTTAAGCGTTTGATCAAAATAATGGAAAGTAGCATGATACAAGACTTGTAAAAAAAGAATGAGAAAGGAAGCTTTTCTTCAAGAGAATAATTTGAAAAGCACCCGGTGGCTAAAAAGACTTTTTTAGAAAGAAAAAAAAATGAGAAAAGTAGCTTTTCTTAAAGAGAATAAATGAAAAGCACCCGGTGACAATTTTAGCAGTAAAAGTATCAAACAGAGTGGTGTTTGGGAAAGTGGTCATTAGATGCCAAAAGTTATTGCACTTTTCTCAAATGGTTTGACATTTTCATGGAGCAGTATCGAGATGTTGTTTGGCAAAGCGGTGCGTTTAAAATAATTATTTTTTTGCTAATTAAGCTTGTGAACAAATTTTTTTTAATTGGAGCTCTTTTAAAAATCGTAGTCATTTTAAGCCGCTCTAAATAATAGCGTAAAAAAAAGAAGCTCTATTTAAAAAAATCTATATTTTTAAAATTGTGAACCAGATAAGCCCTTAGTTAGCAATATACCCTATGATAGAATTACAGTATTTTACTAATTAACTTATAAGGCAATGCCGGATAAGTTCTTTTTATAAATCTCTTCCCATAAATTTCGCTACAACATGTTGGTTGTACTATTCAGCAATTGTGCTGCATTACATAACACTGCACACTGCATAGAGCCGGCAGGGGTGACCGACCGCATTTCCCCTAATTTTTTCTCTTTCTGTCATTAAATAAATATCTATTTTTTTAAAAAAAAAATGTATCAAAAATGATATTTTTTTAAATAACTTTATTTTTAACTCTTTTTACCAATTTTTTTCACTAGTCTCATTATATATGCTAAATTAAATGTATAGAAAAGAGATTACATAATTATATGTGAATCTTTGCTACAAAATTCTATGAAACTTAATTTTTTTTAGATATCTTTTAAAATAAAATTTGAACATTCATTCATTGAACAGAGGGAGTACTTGTTTGTTTCACTTAGCACCGAACAACTTATCAGAACTTGCTATCCATAACGATTTAGATCATAAGACTTTTTTTTTTTTATATAGGGAATGGTCGGTTGAAAAAAAAAAAAACTCTACACCCTCCGTCCCAAAATACATGTAGTTTAAGAGGTTAAAATTTGTCCCAAAATGTTTTTAGTTTTGCTTTTATCTAGACATCTTTGATATTGTTTGTCAAATCTACCCTTATTTATGATGGTAGTGGTCATTGTAAAAGCATTTAATTGTCTTGGTACTTGTAATATTTCAAGGGTAATTTAGTCCATTAGACATGCATTGATTGCTTTTTTTAATTTGTGTGAAAATACTAGAACTTCAAGTATTTTGGGACGGAGGGAGTATCAATTACTGATGTTTAAGATAAATTAAAATTATGATGATAATGCTTACCCAAAATCAGATAAAGATTTCGTCAAATGATAAATTCACGTTTTTAAGGGTTAACTGCAATTTAGTTATCTGAGTTTTATAACAAGTTGCAGTTGGTTATTAAATTTGTCAAAGTTGCGATCCGACTCCTCAGTTTGCTGAACATGAGTAATCAGGTGTAAAACTCGTTAGCTAGTTAAAAAATTAAAAAAATGGATACCATATGCGAAACACGTGAGTTTTAATGAGGGCAAATATGTCACAATGATGTAAAAGTCTCATTTACATCTTCCCACCTCCATAAATGTTTCCACCCCCATCATCCTAACCACCACCACCACTACCATCATCCTCACACCTACCACCACTACCACCAACCTCTCAGCAACCACCACCATCACCACCACCACCATCACCATCATACTCACAGTCAAATTATCAAGAAAGAACCAAATACCAAAAAACTCCCTCCGTCCCACCTCACTTGAGACTTATTTTTATTTTGGTTCGTCCCACTTCACTTGATACTCCTTAAAATGGTAATTTTTTTATAATTTTATATTCAATCTACCCCACTCACTCATTCTCTCTCTTCATTTTCCACCACACAATTCATTCAACCAACCTACTATTAACCTCACTCATTCTCTCTCTTCATTTTCTACCATACATTTTTCTTATTTTATTCTTTTTTCCTTAGTTATTGTGCCCACCTCTTAGGTATCAAGTGAGGTGGGACGGAGGGAGTACATTTTAAAATTTAAGACTAAAATTACAAGAAAGAATCCTGTTTCCACTACAAGATAATCTCCCAAAAAATTACGAAAAGAGACTTTCAAACCCGCATTCCTAACCTTAAGAATTCAATTCCTAGAAAACCCAAAACCTAATTTGACGTCTTTGATAATCAGAGAGGGGGGGGGGGGGGGGCGACTCGTGCGACCTTCAAAGTGCCATGCTATTATTACTTATATTACTTACTACGTTTACAGTTATGGGGATCTCGTGAATTTAAAAGGGAGAAGCAAGAATGAATGTGAGGTATAGAGAAAGAAAATGGGGTTGAGAGTAATGGGAGGAGAAAGGAAAGAATGAATGAGGAGAGAAAAGAAAAGCATGAAGGAGAAAAAAAAAGGCCATTAATTTTTTTATGTTCTTTTTATTTTTTTCTTTTACCTTGATTCACCTGATTTGTCACAAGTGGAAATGATATATTTGCCCTCATTAAAACTCATAACACATGGTAACCATTTTTTTAGTTTTTTAACTGGCTAACAACTTTTATACCCAATTGCTCCGGTTCAGTAAACTGAAGAGTCAGATCGCAACTTTGACAAATGAGGTGGACTGCTGTGCGACGGTCGCACGCCGTGCGACCGTTTCCCGCCAAATTCGTTTATTTTATTTTTTTCTGCCATTTTTTGCATGCCAGCAAAAATAACACTTTTTATAAGAAAATGTAACACTTTTCTCTCCTATGTAACACTTTTTTTTTCCAAAAATTTACCACAATTTTGCTGAAATAAATTAAAGATAACATAAGATTGACAACTAAACTAATGTAACATTTTATAATAAATGAATGTAACTTTTTTTTTTCTCAATTGTAACACTTTTCTAGGGTTTTACATTCAATTGAAATGCAAAACCGATTATATACATGTTTTTTTACTTTAAAAAAAAACAAAAAAATATAACATTTAACCTATAAACTGTTACATTCATTTATATAACATATTACAATCATATATGCAATGTGTTACATTCAATTATTATTTTTTCTAATCACAAAAATTATTTATATTATTTGCGAAACTGCTATTACATCTTACAATAAAAGTGTTACTTTTTTAAGACCAAACTGTTAATTTCTTCATACGAAAGTGTTACATTTTATTACGACGAGCGGCTCACTTGTTTTGTATGTTAAAATATATATATATATATATATATATATAATATATATATATTTTAAATAAACCATATCATGACACGTGTCGCGATCTGGGAAGTGGGAGGGCTGGATCCGGCAGTCGGCTGTAGCGGAGCAAATGAATGCGGGAAGTAGCGGAACAAAAACCCATGGATGAGTTTTTTTCTTGACAAATTGAATAACCAATTGCAACTTGTTGTAAAACTCAAGTACTTAAATTGCAAATAGCCCTTTTTTTCAAAAAGCAACTTCATGTTAGAGCCCAAACTAGCGGTTTAGATTACATCACTTCCTTAGATGAAGTACGTCCGAACCGTTGGATACCTTCCTTAGTCCTTAGGAACCCTAATACTAACACGCTTTTACCGCTTCTAGAATACTCGTAGTATAAGTTTTCTCCGTATATAATACCAACCCTGTGTAGTTAAAATCACAAAAGGGATTTTATTAAACCCTAAATCCTCAATTCCCATTTTTTTCTTTTTAAACCCTTTTATCGGCGCTCCTCTTTCTTCCTCTTTCATATGCCGGCGGCGGCGGTGGCCGACGATTTGAATTTCATCTGCTTAAACAGAGAAATCGCGGTTGAGAATACCGGAATCTATCTTCCATTATCGATCTCCACCGCGTTTCTCTGTTTAAACTGATGGATTTAAATCTCTATACAATCCTCCTCTTATTCTTAAATCAGTTGTACCATCCTCTTTGGTATGATCCGATTGAGATAGTTCGGACATGGATGTTTTATTCACGTAATTTTTTTTTTTATATGTTATTGGGAATTTTCATTTGCTCTGTGTTTTGATTTAGTTTAATTTTTGTCTTTCTTTGATATAATGATATTGATGCTTGTACTGTTTCTTTGTTAGTATAACGAACGGCATCGTTTCAACCGACTCCAGTTTGCTGAATTAGTCACAATCTCCTGATCAAGGAATTGGGATTTGTTAGGAGGAGCACTGCATCGAGCTAATGAGGATCTCAATATTTAAAAAAAAAAAAAAACGAAGTTAAAAATATTTTGAGGACAAGAAACCAAGGCTCAAGCTTTTAAGCTCATACATTAAGCCTTTCACTACGTTACGGTTAATCCGGTTATGTGATTTTTATTTTTATTTTTATTTTTTTAAAAAAAAGAGTTTTTAACAATTTTTGTTAGAAAACTTTTTGAAATTTGTCAAAAAACTGACAGAAAAAGAAGGAAAACTCTATCTTTGTTAGAAAACTAACAGAAATTGTTTAAAAACTAACTGTAATTCTGAAAACTAACTAAAAAATGTTAAGAAACTGACCGTTAATATAAATGGTTGAACTGGCGGTTAGCTTCCCGGTTATAGCTGGCGGTTAACCAGTTACTAAATGGCCTAACTTTAACCGAACCGTGTAACCGATGGTTGATGGTTGAAACGGTTGGCGGTCTGGCGGTTGGCCTGTTAAAAACCGGCGGCTAGCCGGTTACGGTTGAAAAATGACACGTCTAATAATGGTGAACAAATTTCGTTCGTTAAATAATTATTTACAAAATGGTGAACGGAAATTGATTTAGCAATTGACACTAATATTTGGTCAAGAATGGAAATAGTATATAATACTCCCTCTTCATTTTCTCTCTCTTTTACAATCACACGCACCCAGATTTAGAGATTTAGGGTTAAGGCGCTGCTGCTTAGCGATTGAGAGTGGTGCATCAAGCGAGGACATCAAGCGCTGGCTGCTGCATGGAGTTCGCGGCCGCCATGCCTCCGACCAGCGATTCTCCTGTGGTCTTCTTCTCTGATCACTGTTATTTAGGTTGTGTTTGATGAATTAAACACTTGATGCTTGATGCTTAATAAATTGTAAGGTATATTTTGGAGGTAGGGTGCCTTTAATGACATTGAGGTATAGATGTTGGAGGTTACGTGAGGTTCGTAATGATTAAGAATCAAAATCATTACTTAATCAATAAGAGGCTCATGGAACTTTCAATATGTAGAGCTCAATGTTATCAAGGCACCTTACCTCCAAATTATACCTTGCAATCTATTAAGCATCAAGCATCAAGTGTTTAATACATCAAACACCACCTTAGTCTCTCTTTATGCTTCTACAGCCCTAATCCCCAAATTTTGAGTATGAACTCTGAGATTTCCTTGTTCATGCGATTTGGAAAAAAATTAGCGATCTGAGTTCTAAGGCGGGTCGGCCGGGCCGAATACGGGTTTACTGTAATTCGGGCCTAGCGGGTTTGGTAGAAGCTAGTTTTAATGCGGGTCAGGTTCGGATTCAGGCAAACCCGGACCGTATCCGACCCGTTGCCATCCCTAATTGTGAGTGTGATATGTATGTCATTTAAGAGAATATTATCAATTCTAGTTTGAGATAGTAACATTTTTTACTAGGACGGTAAAAAGAAGAAAAAGTACTACTTCAACCGTCTCTCTTTAATTTTAAAAAATATCATTCTGGTTATTCCACTTTAATTTACAAAATCTCAAAATGAGAATATTTTAATACCTTGGTACAGGAGATCTGAACTCTTTAAATAATAAGACCGACTTATCATACTCACAATAACCACTTACTATTCTCTATCCTACTTTATCCTAAACGACGACATTTATGTCTAAATATAAAAAAGGTCATATTTCCCCCGATATAAATAGATCCCAATGTTATACTCCCCTGTTCAAAAATAAATTTTAACCAAATATTACCGAGGGCAAATGGCACATAGTGTACTTAAGTTTCACCATAGTTGCAATGTGGCTTTCAACGTTTCATTTTTGGCAATTTAACTCATAATGTTTACATTTGTGGCAATGTGACTTAAAACTTGACGGATACTAACGAAAAGAGATGAATGCTAACGAAACTAGATAAAAGTTAACAAATTGAACGAGAAATATAACGACCTTTATGGAATACAACATTATACACCCTCTAAATATAAAAATTATCAGTATCACTATTTTATTAATTATGCTTACAAAACAAAATAATAAAAGAGTCTAATATATAATAAAATTATTTCATACATCCAAAATAAATATTACCAACGCCCATTTTTCACACTTTTATTTTAACAAATTATCTCATCTTCCTTAATATTAACTATTAAGTATATAAATGTTGGAGCATTTATCCCACATCGGGATTTAACTAGCCAATGCCTGACTATATAAAGATCCAGGGCCACTCCTCCCATAGCCAATTGGTTTTAGAATGGGACCTCCGACTTTATTTTAGTATCAGAGCTGGCCCTTTACACGTGCGAGCGTGTTGGAGCATTTATCCCACATCGGGAATTAACTAGCCAAAACCTGACTATATAAAGATCCAGGGCCACTCCTCCCATTGCCAATTGGTTTTGGGATAGAACCTCAGACTTTATCAATAAATCAATTAATTATTGATTTATGTTTTTAAAGCATTTTTATTTTTTATCAAAATAAATATTACTCAATTTGAAAAGATAAAACGTCTCAATTTAAATTTAATTCAACTTAATTCTAAATCTTCAAATATATTATTTTTTATATAAAAAAAGTGCTCCTTTCCATTCCAGTCTTATTGTCAACAACAACTCTGTCGTCCACTTTAAAATAGCTGAAGTGGTGAGATTGTTGTGGTTGTTCAGAATTGGCGGTGGTGGTGATAGTGGTGTTCGGATTTTTTTCTTAGGTTAGATATTTAAATATGTTTTGAGAAAAAATATATTTGAAGATTTGAAATTAAGTTGAATTAAATTTAAAATTGAAACTATTTATCTTTTCAAATTCGAGTAATATTTATTTTTACAAAAAAAAAAAACTTAGGGACATTTTCTTAAAAGCCCTTCATTCTAACTTTAATTTCTAAAGAAGACACAATATTTTTCTAATTGCTCAAAAACCCATGGGATAAAAATAGCGAAGAATACCCCTAACTACCTCTTATAAGGGTGCTCCCCCTTTCTAGACCATATTTTCAGGTCATATTTTCATCCCGCTCCGAGATTCATGTCTCAGACTCTTAGAAACACTGAGAATCATGTCTCAAACCTATAAAAACACTAAAAGTCATATCATAAACGTATAAAAACACTGAGAGACATGTCGCATGCCTATAAAAACATTGAAAGTCATGTCACATACCTATAAAACACTTAAAACCATATCACATACCTATAAAAACACTTAGAACCATGTCACACACCAATAAAAACACTTAGAACCATATCACATACCTATAAAAACACTTGGAACCATGTCACATGCCAATTAAAACACTTAGAACTACGTCACATACCAATAAAAACACTGAGAGACATGTCACATACACATAAGAACACTTAGAAACATATCACTTACATCTAAAAACATTGAGAGCCATGTCACAAACCTATAAAAACACTGAGAGTCATGTCGCAGACCTATAAAAACTCTGAGATACATGTCACAAACCTATAAAAACATTGAGAGTCATGTCTTCGACTTGTAAAAACACTATGATACATATCACATACATATAAAAACACTGAGAAACGTGTCTCTGACCTATCAAAACACTGAGAGACGTGTCTCAGACCAATAAAGACACTGAGAGACGTATCTCAGACCTATAGAAACACTGAGAGATGTGTCGCAGACCTATGAAAACACTGAGAGACATGTCACATACCTATAAAAATACTTAGAACTATGTCGCAAACCTATAAAAACACTGAGAAACGTGTCGCAGACCTATAACAATACTGAGGGACATGTCACATACCTATAAAAACATTGAGAGACATGTCGCAGATATATAAAAATAGTGAGAGACAAGTCACATACCTATAAAAACACTAAGAGCAGTGTCACAGATCTATAAAAACACTAAGAGACATGTCACAGACCTATAGCCATGTCTTACACCTGTTAAAACACTGAGAGTCATGTCGTAGACCATTAAAAACATTGATATCCATGTCTCAGACCTATAAAAACACTGAGACACAAGTCACATACCTATAAGAACACTGAGAGCCATGTCGCAGACCAATAAAACACTGAGAGCCATGTCTCAGACATATAAAAAAAACTAAGACACAAGTTAAAAGACTGAGAGACGTGTCGCAGACCTTTAAAAACACTGAGAGACATGTCACAGATCTATAAAACACTAAGAGCTATGTCACAAACGTATAAAAACACCGAGAGTCATGTCGCAGACCTATAAAAACACTGAGAGACATGTCGCAGACCTATAAAAACACTAAGAGTCATGTCACATACCAATAAAAGACTGAGAGACATGTCTCATACCTATAAAAAGACTGAGAGACATGTATCAGACCTATAAAAAAACTGAGAAACATGTCTCAGATCTATAAAAAGACCGAGAGACATGTCTCAGACCTATAAAACACTGAGAGACATGTCACAGACCTATAAAAACACTAAGAGCTATGTCACAAACGTATAAAAACACTGAGAGACATGACTTAGACATATAAAAGCACTAAGAGCCATGTTAGAGACCTATAAAAATAGTGAGAGCCATGTCACAGACGTATAAAAAGACTGAGATCCATGTCATAGACCTATAAAAAATGAGAGAGTCATGTGACAGACCTTTAAAAACACTGAGAGCCATGTCAAACACCTATAAAAATATTGAGAGCCATGCCAGAGACCTATAAAAACACTGAGAGTTATGTCAAATAAAGAAAATATTATTCATATAACGACGAATCTTAAATGAATGTGTAAACACTAATACTAGAATTTCTAAACACATACTAACATTTATTAACACCTATCTTTATCTCAAAACAAGGAAAAGGTTATTCCTATTGACAAAAAATCTTCAACCAAATTCTCATTCTTACGAACTTATTTTGATGGAAGATTTCTCTATTCCCACCTTGCCGAAGAATTAGAACATGATGATTTTGGTTGAAGATGAAGAGATTGAAGAAATTTTTTTGAAGTCTTATATGAAAAAAAAAATATCTGAGACACAAGTCTCAAATAGAAGTGGTCAATGGCACAAATCCAAACCAACCAACCATATACCAACCGTACTACGTGTACTTGGTTTACCAAAAGTTGGTATATGGTACAAATCTGATTTTGCTTGGTATACAATACTAATTTTGTAAATTCAGTTGGTATACAGTATGCATTTTTTACCTTGTTGGGTATACCACGTACCAACATTATTTAAAAAAATAAATCTTAAATTTTTAATTATATACCATGATAGGCGATTGTTGAGATTCATATTTGATTTATAAACTAAAGACAATAACCCTCCCCCCATTTCATGTATTATCTTGAAGTTTCCTCACAACTTAAGTACTACAAATTTTACTAAATTAATTTTTAATATAATAAAATTGTATTTCCCTTCGTCCCAGCACAAGTGTGACTTCTTTCCCTTTTGGGTCGTCCCACTAAAAGTGAGACTGCCCAAAATGAAAATGTTTCAACCCCACTCATTATTTCTCTTCATTTTCCACCACTCAATTTATTCAACCAACACTACTATTTACTCCACTCATTCTCTCTCATCATTTTCTACCAGAGTAAACCACAAAATGGACCCGTATACTATTGCCCCAACATCACTTTGACATGCGTACTATCAACTCAGTAAATGTATCTTGCGTACTATAGTTTTATTATCAATTTCCCTAAGATTTGTTACACCAGTTAAAAATTTAACAGAACTGTTAAAAACTTAACAAAATTTTAGATCAAATAAATTTTTAAAATTAACCCTTAATTTAAAAATAAACTCCCTTTATATTCATCTTCTTCCTCCCTTTCTTCTTTATATCCTCACACTTCACCAGCCAACCACCACCCACCAGTCTGCCACAACCACCGCCACCAAGAACATAAAACAATGGCATCTGGGTTTCTTTGAGAAGGTCGCATCCGGGTTCTTTGATTCTCCAATTCAACAACGACGTGTCATTCTGCACCAAACACTCCCTTCAATCCCAGATTTTGAAACCCTAAACTAGAAATTGAGACAAAACAAAGTGATTTAATTTTCGAAACCCATCTCCACCAAACACTCCCTTCAATCCACAATCCATAACTGTCGCCGGCCACCTCCATTGCCTCTGCCACCACAACTACCACCACCATAACCATTGCCACACCACACTTCCACTGCAACAGAAAATTAGAATACCAGATTCATTTTCCAAAACCCAAAATTCATTTTGTGATTCGATTACATGGACGAATCGAAACCTAAATCTTGCTGAAAATTGTCTCGGTTCACCATTCAACGAAGAAGGTCGGTTCTTCAACGACGAAGATCAATTTTGGGTTCTTAGATTTACGGATTTCAGTGGAAACCCATAAATGAGTTCTTCGATTTATGGATTTCAATCCAAACCTAGATCTTTGCTTTTTGAATTTCAGTCTGATTTGGATTGATTTTGGAATCCTAATATGACAAATTACCATTGTGAAGGAATTGCCTTATGGAGTTATAGCAAGAGAGAGAGAGAGAGAGATGGGGAATTATTTGAGGAAGAAAATGGAATGGAGGGAGAAGAGCAGCTGGGTGTTTTATGGTGGCAGTGCGGTGGGAAAAATGGGGGATGGGGGCGGCTGTCACAGAGAGGAGGAAGGAGAAGTAGGTGAGTGATGTTTAATGGGGGAGGGGTGTTAGTTTTAATTGAAATTGTTAGTGGACGTTAGTTTATAGATGGGGGAGGGGAGTGGTCATCATAAAAGCTTAGTTTTAGAGTTAGTTTTCTAACATTTGCTAAGAATCAGGGGAAAAGTGGAATAATTTGAACACCAGAGTCACATTTGTAAATATGAGTCATACTTTTTGTTAAGTTATTAATAGTTATGTTAACTTTTTAACTGGTGTTATAAATCTTAGGGAAATTGATAATAAAACTATAATACGCAAGATACATTTACTGAGTTGATAGTACGCATGTCAAAGTGATGTTGAGGCAATAGTACGCGGGTCCATTTTGTGGTTTACTCATTTCGTTTTAGAGAGAGAATGGAAAAAATCGCAGAAGGGTGAGGGGTCGGTTAACGTGTTTTAGGGTTGGCCGGGAGGGGTGATTTCGGGATTACACTATTTATTTAAAAAAATCATGGACCTATTATAAATAAACGTTCCATTTAGTGGACCTGGACAGAATAAACGAAAATGTCTGTCCTATTTAAAAAAAAAAATTGTTTTAAGGACTTTTCAGAATTTTTTCCAAAAACTTATTTAAGAAACATTAATTAGTAATTTATGATTTATATACTTAATAGTCAATATTAAGAAAGAAAAGATAATTTTTAAAATAATGGTTTAAAAATGGCAATGGAGGGCGTTGGTAATATTCATTGCGGATGTCTTAAATAATTTTTTTCATTTATTAGAATCATTTATTATTTTGCTTTGTAAATATAATTAACATAATTGTGACAGTAACAACTTTTTAAATTTAATGTGTGGATAAAGTAATATTCTATAAAAAGCATTATTAGTTTAATTTGTTAACTTTTGTCTAGTTTCATTATAATTCATATCATTTCGTTAGTATCCGTCAAGTTTTAAGTTACATTGCCACAATATGTAAACGTTATGAGTTAATTGAAAAAAAATGAAACGTTGAAAGCCACATTGCAACTCTAGTAAAACTTAAGTATACTAACGTGCCATTTGCCCTATTATCCAATTAAATTTAACTTTTTTTTTTTTTTGGCTAAGATAATGAAATGATAAAAACGAGTCAGAAATTGGCATCTACAAATAGCAGCCGAAACAGACATAGAAAGTGTGTATGGAGAAGAGAACCCACAGTGGCACGTGACAGGTAGACAACCCCCGACCCAAGTCTATTATTCTCTCGTCTCTCTTCCTCACGGGTGACTGCCCTCTCTCTCTCTCATCACTCCTCTTTCTTTACCTAAACTCTTCCTTTTGTCTCCTTTTCCTTGTTAATCATTTTATTTTCATTTAGTAATTTTTTTTTGAGAATTTTTTTGGAGAAACTAGTTTCTCCATAAGTTATAAAAAAATCTTGTTTTTAAAGGGTTTAAGGTTTAGGGCTTAGGGTTTTAGGTTTGGGGTTTAAGGGTTAAAAACATGATTTTTTATAAGTTATGGAGGAACTAGTTTCCTCCAAAACACACTTTTTTTTTAAAACATATTTCATTCATTTATTTAGAGTCTTTTTGTTATGATAAACTAACCTCCCTAGTCTTCCATTTGATCCATTAATTGAAAAGCCACAAAAAAAATAAAAAAAAATCACAAAAATTTAACTATAAATTCATAAAATTAAAGAACAAACAAATATTACATCTAATCAATAATTTTTAGCAATATGTATTGACAAAATATGTTAAGTTTTCTGTGACTTCAGTATTACTCAGCTATTCAATTCGAATAGAGTAGTGTTAAATGACTATAAAACATATTGTAAATTTTACTCAATATAACTCTTTCTGCGATTTAAATGTGTAAAAATTGAGTCAAGTTCATCTATTGTCAATGAACTTCACCGAAAAATATTTTTTTTTTAAAAAACAAAAACACATATCACATAATTTAATGACATTGTCAATGATGTTCATATTTAACAATCCGTACAAGTTAGAACTCAAGATTAGTTATTTTTGTTTGACTTGTGAGTGATATTATTCAAAGACATGCGCATGCAGATATACGTATATATTATGATTCTCAATTGAAAATTATACTTGGTTGGTGAAATCTGTCTGTATGTTTGTTTGATCACCACAGCTTCCTACTTAGGATTCTCTCTCAACAGACATTTACAGACTAATCATTTTGGAAAGGGAGAAACAGATAAAATAATGCAAATCTACAACTAATTACATAGTACTATAGTATACTACTCTCTCTCTCCGTCTTAAAGTATACGTATACCCTTTCATTTACACGGAAATTAAAAATAGTGGAAGTGACGTAAGTGTTGTGAGTATAAAAGTAAAGTACGAGAGATAATGAGTGGAAGGAATAATAAAGATTATTTGTCATTTTAAAAAGTAAACATATAATCTGTGACGAATTTAAAAGGAAAGGTGAAGGGAGTAATTTTTTATAGCAGAATCAATCTAGATTTTTTTTTTTTTTTTTTTCTGACTTACTAACTGCAATAAAATTACAATGTGACATTGCAACAGTTCCAAAAGCATCCATCCATGATCCATCTATGTTTGTATGTGAGTGATTAGTCACACTCAGTTCCCTTATTCAACACCTTAGAGATGACTTATTATAAACCAAATGTAGTAGTAGTACTCCTCCTTTAACTTTCACTCTTCACTCTCACTTTCACTTTCCTTTCCTTCAATCTGTCCTCCAATGGCTACCTACTGTACATTCACATTCTTCCTCTCAATCTCAATCTCCTTCACAT
>JAOWBW010000002.1:3862064-3907567 GCA_026119855.1 Campanula takesimana
AGGCCTAAGCTTGACATCTCTCCGAAGAGGGACAAATCCATTTAGCTTATTACTCTTCCCTACGTGAATCCGATTATGCCAATCATATCCTTTATAACTACCCAGTTTAAAGATAGCGTTTGAATATGTCAAACATAATGTTCATCAAGTGGAAGACTCTAATAACTTCATGTCTAAGGATTCAAATGACATAACTAATATGAGATATATGTATGACATAGACCATGACATAAATCTCACACAGCGGGTCATGTCCAGTACCTTGTTCCAAACAAGTACCCATAAATCTAACATGATCATCCCATGATCATTTAGCCTTTATACTAGTACTTAACAAGTACTAGGGACGGAGATTATTATAAGTAAACATGAACAACAATAATAATCAAAACATTTCTTTATTGATATGAAATAAATGATAACAATTATAATGTTTATTAAACGTGCCTAGGGAACCACTACCAACACTCAATCGATGATCAGTTGATGAAGGTCATAGAAGGTGGTCCAAGAGAGGAATGGACTAAGGGCGACAAACTTTCAGCCGCTCTAGATGGAAAAGCATGCCACATTATCTCTTGTGGTTTGGATGACAAGCAATACAAACTCATTGACTTGTGCTCCACGGCTCAAGAATGCTGGAACAAGCTCCTTGCATACTTTGAAGGTGATGAGCAGGTGAAGGACAACAGACTCTACGATTGCATTGCTGAGTTTGAATCCTTCAAGAAACAAGATGGTGAATCACTAAGGAGTGCCTACGAAAGATTTGCGAGGTAAGTAATTTATGGCTTCATTAGGTAAGGTTATACTATGAAAGACTTAAATATTCGTTTTTCTAAGTTTATTGGGAAATGAGTATCATACCAAGGTCACTGCTGTTAGAGAAGTGAGAGACTTAAACAAGACTTTTATTCAGAATTTTGTGTCCAGTCTATTTCTGTATGAGAGAGAACTGCAAAAACTTAACGTTCTCGATAAAAATTTCAAAAACTTGTCTCTATCAGCTCAGTCACAGATATCCTTCCCTCCAAACAAATTCCCTCCTATAGATCCCCATCCGACACCCTGCTATTCCAAAACCCCATAAACAACCTCAGAACAACCTATGGAAGAAGACGACTTTGCGGCCTTCGCTAGGAACTACAAAAGGTTTAAAGACTTCAAAAGAATGCAGAAAGGAAGCTATCAGCAACTAAAACTATTCACACCATCACTTTAAAAACCAGCAAGTTACAACAAACCCTCAACGAGTTCTACCGACAGAAAGAACAACAAAGGTGATCTTGTCTGCTTCAACTGCAGAAAACCTGGTCACTTTGCTTCCAAATGTCCTCAACCAAAATATGAGTATGTGAGGAAATCATTTACCAAGAGACATCCTAAGTCTCGAAGCTTTGTTGCCGATGAAAGCACAGAAAAGGGCCTTGCCGGTTTGGTGTGAAACTGACTCAGACGAAGATGCCGATGAAGACGAAGATGCTGATGTAAGTTTTGTTGCCCTAGACTTGGAAGATACTGATATATCATCTCTGTCGACTCCAATCTTCCGAGATCCATCTCCTCCAAGAACTCCAGTCAGAGAAGAAGCTACTGGAAGACCTCAACCACACTTCAAAGAAATTAGTGTCAAAGCAGAAAACCAAAATGGATACAAAGTTCATCAAGTGGTAACCTCACTCTATGGGCAGTGTAACTCCTCTCAATTCACTGTCACCAAACCTAAATCCTTACCGATGACCAGAAAATTCTCATTCACTGAACATCCTAGCATTGCCAAAAGCTTATCTAAACCCATCTCTTCTCTACCTGACTTCTCTCCCAAACCTATTCTATCTACCACCAAAATTTTAGCAGATCCCTTCCTGAAATATCTAAAGCTGAAATGGTAGAGACAATGGATGAACTTTTTATTGATCATGAGAAGCTGAGTAGCGTTCATAAAGTGATGGCTGCTGATTTCAATAGAATTTATACAGAGAATGACTTGCTTATGTCTGAACTTAAAGTTCTCAAAGGACATGAGCTTGAGTCTGTTCTTCTAAATAAAGAAAACCTAGATCTCAAAAGTCAAGTGGCAGTATTGATAGCTCAGATTGAAGATCTTGTGAAAAGAAACAATCATCTCTCAAGGATTGTTGATTCTTACACAAAATCTAGAGTTGCTGTTGAAACAATTCTACAGACCCAAATGTCATATAAGGATCAATCTGGGTTAGGATTTGATTCCAGCAGCAGTAGCTCTACTGAAACTTGTGCGACCAAGAAAAAGGATGAGAAAGTTGAATGTAGTCCTGTTAACTCAGTGCATAAGGATGCTAAGCCAATATACAGTGCTGTGGCTATGAAGTATCCTAAGAACCAGAACAAAACGAATGATAAGCACAAACAAAGATATGTTAAGGTTGCTGATACTGAGTCTGTCGATAATGGTATTCTTGGTGAATACATCAGCAGAGCAAGTGCTGCCGGTCTAACCACCTCTGCTGCCGATGGACAAGTACCTAAAAAGGCAACTGCCAAAGGTAAACAGAATGGAAAGAAAGGCAAAACTAGAACCTTTAAACCTACTAAGTTTGTGCCTGCTCAATTCTCTAGTTCTGCCGATGCACTGACTAAACAGAATGATGTTCTAGCGACTCCACAGCCTATCAGTCAAGTGAGATGTTCTGATTGTTCTGATTATGGTCACAAGGCTCATGAATGCCTCTTGAAGCACCTGTCTGGACCCACTGAGGTTTCATCCTCAAGTGGTGGCCAGATGTGGTTGCCAAAGAGGAACTAACCCTCGGACCCAAGAATAAGGTGGACCATAAGCATACGGTCTTATTTCAGGAATGCTTCATGGCCTCAACTGGTGCAAGCAAGGATTTGTGGATTCTAGATAGTGGCTGTTCAAGGCACATGATAGGATTTGCAGATCTACTTACCGATATTTCAGAAGCATCAGGTCCCCCAGTAATTTTCGGTGATAATGCTAAAGGAAAAATCATCGGTATTGGTACCATCAAGAGAGGTGCAATTACTGTACAGAAGGTCTCTCTTGTGGATGGTCTGAAACACAACCTTCTATCAATATCACAATTCTGTGATAAAGGAATGCAATGTGTATTTACCACTTCCAGTTGCTATGTGAAAGACATTGCTTCCAACGAAACTCTTCTCACTGCCAAATGTAAAGGTAACATTTATGCAGTAGACTTAAGTGCTATTAATGGTGTTGCTAATGTTTGTTTTGTAGCTATGAATATCAGTGAGAACTCATGGCTATGGCACAAGAGACTAAGTCACTTGAACTTCAAATATCTATCTAAGCTTGCCGGTTCAAATCTAGTTACCGGTCTGCCTCAAGTGTCTGCTGATCAAGTAAAGTAGTGCAAGGCCTGCCAGCTTGGAAAACAACATAAGTCATCTTTCCAGAGCAATCCCTGCATGTCAACATCTAAGTGCCTTCAATTTCTACATATGGATCTATTTGGCCCCACAACTACAGCAAGTATTGGGGGAAGTAGATACACCTTGGTTGTAGTGAATGATTTCTCTAGATATACTTGGGTGGAAACTTTCAGTCACAAAGATGACACCAATGCCGTTGCTACCAAGTTATTCAGACTACTACAGACCCAGAAAGAAAGCGATATCATCAGTATGAGATCAGACAACGGCACTGAATTCAGGAACAATGGTATTGCTCAGTATTGTGATGATCATGGCATAGACCACAACTTCTCAGCTGCCGGTACACCACAACAAAATGGTGTTGTTGAGAGAAAGAACAGAACTCTTATAGAAGCCTGTAAAACCATGATTGCTGAAGCCAGGCTGCCGAAATACTTTTGGGCTGAAGCCATCAATACTGCCTGCTTCACTCAGAACAGATCTCTAATCAACAAATTCCACAACAAAACTCCTTAAGAACTCTGGAGAGGCAGAATTCCCAACATTGGCTTCTTCAAAATATTCGGCTGCAAATGTTACGTGCTCTACAACGGTAAGGAGCATAGAGGTAAATTTGATGAGAAAGCTGATGAATGAATCTTTGTTGGATAAGCTAAACATAGTAAGGCCTTTCGAGTTTTTAATAAGAAACTTTTGAAAATTGTTGAATCTGTTCATGTAACCTTTGATGAATTTGATTTGTTAGAGTCTAACAAGGCTCCAAAATAGTACTAATGCTTCTAGTGCTCATGAGACAGGTGAATCCAGTAATTCTAACCCTGCAGGTCAAGTACCAGCTGCTGATCCAGTCATCTCAGTAGAAGAACCAGCGGATACTCAGTATTTCCCATCATCGCCAGAACTGATGATCATACCGATAACTTTTCATAATCCATTTGCCGATACAAACTCTGCTGATCATCCTGAAGACAGATACAGTCCTCAACCAATTTCTGTTATAAGACCTAATCCTCCTAGTTTTCATCCACGTCACTCAAAGCTCTTCTCTTCCACCATCTGCTGATCATGATCCTCCTCTAGAATCTTTACTACAAAAATCAGTAAGACACAATGTGCCGAGAGAAGTTAGAGCAGTTCGTGATCATCCATTAGAAAATGTGATTGGTGATGTCTTTGGTCCAAGATTAACAAGGAACCTTAACAAGGCATTTGATGAAAGTCTCTTCTCATCTGCTATGGTTTCCAACATAGAACTAAAGAAGACTGAAGAAGCTCTTGCCGATCCTGGTTGGGTTGAAGCCATGCAAGAGAGAACTGAATCAGTTTGAAAGATGCAAAGTATGGGAACTTATTCCAAGACCAACTTCTCAACAAGTTATTGGTACAAAGTGGGTCTATAGGAACAAGTTGGATAAAGATGGGAATATCAATAGAAACAAAGCAAGGTTAGTTGCAAAAGGCTACCGACAAGAAGAAGGGATTGACTACGACAAGACATTTGCTCCTGTTGCAAGATTGGAAGCTATAAGACTTTTCTTAGCCTATGCTGCCTTCAAATAATTCAAGTTATATCAAATGGACGTGAAAAGTGCCTTCTTGAATGGAGAACTCTAAGAACTTGTTTATGTTGAACAACCACCTGGTTTTGAGGACTCCAAGAAGCCTAATCATGTCTACCGATTGAAGAAAGCTCTCTATGGCTTGAAGCAAGCTCCAAGGGCATGGTATGAAACCCTTTCTAAGTTCTTACTTAATGATGGATTAGGTTTCACTCGAGGTAAAATCAATACTACTTTATTTGTTGCCAAGCATAAAGGTCATTCATTGTTTGTTCAAATATATGTTGATGATATTATTTTTGGTTCTACTAATGAATCGCTTTGCAAGAGATTTAAGAAGCTAATGCAGAGCAAGTTCGAGATGAGCATGATGGGTGAACTAACATATTTCCTTGGACTTCAAGTCAAGCAAACCAATGAGGGAATATTCATCAGTCAAGCTAAGTACGCAAAAGAATTAATCAAGAAGTTTGGCTTCGACAATGCTCATTCTCAAAGCACACCGATGTACACTAACATTCATTTATATAAGGATGAGTCCGGTAAGAAGGTAGATATGACTATCTACTGAGGTATGATTTGCTCACTCCTCTATCTAATTGCCAGTAGGCCAGATATCATGTTTGTCATTTGTGTATGTGCCAGGTTTCAAGCTGACCCTAGGGAATCCCATCTGCAGGCTGTAAAACGTATTATTAAATATTTATGTGGTTCTGCTAACCTTGGATTATGGTATGCTAGAGATTCATCTTTTAATCTAATAGATTATTCAGATGCAGACTTTGCAGCGTGTAGGGTGACCAGAAAAAGTACAAGTGGAACATGCCAATTTCTTGGTGATCGGCTGGTGTCTTGGTCTTGTAAAAAGCAAGCATCAATTTTCACTTCAACTACTGAAGCTGAGTACATAGCTGGCAGTTGCTGTTCACAGATCCTTTGCATGAAGCAGCAGCTGGTTGACTATGAAGTTCCATCTCAATTTGTCCCATTTACTGTGACAATCAATCTGCTATCTCATATCAAACAATCCGGTCATGCACTCCAAAACCAAGCACATAGACATCAAATACCACTTTCTGAAGGAACATGTAGAAAAGGGAAATGTTGTGCTGCTCAAGGTTCATACCGATTTCCAAAGAGCAGACATACTGACCAAACCCTTAGATCAGAAAAGATTTGAATTCCTCAGAGGCGAACTAGGTATGATTGATTACAATGGTTAAAATTGTGCTGACTTTGCTACTTGTGTTAGTCTGCCGATCAAATCAGCAAAGCAATTATATCTTACCGACGAACATTTTGCCGATAATATCTTACCGATCAATATCTTGACAAACTATGTCTTGCCGATCAACAAAGATTCAAAATTCAAATTCATCGGTAGATCTCATTCTAACGGATAAGGATTCTCTGACACATGACATAAGCAATGTCAAATCAAAGATACAATCGGTCACAGGTCACCTCTCTGAAACCTGGTGTGCCCGCCTTACCCAAATCGTGTCAAAGATTTGTATCCCGCAACCCTGTGATAAATCAGAAAGGTAACTCTCTTAATTTACAATATAATTGTTGCCGTCTCTACCGCTTCTCTCTCCTAAGTTTAACCGTCTAATTCAACCGTCCGGTTCGCGCATTTAATTCATTGTGTCGCACTTTTTTCCGAGTTATTCGCTACAGTTAAACTCCTCATTATTTCTCTTCTCCCCATGCAAACCCTTCCTATTTTCTCTCTTCCATAACATATAAAAGCTTCACTTAAAACTCTTCTTATTCTTTTCGCTCTTCACTCACTAAACTCTCCTTGTTGCTTGTGTTCATCATCATCTCCTACCATCTACAGATCTTACTCTAATCTCTGGTAACCTTTGATGATTTACATTTGTTCCATAATTTAGTTTAAATTAATTGATTTCTAACTGTGAGATTTCTTGAGTGATTTTGCAGATAATGTCAAGCAACAAAAAGGATATCTATGGAGGCTATGTTGACTCCACATTCTTCGACGACACTCTTGACGGTGATTTCTTGAGAACTCTTTTGATTGGTTCTCTTCTGGACTCTTTCATCACTCTAACTGGTGTTGAGTTCATATTTTTGGGTCAAGTGCAAGAATTTTTCTCCAACGCCTCAGTTATCTCTGCCCTAAATGATCTGTCTACCTTCGTCTTCCATCAACTCTACTGTCGCCGACGTCCCGATCTCTATCACTCCATCCTCTATTTCTGCTGCTTTTCCTCTCCTTAGAAGTGAAGGTGTTAACTAGTCTAGCTGATGATAAGACCTTGGACCAAGGCATGGACCTTATGAGGGGAGCCGTCCTAGGCTTAGTGGAGGATAATCATCTGAAAGATTATTATAGAATAAGATTCTTTGCTCTTACGGAGATTGTTGATAGATTTTAGTATGGCAGATCTGGCTCTCACAGCCATGTGACTGACATTCAGTTTGAGGCAATGGCAGCTATTGTACTTCAAGAAGAGTTCAACTGGTGTGCCTATTTGTTTCAGAGTTTATGCAATTGTTGCAGTAAAATGGAAAGAAATAGAAGAAAGAACAAGGCTCACCCTGTAAAGGATGTCTTACATGCTGATAAGCACCATCCTGATAAACAACTCAGATTGTCAGAGCTTCCCAGCACCTCCAAGCTTTGACTTTGACAAAACTGAAATCTTTCAAACTTCTGATTGGAACAGAATATCCAAGAAAGCTCTACCAGCCAGTAGTTGTTCCAGCTACTGGTACTCCAAAGAAAAAGAAGGCAAAGAAAGTTGTTAAGGTTGCTTCTGTTGCTCCTACCGACGTGTCTACTCCTGCTCCATCTACCGACAGGATTCTTGCCGATTCTACTCCTGCAGCTCCCAAGAAAAGAAGACTGGTCAAGGTTGCTGATAAAGCCCAAGTCAAAAAGTCAAAGGTTGCTTCTTCTGATGAAGTTCTTGCTGCTCCAAAGCCAAAACCCACTGTTGCACAAATTCCTTCCTCTCAAATTCCATCTACCGATCCGAGAGCCAAGCAGATCTGGTTTGCACCATCTCTTCTTGCCGGTGCAACACCTTGCTGCTCTCCTCTGTGGTTGTTAAATCTGAGGCTGATGTTTCTGATGAAATGGTTGAGAGAAGGAGATTGATTGAATCTGACTTGAGGGTAAGAGTTCCTCTTCAGAAAGGAATTCTCGATCTTCCTTACTTTCCTGAGCTCCATGCTGCTGCTGATGTAGCCTCTGGACCTACTGTCAGAAAGTGCAGGCCAATCAGGAACCTCACATTCCATATTTTCTTCAGAAACCATTGGTCTTTCATCAATAAGGTTTTGTCAAAGAATTGGGTATTTCCTATTGATCATCTCCACCCCTTTGTTCGTCAGTTGCTTTAGTTTTATGAGGAAAGAAAGGAGCAAGTTCCATCCGGCATCCTTACTGATTATGTTGATTATAAAAGCCTAAACAGGCTCACCGACATGTACAAGGAGAATTTGTGTTCCCCTTTCGGAGATTTCAGAGGTTACCTGAGGCAGAGCTTAGACTAAACTTTGGAAGATAGTTTGACTTGCTACCTCTCCCTTGGAATCAGATTTACTTGTTCAAGATAGAATTAGACAGGATCTGATGGTGCAAGACGTCTGGGTTGCTTATGCCTCAGTCTTCAACCAACTGAAGAACTTTGATGAACAAGACTCCTACCAGTTGGGAAGACCAGAAAATAATGATGATATGCTGAATTATAATGATGATGAGAAGTTGGATAATAGTATTCAAGCAATCATTCGTAAAGAATGTGCAGAAAACCCTGAATCTGCTGAATGAATCAGAGGCCTTTATCAAGGCTAGAGCTGCTACTGCTCCACACAGCTATCTATGTTCCTGAACCAGTTCCTTCCCAGTAGTCACTCCCATTCCCTTCTCCCAGTAGCTCTGTTAATGTTGCTGACTTTGTTTGTGCTCACAAGGCTGATGGTGACATTCCTACTTCTTCTGACTCAATTAGTGAGTTGGACAAGATGCCGATTAGCATAATCTTTAAAAGCCCTCTTCTGATCAAGTTCAATTTGTTGCTGCTCCAGCCTCTGTGTCATCTGCTGAAGCATTTGCTGACTCAGTACTAGCTAGTGATGGCTCTGAGCGTGGATCTGCTGATAAATCTGTTGAATAGATTATTGAGAAAACTTCAGACACTCAACCTGCTGATAGATCCAGTACTGCTGATGAGTCCCTGCTTAGTCAAGTTGAGGAAACTATGGAAACTCAACCTCTGATTGCAGAAAATTTTAAGAAGACCAGCTTGCATCACTTGAGCAAACTACTGACACTCATGGTGTTGATGAAGTTGCCATTGAAGAGTTACCGATTTCAGGAGGAGCTTGTGCTGATGAAGATGCAGCTGCTGATACAGACCTGCTGATGAGCCAACTTCAGACACTCATTACTCTGAGCCAACTGCTGACACTCAGATTATTCTTGCTTCTACTGGTGAAGCCTCTGATAAAACTTTAGATACTCAGA
Organism: Campanula takesimana; assembly: GCA_026119855.1. Taxonomy (NCBI): domain Eukaryota; kingdom Viridiplantae; phylum Streptophyta; class Magnoliopsida; order Asterales; family Campanulaceae; genus Campanula; species Campanula takesimana. Next base: position 3,871,524 of record JAOWBW010000002.1, read on the forward strand.
TTGCTCAATTTCCTACCTCTTCTGCTGATGTGATTCTAGTTGAGTCTATTAGTTTGAGAGAGGTTTATTGATTTGGGGGAGGAGCTGCTGACAACACAACTACCCATTGATGCAATGATGCTGCTGATCTACAATTCAAGAATTCCAGACGCTTTATTTGCTCCTGAGGAACCCCTATTTCTACCTACTCCTGAGGTACAACTGGTTGTTGTTGATGAGTACAACCAATTACTGCTGCTGCTGGTGGAGAAAGCTCGGATGAAATAGATCCGGATGATTAGTAGAGCTACCAGCAGTTGAGGATGAAGATGAAAAAACTCTGCTCCACCTCCTGAGTACAACTACTCACTTCACGGTAAGGAAATGATGAGCTCCAACTGGTACACAACAGTGTCTCCATTCCTACTGACAGGTTTGGCAGACCATTGTTCCCTCCTCATCAACCAATCATGTCTTTCCGATCTACGCTTCAGAGAATTACTTCTCCCTTCGGCAAAGAACATCCCTATTTCACCAAACATTCCTTCCTTGCTGTTCCTCAGCCGGTGAAAATATTGGTCTTCATGCCCTGGATTAAGTCAGTTTCCAAAGGAAGAAAGGGAAGGCTCCTAAGGTGTCTAAGCTTAAACAGAAAGCAACAGCTTATGAACCTCTCCACTGCCTGCCTGGTAAGTTGAAAGTAGGTGGTAAAGTTCATCTACCTGTCCATCTCCTAAGGAAGTCTGCATCACAATAAATGGTTAGATGAGAAGATGCATGATGATAGATGATAAACTTTTGACATCCTTGAACTTCGGGCTACTGACTTTAGAGGACTGCTTCTATCTTGTTAAATCAGCTGCGCTTCCATTGACGCTGCCGATGTTCACCACGCCACAACGGCTGATCACTATGTCTTCACTTCGAGATTAATGTTTTCCATCTGGTCACATTCTTCTTGAGGGTCGTGCCATCTTAAACTTCATCTTAGCCATATTTTTGTCCATGGAAGACAATGGTATCTTTCATCTGCCGAGCGATCGTGCTGTAATTATTCATCCTGATTTTCCCATGCCGATCGTCCGTGCCGATCTTGCTGATGATGATTGCTCTCTCATTGCCTCTACATCAATTTGCTGCTGATTACTTTCAGTCTGCTGATGATGCTGCACTTCAACAATTTTTGCTTCTGCCCCTGCTCTTATCTCTCTTCCATCATCCCCTTTGCTGATTGTTCTTTCCTCTGATGATGAGATGACTGATGCTGATGATGTTCTACTTGAAGATGCTGATCTGTTGAATGAGATTTTATCCCTTCATTAGTCGTTCCATCATGCCTAAATCCCTTTCAGCCAGCTGTGGTGAACAGCTTATATGAATATCTACGCTTCGGTGAAGGTGATTTATGTAATCAGCAAGTGCCTGCCACTCATGCTGATTTTGGTGATATGGCTCTTTCTATTGCTGACCTGATAAGGGACGTTCATCACGATCTTGCTAAGAAGATTCTTAAGTCCAATCAAGAGGAGGAAACCATAAGGATCAAGGACTTGAAGGAGCTGATTGCTGACAGAAAGGAACAAGTGATGAAGCTTTCTGAATCTTTGGGAACCATGCACTCAATTCAAAATCAACTTGTTGTTGATCAGAGGTCTCAGATTAAATCCTTAGCAGCAACCGAGAAAGAGCTATCTGCTGCCAATCTTGCTCTTGCCGAAGCACAACTGAAGATTGTGTCTCTTAAAGCAAATAACAAGATGTTGACTGAGAGATTGGAAAGTGCACAGAGAAGACAAAAGAGGAAAGCTGACAAAGAGGCTGCCAGAGCAAAGAAGAAGTCCAGCGTACTGGATCTACATCAAAGGATGCTGACCAGCAAGAAGACCCTCCCGTTTCTTGAGTCAATGTAGCCAATGATATAGATATCGATAGACCTTCAAAGACATGTCCAACGAATTCTTTGCTAACATTTTTTTGTGTATGCCTATGTTTATGTTATGCTCTTATAATATATCTGCTGCTATTCATGCTAAACTTTGTTTTGCAGATTATTATTTCTCTACTGATCATTGCTATCAGCAATCCTTTTTCTCTTTCTATCTTATTTATTTTATTGTATTTTTATTTCTTTTACCTTTACTAAGACATCAAGTGTGACTTGGCTTATGTTGGTAGTGGTGCCCTAGGCACGTTTAATAAACGTTGTAATTGTTATCATTTATTTCATATCAATAAAGAGATGTTTTGATTATTATTGTTGTTCATGTTTACTTATAATAATCTCCGTCCCTAGTACTTGTTAAGCACTAGTATAAAGGCTAAATGATCATAGGATGATCATGTTAGATTTATGGGTACTTGTTTGGAACAAGGTACTGGACATGACCCCTCTATGAGATTTATGTCATGGTCTATGTCATACATATATCTCATATTAGTTATGTCATTTGAATCCTTAGACATGAAGTTATTATAGTCTTCCACTTGATGAACATTATGTTTGACATATTCAAACGCTACCTTTAACCGGGAAGTTATAAAGGGTATGATTGGCATAATCGGATTCACGTAGGAAAGAATAATAATCTAAATGAATTTGTCCCTCCTCGGAGAGATGTCAAGCTTGGGCCACTCGTAGGAATGATGTTGATGAAATGTTCGGCCGGACTCAAATGGATTGATTGGATCAATAGCATTTGAATTATCAACATATTCGGAATCGAGAAAGTATTGAACAAAACAAGTTGACTGTTTGACCATGACTTGTGTTCAATGACATCGTGGACAAAGGGATTATGACATATTCTAAGAGGAATGCGAACTTGTATCTAGTTATACTATTTGGGTAGGTATGACGGTTTGCTAAAACCTAATCATATCTTATGGGATCATGTTTGAACCCATTGCCAACTTAGTATAATCCTAGAGGGTCACACACAATAGAACGAATCTTTAAAAGGACTACATTGGAATTTTGGAAATTCTGGACTTTCTGGGAAGTGGGCGACCGCACATAATGGACTGGGCGGCCGCACAATTATCTCAGAAATGTACCAGTTCTGTTTCAGATAGTTGTGCGACCGCACAGAGGGTTTTGGGCGGCCGCACAGTACTGTCGGGTGGCAGATTCCTAATTTGATTAGGAAACGAATTTTGGACGGATTTTGACACAAGTTTCCTATTTGGAATAGGTCATGCTTGTGTATAAAAGACCAAATTCGGCCAGCACTCAAGGCTAATGATTGTGTGAGTCTCAAAGAGTTTGAGAGAGGGTTTATTTTGTTCTAAGACATTCTTGGTTGAAGAACAAAATAATACACAAAATAAATTCCATATAGTTCTTTTGATTGTGAAAAAGTGTTTCACAATTTGGTCTAGCAACCAAGATCAAAGAAGCCCTTTGATATTCGTTCGAAGTGTGGATACCGCTAGAGGGTGAAAATCATCATCTTCAAAGTTCGTGTTCAAGCTTTGTGATCGTGATCAAGTCTTCAAACCTCCACCAAAGACCAAGAGAAAATGTGATAGCCATCAAGGGTTAGTTTATTCCTTTATACTTTTGTTGTATTTGATTAATCATATAACGGATCTATGGGCTTTGGGTTTTCAAATTTTTAAATGCTAAATTCGCTGCGCATGTTACATCGAAACCCAACAGTGGTATCAGAGCCCCGTTCATGTTGATTATTTCAATACCTAATCATGTCATGTGTATATAAATTGTTTATGTGCCTTGCATGATATGAATATTGGAATATGTGATGTTTATGTGTATGTGATTTTTGTGGTTTATTGTTTTAACAACTTTAATCGCACGATTCAATCGCAATAAATAAATTATGGTGAATTCAGAATTGTTGGTTATTAATTTTTGATTTGGATCCAAGTTTTAATAATCGGGGAAAAACAATTTGAGACAAAATTTTCGAACTTAAATTCTGCACCTTCTGATTGACTGGGGCGACCGCACGGAATATACTGGGCGGCCCGCATGGTTTTTGGGCGACCGCACAGGTAATTTTGGGCGGCCGCACAAGGGGATCAGAAGGTCTGATTTTGCTCAAAAATCAGAATTTGGAATTTTCGAAAGGTTCAACAAAACCAGTAACAGAACCAATCCAGACCTGCTGATCTGGAATGGGTTTTAGGTAGTTGGTTTGTGTGTGGATCTTGGGGTTTGATTTTCCTATTTGTTTTAGTCTTGTAATTCTAAGATTGGTTCAAGTTTTGGATGGCTAATCTGCGTTCATCGAGATTGTGTTTCCCAAAATTGATCGCAATCAAAGTTTCAAAGATAAAACGAAGTTAGAATTATGAAGAGTTCATAATTGCTAAAATTGAGAAACAAAGTTCTTGATTCAAAGTTTGGAGATCCATGTGGAATTGTGAATGCAATTGGCCTACGTTCATCGAGACCATCTATTGGTTAGTTTCGGCCACATGGACTACTTTCTTGGTTTCTTGAATTAGTGCGGGATTGTGGTTGCCTAATGGCTTAGTTCGACCGCACTTCTTGTTGTCTTGATTCGGAAATAATAACCGAAGTTGAAATAGTCTCATCCTCATAATTATAGAGAAACTAATGACACATAAATATCATGCTTAAATTAATGAGATTAATTTAGTGGCTAAACTTGATGTGTAACATGTTTATATTATGTGCTCATAAATGTGTTATATGCTATATGTGATGAACCTTCAAAGAAAGTTTTAAGTCTTTTATTGCCATGCCATGATTAAAACACTTGTTTATACATGAGTAATTTTATGTGGGCTCGCCAAAGCGAGGTGCATCGATTTTATTCATGTTTGAGCAAGATGAGTGAATAAGAGTTTCCTATGCGTTTAAAATGGTTGGACTTAATTAAGCGTCAAAACAGTTTTGGGCTTAAGGCAAAGATGAGATTTAACATGCTTTTTGAAATTGTATTTCTTAAAGAATCTCATGAAAATAACTGAGAGTCATATGAGATATGATTGACAAGAGTTGTCTACCTAATTGATTTAATTCTGAGCGGTGCGCCAAAGCGTACTCAAAATTAGATTAAAGCGGGATCTCAACCCATTTAAATTATACTATACATTGGATGTATAAAGAAGGTTGTATAATTTGGTGGGAGTATTTTGTTTTAAAATACATTATTTATCTCTTTAATGAAAACCGGTACTTATTAAATTTTGGAATTTTTTTGCATAATTGTAGATAATGACTAATAACACTCAATCAATGTCGTTGCGATCGATCCTTGAGAAGGATAAGCTCGAAGAGAATGGTACCAACTTTATGGATTGGATCCGTAGCATAAGAATTGTTCTTAGGCAAGAAGATAAGTTGTACATTCTCGATGGGCCTCTCCCTGCTGAACCACCGCCTACTGCCCCTAGGGTAGAAAGAGACAATTACAAGAAACATCGTAATGATTCTAGAGATGTAAGTTGTCTCATGCTTGCTGCTATGTGTTCAAAACTCCAACAAAGTTTGGAACATTTGGAAGCCTATGAGATAGGCGTGGAGTTGAGAACCATGTTTCAAGAGCAAGCTAGGCAAGAGAGGTACAAGACCATTGTTGCATTCACTACTAGTAAAATGAATGAAGGGCAACAAGTGAGTCCTCACTTTCTTAAAATGAAAGGTTATGTAGAGCACCTTGAGAAACTTGGCTATCCAATCCCATTGGAGCTAGCCACGGATCTCATTCTTAATTCATTGCCTAAAAGTTATAATCAGTTTGTAATGAATTATAACATGCATGGAATGGATAAGAATCTCTCTGAGTTGCATGGGATGCTCAAAACTGCAGAGATGAAAATTGTGGAGAAAGGTTCTCCCGTGCTCTTGGTTCATGATGGGAAGAAGGCTGGTGCCAAAGGAAAGGGTAAGGCAAAAGTTGTCAAACCCAAAATAAGCAAGGCAAAGGTTGCCAAGGCTTCTGAGGCAAAACCTGATTCACAAAAGGATGCAATTTGTTTCCATTGTCAAGAAATTGGTCATTGGAAACGTAATTGCAAGGCTTTCTTGGAAGAGCAAAAGAAGAAGAAGAGCAGCAAGGCTGCGTCGACTTCAGGTATCTATATGATAGATATTCTCCTTTCTACCACTGATTCTTGGGTATTGGATACCGGATGTGGTTCTCACATTTGTCTAAATGTGCAGGGACTAAAGAATAGGAGACTGCTTAAAGAAGGTGAAGTAGATCTACGTGTGGGGAATGGAGCAAGAGTTGCTGCATTAGCCGTAGGGACTTATGAAGTCACTTTACCTTCCGGATTAATTCTTGTTTTGAACAATTGTTATTATGTTCCGGATTTAAGCAGAAATATTATTTCAATTTCTTGTTTGGATAATGAAGGTTTTAAGTTTCTTATTGAGAATAAGAAATTTTCTATTTATTTAAATGATGTGCTTTATGGTATTGCTAATTCATTTAATGGCCTTTATATCTTGGATGTCAAGAATGAAAATAATGTCTATCATGTAAATAAGAAATCTAAACCTAATGATGTAAATCATACTTATTTGTGGCATTGCCGTCTTGGTCATATTAATGAGAAGCGTATCTCAAAACTCCATGGGGACGGACTTTTAGGTTCATGTGACCTCGAGTCATATGATACTTGAGAGTCGTGTCTTCTTGGAAAAATGACTAAGACACCTTTTACCAAGATAGGTGAAAGGGCAAGCGACTTATTGGGGTTGATACATTCCGATGTATGCGGACCATTAAGTAGCAATGCTAGGGGAGGATTTCAATACTTCATAACCTTCACTGATGATTATAGTAGATTTGGGTATGTTTACCTAATGAAACATAAGAGTGAAGCATTTGAGATATTTAGAATATTTCAAAATGAAGTAGAAAAACAACTTGGCAAAAGTATTAAAGCACTTCGATCAGATCGTGGTGGTGAATACTTAAGTCAAGAATTTGATGATCATCTAAAGAATTGTGGAATAGTTTCACAATTGACTCCACCCGGAACACCACAATGGAATGGTGTGTCCGAAAGGAGGAATCGGACTTTGTTAGACATGGTTCGATCAATGATGAGTCAAGTTGATCTTCCAATATCCTTTTGGGGTTACGCTCTAGAAACCGCTGCTTTCACACTAAATCGTGTTCCAACTAAATCGGTTCAAAAGACTCCATATGAGATGTGGAGCGGAAAGAAGCCTTGTCTATCTTTCATGAAGATTTGGGGTTGTGAAGTTTTTGTCAAAAGACTTATCTCAGACAAACTTGCACACAAATCTGATAAATGTATTTTCGTGGGATATCCTAAGGAAACTAAAGGATATTACTTTTACAACCGAGAGGACAACAAAGTGTTTGTTGCCCGAACTGGTGTCTTTCTAGAGAAAGAGTTTCTCTCCAAAGAAATCAGTAGGAGTAAAATAAATCTTGAAGAAATTCGAGACCCAGAAAATAACATTGAACCAATGGTGGAGCAAGAACAAGAACCACAAGGAGTTGTGGAACCTGTTTAAAGTACACAAGCAACTCGCAGATCTAGTAGGTTACGATCCGAGCCCGAGAGATATGGATTTCTCGTAACGGATAGTAATGAGGTAGAAATCATTGAGAATGATGAACCGTCAACCTACCAAGAGGCGATGTCTTCTCCTGATTCTGACAAGTGGCTTGGAGCCATGGAATCCGAATTGCAATCCATGCAAGACAATCAAGTTTGGAATTTGATTGATGCGCCCGAAGGTGTAAAAACCATAGGATGCAAATGGGTCTTCAAGAAGAAGACTGACATGGATGGGAAGGTGCATACTTACAAAGCTAGGCTCGTAGCGAAGGGTTATAGGCAAGTTCATGGTATTGACTATGATGAGACCTTTTCACCCGTAGCAATGATCAAGTCTATAAGAATTTTGCTTGCCATTGCCGCATATCATGACTATGAAATATGGCAGATGGACGTCAAAACCGCTTTCCTGAATGGAAAACTCCAAGAGGATGTGTATATGATACAACCAGAAGGTTTTGAACAAGATTCTAAGGTATGCAAATTGCAGAGATCCATCTATGGATTAAAGCAAGCTTCTAGGAGTTGGAATCTCCATTTTGATGAATCGGTCAAAGAGTTTGGTTTCATCAAGAACGAAGATGAGCCTTGTGTATACAAGAAGATTAGTGGGAGCATAGTGCTATTCCTTATTTTATATGTGGATGACATATTGCTCATTGGAAACGACATTCCTACACTTCAGTCTGTGAAGACTTGGTTAGAAAGTGCTTCGCAATGAAAGATATGGGTGAAGCCGCATATATTCTTGGCATTAAGATCTATAGAGATAGATCAAGGAGGCTACTTGGTTTAAGCCAAAGTACATACATTGACAAGGTCATTAGAAGATTCCGTATGGAAAATTCTAAGAGAGGAACCTTGCCCGTGTTACATGGAGTTTCTCTAAGCAAGACTCAATGTCCTAAGACAAAAGATGAGCGTGAGAAAATGAATGATGTTCCATATGCTTCGGCAATTGGGTCCATCATGTATGCCATGATTTGTACTAGGCCGGATGTATCTTATGCTTTGAGCATGACAAGTAGATACCAATCCGACCCTGGCGAAAATCACTGGATAACTGTAAAAGCGATTCTTAAGTACTTGAGAAGGACTAAAGACTCGTTTTTGGTCTATGGAGGAATGGAAGATGATCTCGTTGTAAATGCTTACACGGATGCAAGCTTCCAAACTGACAAAGATGATAGCCGATCGCAATCAGGTTTTGTGTTTATGTTAAATGGTGGAGCTGTAAGCTGGAAGAGTTCCAAGCAAAGTACAACCGCTGATTCTACAACAGAAGCTGAGTATATTGCTGCATCGGATGCTGCAAAAGAAGCTGTTTGGATTAAGAAGTTCATAACTGAACTTGAAGTGGTTCCTAGCATTGCTAATCCAATAGACCTTTATTGCGATAATAATGGTGCTATTTCTCAAGCAAAGGAACCAAGAGCACATCAGAAATCCAAACACATACTTAGGCGTTTTCATATCATTCGAGAGATCGTTGATAGGGGAGACGTAAATATATGCAGAGTACCTACTGATGACAATGTTGCGGACCCGCTAACAAAGGGACTTCCACAAGCTAAACATGATGGTCATGTTAGGTCCATGGGTATTAGATACATGGGAGATTGGGCCTAGGGCAAGTGGGAGATTGTTGGTAGTGGTGCCCTAGGCACGTTTAATAAACGTTGTAATTGTTATCATTTATTTCATATCAATAAAGAGATGTTTTGATTATTATTGTTGTTCATGTTTACTTATAATAATCTCCGTCCCTAGTACTTGTTAAGCACTAGTATAAAGGCTAAATGATCATAGGATGATCATGTTAGATTTATGGGTACTTGTTTGGAACAAGGTACTGGACATGACCCGCTCTATGAGATTTATGTCATGGTCTATGTCATACATATATCTCATATTAGTTATGTCATTTGAATCCTTAGACATGAAGTTATTATAGTCTTCCACTTGATGAACATTATGTTTGACATATTCAAACGCTACCTTTAACCGGGAAGTTATAAAGGGTATGATTGGCATAATCGGATTCACGTAGGGAAGAATAATAAGCTAAATGAATTTGTCCCTCCTCGGAGAGATGTCAAGCTTGGGCCACTCGTAGGAATGATGTTGATGAAATGTTCGGCGGCCGGACTCAAATGGATTGATTGGATTAATAGCATTTGAATTATAAACATATTCGGAATCGAGAAAGTATTGAACAAAACAAGTTGACTGTTTGACCATGACTTGTGTTCAATGACATCGTGGACAATGGGATTATGACATATTCTAAGAGGAATGCGAACTTGTATCTAGTTATACTATTTGGGTAGGTATGACGGTTTGCTAAAACCTAATCATATCTTATGGGATCATGTTTGAACCCATTGCCAACTTAGTATAATCCTAGAGGGTCACACACAATAGAACGAATCTTTAAAAGGACTACATTGGAATTTTGGAAATTCTGGACTTTCTGGGAAGTGGGCGACCGCACATAATGGACTGGGCGGCCGCACAATTATCTCAGAAATGTACCAGTTTTGTTTCAGATAGTTGTGCGACCGCACAGAGGGTTTTGGGCGGCCGCACAGTACTGTCGGGTGGCAGATTCCTAATTTGATTAGGAAACGAATTTTGGACGGATTTTGGCACAAGTTTCCTATTTGGAATAGGTCATGCTTGTGTATAAAAGACCAAATTCGGCCAGCATTTAAGGCTAATGATTGTGTGAGTCTCAAAGAGTTTGAGAGAGGGTTTATTTTGTTCTAAGACATTCTTGGTTGAAGAACAAAATAATACACAAAATAAATTCCATATAGTTCTTTTGATTGTGAAAAAGTGTTTCACAATTTGGTCTAGCAACCAAGATCAAAGAAGCTCCTTTGATATTCGTTCGAAGTGTGGATACCGCTAGAGGGTGAAAATCATCATCTTCAAAGTTCGTGTTCAAGCTTTGTGATCGTGATCAAGTCTTCAAACCTCCACCAAAGGCCAAGAGAAAATTTGATAGCCATCAAGGGTTAGTTTATTCCTTTATACTTTTGTTGTATTTGATTTAATCATATGAACGGATCTATGGGCTTTGGGTTTCAAAATTTTAAATGCTAAATTCCGCTGCGCATGTTACATCGAAACCCAACAGCTTAGGGAATGAAAATAAATACATTACCTTTTGAAAACATTCTTTTACTAAGCTAAGATAGATGTTCTTGTTTAGGGTGATTGGACTTAAGCAATTAGGAGGAGATTGTTGTTCAAATATATGTATAGGACATAGAATTGCTTAATCCCAATCATAGTTAACACTTAGGATCCCCCAATTTTATCAGAACCTTAATAAGGTACCCTTAGGATTCTTTGTGACCAGCACAGTCTTCATACAAGACAAACCAGCTAGAGGAAGCAAATCGGCAAACCAACATCAAGTTGCTGATTAACGTCAGCATTCAAGTTGCCGATGAACTTACTTCTCAGTTAGACTCATCAATCAGCAAGGACAGTCTGTACTTCACCGGTTGTCAGGTTTCATCGTTCTACCTTAAAGTCAACCTTACTGATTGTCTTTGTCCTTCTCGTACTGTCTTATCAGAAAGTAGTTTATATGTTCTGTTATGATTACTGCGCCGTCTAACACACAGCTATTTTTAGCTCTACTCTGTCTCTACTTGCTTTTGCAGGTAACCGGTTGAGACAAAAGGGTCAGCATCGATAAACTTAAACTGCACACTTTCAAAAATACAGTTATCATACTTAAAAGAATCATGGCCTTATCACGAGTTCGTCAATTCCAGAGTTACAAACACCTTTTCAGGGTGTCACACCTTTTCAGGGTGTTACAAGAATAAGAGACCTTACACCTTTTCAGGGTGCTCTCTTATTATGATATATCATGACAATCAAACTACTTCATCAAGTAGCAATTTAAAAGTCTAAGTTCTTTTCAATCAAACTAGACTATCTTAATTAGTCATTTTCAATCAGACTAATCTAACCGCACCTATTTCAATTAGATACAGTTATAGTTCACATAGTATTCCAGGTACAAGAATACATAAGGCAATTCAATTCGCTTGGATACCCATTGAACAACATACATCAAGGGTAAGATAATCAAAAGACGTTATATCAACATCGGAGTTCAAATGCTACCGGCCATTAGTAGCTACTCTTGAAAGAATTATGAGGATCCTACAGTAAAGGATGAATCTCAAATACTTAAGGAACGTAATCCCTTACCTTGGCTTGCGTTAATCTTCTTAGCAATACCACGCGCACGAATCTACAATCATGCACAAAATATTCTTAAGACATGTATTTACTATTTACTTTCCGTCCCATACTTTATTTCACTTGATTAACCTTATGAGTTCATCTTCTTAAACTCCTTAAGGTTGATATCCGTTCTAGGGTCTCTCATATTACCCAATTGGATTTATACCCAAAATACCTTTTTAGGTTTACCAAAATACCCCTATGGTTTCATAGTTTCTATTCCCAAACATCATGTTTTAGTATTTAATTATCTACACTAAAACACTATTCACAGCACTCAAATTCACTATTCACAGCACTCAAATTCACTATTCACAGGACCTACAAAACACACACTGTTTACACACACACACTTGGCTACACACACACACATCGCAGCACGCACACGCACACACATACACACGATATCTCCATCATTCATCCTCTCCTTAATTCCATTCAATCAACCCTAGTTCATATTTTAGGGTTAGGGTTTCTAATTCATATTCATGATTGACTAGTTTAGATTAAGACGGAGAAATCAAACGTAGAGGGTAGAATTTTACCTTGCTCCGATCCCTCTTCTCTTTCTCTTCTTCCTTCTCTCTCTTTTTCTCTTCTTCCCGCGGCTCTCCCTCTCTCTGTCGCCGTTCTCTCTCTCTCTCTCTCTGTCCCGTTCTTTGTTTTCTTTTGCGGTGGAATAGTAATAATAGGGTTAGGGGTTTAGAAAGTATTTATATTAAAAGGGTTTTTCAATTCCCTAAATTAAAAAGGATTCCTTTCCTTATTAATAATGAATTGGGCTTTTCTATTTTGACCCAATAACTAAACCCAATATTTTTATTAGTGGCTAGGCCCAAATAATAATTAAAGAGTTCAAAATAAAATAATAGGGGAAGATTCGGGTTATTACATTCTTTCCTCCTTAAAAGAGTTTGGTCCACCAAACTAAACGTACCTTAATCAGAAAATAGGGCGGGGTATGCTTCTCGCATCTCGCTCTCGAGCTCCCACATAGCTTCTCTTTCCGTATGGTTTCTCCATTGTAGTTTCACATAAGGAATCACTCTTTTCCTCAAGATTTGATCCTTCCGATCTACAATCCTCACCTGTTCTTCATCGTAACTCAAATCAGCATGAACTCTGAGTTGCATGTACTCAATCACATGACTTGAATCGGAAATGTACTTCCTTAGCATCGACACATGAAATACATTGTGCACTCCACCTAGCACAGATGGTAAAGCTAACTTGTAAGCTACCATCCCAACTCGTTCCAAAATCTCAAATGGTCCAACGTATCTCGGGCTTAACTTCCCTCGGATACCGAACCTCATAACTCCCTTAGTTGGCGAAATCTTTAAGAACACATGATCGCCCAATTGAAATTTTAAATCGCGCTTTCGGCGATCGGCGTACGACTTCTGTCGACTTTGAGCGGTCAGCAACCATTTTCGAATTTGTTGAACCTTATCAGCGGTCACTTGGATAAGTTCCAGTCCAGTCAACTTTCTCTTACCAACTTCATCCCAGAAAGTAGGTGATCTACACTTCCTTCTATACAACGCCTCATACGGTGCCATTCCGATACTAGCATGATAACTATTGTTATACACAAATTCTACTAGCATCAAATGCTCGTCCCATGTTCCTTGCCAGTCCAACGACGTAGCTCTCAACATATCTTCTAGAGTCTGAATAGTCCTTTCCGACTGTCCATCCGTCTGTGGGTGAAAAGCTGTACTCATTGCCAACTCTGTCCCCAATGCTTGTTGTAAACTCTTCCAGAATTTCGATGTAAACCTCGCATCCCTATCAGACACTATCGAAACTGGTATTCCATGTAATCTCACAATTTCATCAATATACAACTTGGCCAATTTCTCTAACGAATCATTCACCTTAATTGCTAGAAAGTGAGCCAACTTCATAAGCCTATCCACAATAACCTAAATTGCATTGTAGCATCTCAACGTCTTTGGTAACCCTACCACCAAATCCATAGCTATATGTTCCCACTTCCACTCAGGAATAGGTAATGACTGTAGTAATCCTGCCGGTCTCTGGAGTTCAATTTTCACTTGTTGACACACCAAACACTTCGATACAAACTCAGCTACATCTCCTTTCATATTGTTCCGCTAGAACGTCTCTCTCAAATTTCTATACATCTTCGTACTTCCAGGATGTACGTAAAATCTCGAACAATGAGCTTCCTTCAAAATCTCTCTCTTTATATCTTCATTTTCTGGCACCCATATTCTTGATTGGTGCCTCATGATTCCATCTTCTCCCATACGAAAGTATTTTGCCTTCCCCTTAGCGATACTCTCATGCACTTTCATCACTTCTTCGTCAATCCCTTGTGCTTCTTTAATTCTAACCATAAGCGTTGGCTGAGGACTCATCTGAGCCAAATAACCCTTCACTTGCACTTCCATGCTTGAAATCTCAATGCGGTTCCACGCACTTTCCTCCTTAGAAATTAGCGTCACTAGCGTTCCACGGTTCTTTCTACTCAATGCATCCGCCACCTTATTATCCTTCCCAGGGTGGTACAAAATCGTACAATCATAATCTTTCAATAACTCCAACCATCTTCTTTGTCTCATATTAAGCTCCTTTTGGGTAAATATATACTTAAGACTCTTATGATCTGTATAAATCTGACATGTCACCCCATACAAGTAGTGCCTCCATATCTTCAAAGCAAACACCATTGCAGCTAACTCTAGATCATGGGTTGGATAATTCTTCTCATGGTTCTTTAATTGTCTAGATGCATAAGCTATAACCTTATCATTCTGCATCAACACGCAGCCTAGTCCTTTAAGTGAAGCATCACTGTATATCACAAATCCATCCGATCCCGATGCTAAAGCAAGAACTGGTGCAAACACCAATCGTCGCTTCAATTCTTCAAAACTCTATTCACACTCCTCTGACCAAACAAACTTGGCTCCTTTCTGAGTTAATCTCGTTAATGGCACTGACAACTTCGAGAAACCTTCTACGAATCTCCTATAGTAGCCAGCTAGACCTAAGAAACTTCTTATTTCACTTACCGAAGTTGGTCTTTCCCAATTCACAATAGATTCTATCTTTCTCAGATCCACGGCAATCCCATCTTTTGACACCACATGCCCTAAGAATGCCACCTTCTCCAACCAAAATTCACATTTCCTGAACTTAGAGTATAACTTTTGCTCTCTTAAGATTTGCAGTACTAACTTCAAATGCTCCTCATGTTCTTCCTTGGTCTTCTAATACACCAAGATGTCATCAATGAAAACAATCACACATTTATCTAAGAACTTCTGAAATATTCTATCCATAAGCTCCATGAATTCTGCCGGTGTGTTAGTCAATCCAAACGGCATCACTACAAACACATAATGACCATATCACGTTCTAAAGGCCGTTTTAGATATATCTTCCTTCTTTACCCTCAGTTGGTGATAACCAGACCACTAATCTATCTTCGAGAAATAGCACGCTCCACGAAGTTGGTCAAACAAATCATCTATTCTTGGCAACGGGCATTGATTCCTTACCGTCACACGGTTCAATTTACGATAGTCGATACATAACCTCATCGACCCATCCTTCTTCTTCACAATAAACCAGTGCACCCCATGGTGATACACTCGGTATAATCAAAATCTTATCCAATAACTCTTGCAGTTGCTCCTTTAATTCTTCAATTCTGACGGAGCCATTCTATACGGCGCCTTCGATATTAGTGAAGTCTCCGGTACCAAATCGATAGAAAATTCTACTTCTCTTTATGGAGGTATTCCTGGTAAATCCTCAGGAAAAACATCCTTGGAATATCTAATCACATAAAGTGATTCTACGGTTACTTCCTTCTTGCGCGTATCGCCAATGTACACCAAGAATCCTTCACATCCTTTCTTTAAAAGCTTACGAGTCCTCATTACCGATATAAGGTTCGATCGGGTTCTAGGTTTCGTTCCTTAAGAACATCACTCTTCTCTAGATAGTAATCTGAAGTGGACTTCTTTCTTTAAAACAATCCACATGGGCATGGTATGCAGCCAACTAGTCCATTCCCAAGATTACATCAGATTCTTCGATGTCCTAAACTAATGAGATCAACCTCAAGTTCTTTCTCATCCAATTTCAAAGGACACTTCCTAGATATAGACGTAATAGGGATCGATTCTCTAGTTTCAATATCCATAACTAAAGAATTCTCTAACGCCTCAGGAATTAAATTCATATTCTTAGCCAAGCAATCATTTGGCACTTCTTATCAGAACCTTGCCCTTTGGCGTCGTTCTTATTACCATCATTTCTATTGCTGTAGCCTTTACTCTGGTACTTACTTGTACTACCTTCCTTTTCACAATCATCAGTAGCCTTCCACTTATTATTGTTCCCATCGCGGTTCCAACTTCTTTTAGATTCAGTCGACTCTTTCTCATTTGACTATTCTTCTCTTCTCGCTTACTGCGATAACTATCCGATTCTTTCTCCACTATCCTTGTCCTATCCAATACTTGATCATAGGTTGGTAGCATTAATGGAATGATTCTATATCGGATTCGGTTGATCAAACCAGCTTCAAATTCTCGAGCCTTTTGCGCTTCATCATCGAAGAGCGTTAGGGCAAATTCTAGCAATTCGGTGAATCTAGCACTATAGTCGTTCACCGTCATACTTCCGTGAGTTAGCATCATAAACTCAACCACTCTAACTTTTTTGAAACACTTGCTGGATAATATGATACTATCATTAGTTATCATGAATACGAGACTTTTTCACGCACTCTCATACTATAGCTTGTCTCTGCAGACTAACGTTCAATTTATAGGTCATTCACTAGACCACTGGTCGTTTCAACAGACCATCACTATCTTCATTAGTCAACTTTACTAGACTTATTGCTCGCTTCATTAGACCATTTCTATTTTCATCGGTCATTTAAATAGACCATAATCACTGTTGGTCCCAGAGGGCAACAAGGGTATAGAACCGCTAGAGGGGGGTGAATAGCGGTCTAAAACTTTTTCCAAAATACCCTTAAAATCAACCGAGTACTTATCAGATTGGCCAACTGCGGTTCAAAGCACAAGAACCGAACTGATAAAATGCACAGCGGAGTTTGCGGTTTGGCCAAATAGGATAGTTAAAGAGTTTGGGCGGTTTGACTCAGGTTGAAAAAACACTATGATACAACTGAATAGTTAAACTTAAAGTTCAAAGGAAAACACAATTCATCTTTCAAGTCATTTCGTATATGGAGACAAGTTAAAGACCACAAACAAGAAAGATAAATAACAAGACAGAAAATAAAGATCAAACACACAAATTGAAGAGGTTCGTTCTTAAATGAACTACGTCCTCTACCTAGATGGTTAGTCTAGGATTTTCTAATAGCTATGAGACTTGTATTAATTTAGAGGAGGTTTTACAAGATGAATCTAAACTCTAAACAATAAGTCTAACCTAAGCTATAATAACAACCGGTGTTTTCGAAGTATATAATCTATGTGATCATATAAATCGGGTGGGTGTGTGGAAAGAAATCAAATGCTCTAAGTATCTAAATGATGGTTGAGCAAATGGAAATCTTTCGGTGTAAAGACTGAGTATGAAAGGTTGTTAGGCTTGAAGCTTTGATGAAGAAATATGGGTTTGCTAAGGAGATGGTTTGAAGATATGAATATCTGGGTTTGAATCTTCAAAGCAAACTTGAACACTTGGGAATAAATCTTTTGAAGCTCAGCAACCTTCATTGTTAAGGAGTGAAGGCTATTTATAGGCAATGCACCCTTGTGACCGTTGGGTAAAGATTTGATTCAAATCTCCGGGTACAATTTGCTGTCGAAATCCCATTGGATGAGCTGTCATTTTCGTCCTTTGTTTTGTCTTGTAGTCCTAGGTAGTTGTAGCACCACTACCTGACATCCGTCCTTTGTTTCAGAAAGGACTAACGGTAAACAATTCAAATTGCTTGGACAAGACCGACATTCCTTGCAGTAACTCCAAGTTAACTTAGAGTTGTTTTGACATGACATAATATCATTCCTTTACGGTTGAAGAGGGAATGTTTGTCTAAGGAATAAATGACATCTCTTTAATTCTTCAATAACTGCACTGTGGTTTCCACCAGGCATAGGAGCGGTTTGAAGGATGAACTTGATGTGCGGTTTCATCAAAGCCACATACTGCGGTTTGATGAGGGACTTAGGGTTCCATGATGGCGGCTCAAAGATGACGGCTTGAGACTCCAAACCGCGAGGAGTAAAACCGAACTATACCCAGCCTAGACAAACAAAAATCTAGAAATGGACTTATCTAAAAATTGAAGTAAAACTTCATTACATGCGGTCCTAAAGTCCATAAAGAGACACGTGGCATAGATCAATCAAATTAAGGTGGGTGTACTAACAATGAATCCTAATAATCTCCCCCTATTTGATTGATGCCATTACCACACTATGATAATAGCAAAACATTGTACTTGGTAAAAACATGTCCGAAATGAATTTCATGAAATTGCATGTCCCAAGTCAATGGACACACTATGCTAGATCATAGATTTCTAATCTATCAAAATAAATAAAAAAAGGAATAGATAGAAGAGAAATTCATTCAGATGCATATAAAATGAAGTGATTTTGAAAATCAGATATGCATGTTTAAACTGAATGTTTAAAACAAAATGCACTTAAAAATATTTTCATGATGAAATGTAGTGCATGAGGTTTTGAAAATGCAAGCATTGTTTCACAAACAAGCAGTTTGAATAAACAAAGTTTTTCAAACAGAATGCTATGCAATCATTCTCATTATAATTCAATCATAAAGGTTTTGAACTTACAATGTAGTGAATTATAAGGAAATCAAAAAAGACTAAGAAAATGAAATCTAGTCTATTTCATCACCGGCGGCAGGAGCTATCACTTCTTCATTTTCTTCAACATTTGCCTGCGCGGCTTGATTATCAACAGCAGCTTGATCTGGGGCGGCTTGATCAACATTGGCATTGTCGGTTGGAACAGCATTTCCTGAACCGGAGGCATGAGCGGTTTCAACAACCAAATCTGCTGCACGAAGCCGAACCACAATAGGTTCGTTGATTCTAGTTTCAATAGCAGCAGTTTGTCTGACTAATCTGCCGGTTCTAAGCATTAAGTGCTCAGTGCTGTCAAAAGAATGTTGAGCCAGAATGTCAAGCTTTTCTTCTATAGAGTCCATCCTGCTTTCAACTTCTTGCTGCTTTAGGGAGTAGATCTCATGGTTGGTTTTGAACATGTTTTGAAGTACAACTTGATTTTCCAGAACTCCTTTTAGCATATTTTTGATCTCAAAAATATCATTCACTCTCTCCCCCTTAATGGAATCAAGATCAGACTAAATAGTGAGGAGATGAGTGTCAAACCGAGAAGTGGCCGCTTGCTGATGAAACTGAATGTGTCTAACCGCATCTATCAAATCAGCGGTTAAGGCATGAAGAGGTAAAATTGGATAAGATTGATATGAAGGAGGGGGCTCATCAGAAGGAGTATAGTCAGGCATAGGCTCATCATCATCATCATCATCAGAGATGGAGATGGCATCATCAGATTGATGGGAAGGGGAGGAATGCAGTTTTGCCTTGCCTTTCAAAAGAATATGGGCCTCATCTAATGATTGACCCATAGACATCCTAAGTGCGGTTTCAAATTCTATGGGGTCAAAAGGAAGGGAAAAAGAATAAGGAACAATGTCGGTTTGAGAAGAAGTAGGAACTGGATAACGCATAAAATCATCAAAGAGGAAAACAGAAGGTGAAGGAATAATGATTAGGCGGTATAGGTTTGGAATGCAATGACAGTTAAAGTATAGAAAGAATTGGGAGGCAAGAGAAGGATCCATGAGAACCTGATATGCGGTTTCAGCAATGATATGTTCTGCAACAGAGATAATGATTTGATCAACGACTGCTTCCATATCATCCTTGGGAAAAATTGCATAAGGATTGGGGCGGCCAGCCTTCAAAAATCTGTCTTCGGCTTTGGCGGCGGCACGGGCACGAGCTCCAGCCCTTCTTTCCCTTGAAGTTTCAGATTTGAACCGCTTCAAATAGGAAGCCAGTTCTGCAGCACTCTTCCTTTTTCTTGTCTTCGGTTTTATGAAAGAAACCGATGGAGGAGCCGAAGGAGATAGCGGTTGAACGAAGAAGATGGCTGAACCAGAGATGGTAGAACCGCTGCAGCATATGGTAAGTCTGGAGATGAAGGACTGGATCCTGGTTGAACTGGAGATGACTAAACCGGAGATGGAGTGTGCTCTGGTGAGTCAAACTTCAATTGTCGTTTAAGTGTAGGAGGAGAAACCTCAACCAACATTGGGTCAATGCCTGCCTTTCGCATCTCAGCTCTCTCTCTTAACTCCTTTGCAAATGGTCCTTCAAGAGGTGAGTGGTCCTTCTTGTCATAAGCCTCACTGAAGTCCACTGTACTAGGTGGCCTTGATTGCCAATGTTTAACATGATCATATTTCTTGATTAACTTTCTTCTCTTCTTTTGTGGTTGAACCTCAAGAACTTCAACATCTTGCTCAGGTTCATTTTCCTCAGACATGTCAGTCTGCTCAGGCATAACTGCAGCCTCAGACACTGTGGTCTGCTCAGGCTAAACCGTAGCCTCAGACTCTTCGGTCTACTAAGGCTCGGTTTGAGTAGAAGGTTTAAGGTTGGGAAAGGCTTTATAAATCTCAACCAACTGTTCTTCAGAGAACTGAACAGATGACGGTTTAGAAGTTGGAGGTTTAGGAGGAGATGAGATAGGGAGGAAAAGATGAGGTAAAGGAATGAGTTCTAGAATAGATTTGGCTTTGGCAGCTTTGAGAGAGGAGGCATCCATTGCAAAGTTAAGGGATTTCTCCACATTCTGATATAATGGAGAGAGGTTTAATTTGAGGTTTGGGAATAAGAGGTTTTGAAAAGGTAGGGGAAAGTTTGATTGGTGGGAATGAAGATGAAGAAGATGAAGGTTTAGAGAGCGGTTTGGATGAGGGTTTAGAGGGAGGTTTGGCTAGGTCTCCTTAGAGATGATTAAAGGAATTTGAGCGGTTCCCTTCCTCTTCCTTGGAGTGGCGGTTTCCTTGGGATGAGCCGCAGGTCTGGACCGAATTGCAGGCTCCCCCTGAACTGCAGGCTCCCCCTCAGCCTGTACCGCGGTTTGAGCCAAATGACTTAACCCCATTCTATTCAGAGTAGCATTCTGACCTTCATTTCTTAACATCGTAGCATGGGCCTGATCAGCAATGGCACCAGCGTACGGTTTTCCATACTTGTTGAGCCGAGCCTCAGGAAAAGGTCCTCCTTCGGCTTCAGGAAGAGGGTCTTCATTCCAAACTGCCTGTGCATACCGCAATCCAAAAGCGGTTCTGAAGGCATCAAGTTTTGATAATCCAAAAATGGATTTCTCAATTGGATTCATCCAATAATCCTTGTGTTCAATAGAAAACTTGAAGATATCAGTATCTTGGTGCAAAAACTTGGTCAGAAGCCTGCAATGAGTTCTGATCTTAGATTTTCCAGCGGTTTTAGCAGCATGGAGGCGGTTCAGGGCATTGATCATTTCTTTCATTAGAACCCTGGGCCAGTGCAGTTTCTTCCCTTTGAGAATGGCCACACAGTAAGCATACTGTTCAGAGGTAAAGTTGTTGTGGTTCCCATTCTTGCACATCACTCCAGAATCCACTAATTCACACAAATGAGCCATGACTTCTCCAAAGTCCTTTTTGGAGGAATTCTTAGTGGAGAATGAATTAACTCCAATTAATTCCATTGTTGTGCTGCTCAGGAGCTCCGGTTTGATCCCCATAACATCAGAGTTCTCAAGACCAGCCAAAACTGCAATTTTTGAAGCAGTTAAGATCACATCCTTGTTACAGACCTTGGACTTGATGGCATCCTCAAATTTTACTTCTCCAGTTTCTAGATCTCTGATTGGTTCTCCCCTTACATCCAACAAAGCAGCATTAGTAGATATCCCATTCTCGAAGAATTCAGCACAAATGATAGTAACGAACTGGGGTTCGTCCATGAGAAATAAAGGGAGCAGCTTTGCATCTTCAAGTAGCTTGAGGATTTTCCTTCTAACTGCATCTTGTTTGATTTCTTCTACTAGTATCCTAGAACCGGGTACGAAGTTTGATGGGTCCTGAAAAACAATATTCTAAGTTAGAAATAGTTTGAAGAATGACAGTTTGAAACCTTAAGCAAACCGCGGTTCATACCAATAATTAAACCGAGCGGTTCAATCAAATGAATAAACAAAGAGGTTGAATGAGACTTACAAACTGTAACAAGTAATCCTAATAATGAAAAGATGCGGTCTAAGAAAAGTAAGGGTAAAAGAGTTAAAACATAAAAGTAAATGAACAGTAAAAACAAAACGGATCAAAGAGGAAAATTTTGAAAAAGAGTTTGAATGCACGAAGAACACAAAGAACAGAGTATGAATATGCAAAACAAAATCTTAACCAAAACATGAAAGAATTGTACCAAAACGATCACAAAGGGCAGATTCTAACAAAGTTCTAAATAAACTAAGACAAATAACATTACTAGAGCCCAGAATCTACAAAAATACACAAGAACACCAAATAACCCCAAAATCTATTTTGCTCAAAAATTGAACATGAATCACAAGATCAAACATATAAACAGTATAAGTAAGTAAATGCGAGTTGAGTCCAACCAAAAATCGAAGAAAAAGCACAAAAAGATCAAAGAAGATGAACAAGCTTTTTCAAGCAACAATGGCGGATAAGAAAAAAATACTGAGTTAGGGTTCAGAAATTCATACCATATCGGGCTTAGATGGTTTGGACGATGTAGAAGTAGAAGCAAGATCAATGGTTTTCTTTGGTGCCATTTCGAAAATCGTTTAAGTATGAAATATTAGAGTGAGAACAAAGAGTGTGCAGAGAGAGTGCAGAAGAGAGAAAGAGATTTTGCTAAAAAGAGTAAGAAGGTAAAAAGTTAAATTAAAATTTAGTTTGTCTTTTATACTCAATTAACCACCTCGGGTAGTGGCGGCCATGACGGCTGAGGAAAACTTAACCGTCAGCGTACATGTCGATTCGCATTAAATGCGGCAGAGATAATTGCACAAAGGTCCTTAAAGAATGAAATGACATAAAGTAGGGACTAAACTGCAATTAACTATACCTGAGCGGTTTGAGTAAACTGACTTACCCTTTCCTCATTATCGGTTTTGATGAACCGATATCTCTCAGATTCGTCTTCGGTTTCAGTAGATCAAACCGAGTCTTTTCTTTCACGCTCCGGTTTGGATCAAACTAAAGATATTCTTCTTGACTGTTCGGTTTGAGTGGAATATTCAGCCGAACCTTTATTGTTGCGGTTTAATGTTTGATAGAACCGCAAGCTATTTGCTTTTTCTTAGAAGAGCCAAAATACTTAACAGATATTATTAGAACAAGAAATAGGCATGAAATATATTAAGTAAGTTCCAGCATACCCATTTCTCCTCGTAAGTGAAAGAACCTTGAATTTTCAAGAGGTTTGGTGAGGATATCAACAATTTGATCATCGGTTCCCACCTTTGCTAGAAAAATATTCTTCTTTTCAACATGATCTTTGAGGAAATGATATCTTATGTCAATATGCTTGGTTTTTGAGTGTTGAACTGGATTGTTGGAGATAGAAACTGCTGCATTACTATCACAGTAGATAGGGCAATTCTTTTCAAATACTTCATAGTCTTCCAACTACTGTTTCATCCAGAGAATTTGAGAGCAACAGCTTCCAGCTGCTATGTATTCAGCTTCAGCAGTTGAGACTGAAACCGACACTTTTTTCTTGCTGGACCATGATACAAGCCGAGATCCAAGGAACTGACATGTACCACTAGTGCTCTTTCTGTCAATCTTACAGGCTGCAAAGTCAGCATCTGAATAACCTAATAGATCAAAAGTGGATTCTTTGGAGTACCAAAGTCCAAGGTTAACAGAGCCACATAAATATCTAATAATACGTTTAACAGCTATAAGATGAGATTCTCTAGGGTCAGCTTAAATCTAGCACAAACACACACACTGAACATTATATCTAGCCTACTTGCAGTTAAGTAAAGAAGAGAGCCAATCATACCTCGGTAGAGTGTCTGATTCACTTTCTTAGATTGTTCATCTCGATCCAAACTGCAGGCCTTTTGCATTGGGGTATCAACTGGCTTAGCGGTTTCAAGCCCAAATTTCTTATCAAGTCTTTGGTGTATTTGGCTTGGTTGATAAAGATTCCATTATGACATAGCTTGATTTGGAGTCCAAGAAAGAATGTCAACTCTCCCATCATACTCATCTCAAATTTACCTTTCATAAGCTTCTCAAACTTAACACACATAGTTTCATTAGTAGAACCGAAAATAATATCATCAACATATATTTGAACTAATAATGAATGACCTTTGTATTTAGCAATAAATAAGGTTGTATCAATTTTACCTCGAGAGAAGCCTTGCTCAATAAGAAATTTAGATAGAGTGTCATACCATGCTCTTGGAGCTTGTTTGAGTCCATACAAGGCCTTCTTGAGCTTGAAGACATGATTAGGATATTTGTTGTCTTCAAATCCTGGCGGTTGAGCTACATAAACTTCTTCTTGTAGTTCACCATTCAGAAATGCACTCTTCACATCCATTTGATATAACTTGAATTTTTTGAAGGAGGCATAGGCCAGGAACAATCTAATGGCTTCAAGTCTGTCTACAGGGGCAAAGGTTTCATCATAATCAATCCCTTCTTCTTGCCTATAACCTTGAGCAACCAACCTTGCTTTTTTTCTTGTTATAGTACCATTTTCATCCATCTTATTTCTGTATACCCATTTTGTTCCAATTACAGTGTGATCCCTGGGCCTTGGAACTAGAGTCAAAACTTTGCATCTTTCAAACTGATTGAGCTCTTCTTGCATTGCAGCTACCCAACTTGGATCACTTAGAGCTTCATCTACCTTCTTCTATTCCATCTGAGATAATAGTGCGGTTGAGAACAAAATGTGGTTATCTCTTTGGGTTAAGCTTCCTCTTGTTTGAACACCAGAACTGATAGGACCTATAACATTGGTTGTTGGATGGGATCTATGCTCATTCATTTCTGGAGGGAGGTCTTCATGAACCACTATTTCTTGAAGATTTTCTAGAGGAGGCTCTTCTTGATAATCATTGAAATCTTCATTGAAGGTGATGATTGGAACTGGATCAACGGTTTGAATGGGATCAGGAGAGTGCGGTTCTATAGCAACACCTTCGGTTTGATTTGGAGCGGCTGGAGAACCTGATGGAGCGGTTTGAGTAGGTTGGTCATTTGCGGTTGCATGATTAGGGTAAGATGTACCTGTCTCAAAACCACTAAAATCATCAGCAACATTTAGATCCATATGTGGCTCAAGAAGATCATCTTCATCAAATGTAACATGGACTGACTCTACAATTTTTAATGAAGTCTTATTGAAACAACGAAAAGCTTTTGAATGTTTAGAGTAACCAACAAAAATACCTTCATCGGCTTTAGCATCAAATTTACCTCGATGCTCCTTGCCATTATACAAGATGTAGCATTTGCATCCAAATATTTTAAAGAAGGCAATGTTGGGTGATCTGCCTCTCCACAATTCATAAGGAGTTTTGTTGTGAACTTTGATGATGAGGGAGCGGTTTTGGGTGAAACATGCGGTATTGACAGCTTCGGCCCAGAAGTACTTGGGAAACTTGGCTTCTGCAATCATGGTCTTCCCTGCTTCAATCAAAGTTCTGTTCTTCCTTTCCACTACTCCATTCTGTTGTGGAACCCCAGCGGTAGAGAAATTATGATCAATACCATGATCATCACAATATTGGGCAACACCATTGTTTGTAAATTCGGTTCCATTATCTGAACGCACAGTAACGATGTCATGCAATTTCTGAGTTTGGAGCTGTCTAAAGAGAGCAGTTACGATGCCATAGGTATCATCTTTAGAGGCCATCATTTCCACCCATGTATATCTTGAATAATCATCAACCACCACTAGTGTATAGCGGTTTCCTCCTATACTTGCGGTTGGGACAGGTCCAAATAAATCCATGTGAAGCAGTTGTAAGCAGCGGTTCGTTGAAGGCGCGGTTTTGCTTGGAAATGACTGTTTGGGCTGCTTACCAAGCTGGCATGCTTTACATTTCTTATCATGGTGATCAGCCACTTTGGGTAGTCCTTTGACGAGACCGTCCCTTTGCAGTTTTTCTAGATACTTGAAGTTCAAGTGGCTGAGCCGCTTATGCCATAACCAGCTGCTTTCACTTATATTTTTGGCTACAAAACAGAGGTCAGCAATAGAAACAATATTACTCAAATCTATCATATATACATCACCTGTTCTGTTGCCTGTCAGTAGAGTAACTCCGGAAGTTGCATCTTTGATGAAACAATTTGTTGAGGTGAAATTGCAGTTCATTCCTTTGTCACAAAACTGAGATATGGAGAGAAGGTTGTGCTTGAGTCCTTCTACTAGTGACACATTTTCAATGGTCACCTTTCCACGTTTGATTGCTCCATATCCTATTGTTTCTCCTTTCTTGTTATTTCCAAACACTACTGGGGGACGCTCATACTGATGAAATCACAAAGAAGTTCATTATCTCTGGTCATGTGTCGTGAGCAACCACTATCCAAGTACCAAAGATCCTTATTCTTCTTTGCGGTTCCAGCCATAAAGCATAAGATCTGAAAAATAAACATTAAAGATTTTGGTCCCCCTTATTCTTTTGGGTCCTAGGGTTAGCAGCTTTTTGGGACCCACACCTGTTTGACCTTAGGATTTTTACGTCCCTTGGCATTGGGTGTGAACCTTAAAAGACAATGACCAGCACCATGACCATAATCAGCACACATAGCACAATGAATAAATCCAGGTTTTGGTTGCCGTTTTACAAACCCTTTACTGACCTTCGGTTTCTCATGTTTTACTGGGTCAGCGGTTTGGCTTTAACAAAGATTACCTTCTTGAGCTCAACCTTCCTCTTAGGTGCGGTTTTAGGGAAAATGATAGGAATTTCCTTAAACTGACTAGGAGCGGTTTCATCACTCAATACTTCCTTAGTTGCCTCAGCCGCTGTGGATTTCTCTTTCCACTTTGAATCTCTCCCAGTCTGGTTTTTAGGATACTCAAAGAAATAATTTTGCCTTTTAATTTCTTGTTTTGAGCCCTTTTTACCGGCATGATTAACCTTAGGAGTTTCTTTGGTTTGTTCAGTTGGTTTCACATTACCTTCGGCACAGAGACAAGGACACTTACACCCATCATCGGTTTTAAACCCCAATCCACTTTTATCCGAAGTAGGAATTTGTGAATTTAGGATTTGTTCCACGGTGACACCAGACTTAGTCCATACATCGGTCACTTTTTAAGGTCATCCCTTTGTACTGTAAGCTCATGGATTGGGGTGAGAAGTACCTCGGTTCTGTCCTTCAGTAGCGGTTTTCATCCACAATAGTAGATATCCCAGCAATTTGGAGCTTGAGGTTTTCAATTTCCTCCTTGTGGGATTTACATTCACGTTGGGATTCTTCAAGTTCCGCAGCCATTAGTTTATATGCCTTTTTAAGCACAGTGTGTTGTTGACATATAAAATTAGCACGTTCTAGTACCTGGTCATCATGGCTTTGGTCTGCTTGAACCTCAGGAGTGTAGTTTGGTGTTTTAGGAGCTTTGCTTAATCTAGCCTCAGAAGTCTTAGGTGAAACTGACTTCATTTGTTGATTTGGCAGTGGAAGGCTTTCGTCAATTTCAATTCTTTCTTCAAATCCCATGAGGCAGAGATTAGCAGTTTCTTCTTCATCACTTTCATCTGAGTCTGAACCCATCCATGTCAGCGGTTGATCTCCTTGGTCAGCTACCATTCCTCTTCTTTTCATGAACTTCTTCTTGAATGGTTTCTTTGATGGCGCGGCTTCATAACGCGGTTTGGGACAACTTGAAGCAAAGTGACCTGGCTGTCTGCAGTTATAACAGACCAAGTCATCCCTTGTCTTGGGATCTGCAGTTTTGTTGAATCTGGTTGGAGGGACAAACTTTGCTAGGCCTTTGGATGGAAATTGAGATCTATTGTTTTTCCTGAACTTGGTGTATTTCTTCACATACAAAGCAAATTCTTCATCATCCATTTAATCAAAATCAACTTGAGTAGAACTTGAGGATTGTGATACTACACTCTGAGCATAAGAACTTTGAGGAGGAGTGTAGGGTTGATGAGACTGCTGATAAGATTGATAAGGTTGAGGATATGGTTGATGTGATTGAGGATAGGATTGGTGAGACTGCTGGAATACTCAGGAGGTGCGGTTTGAGGATTGTATCTAGGAACATTTTGGTCAGGAGGAGCGGTTTGCAAGTGGAGGTGAGGAGCGGTTTGATGATGGTCTGGATTATAGACAGGAGATGAGGTATTGTTGAATGCAGCTAGAGAGAGTGTCTTAAATCTGCTTTCGGTTTCATGGACCTCTTCAAGCTTGAATTCAAAACCTTCAGCATGGCATACAAGTGTCGAAGATCAAGAGCTTCCAAGTCCTTGTTTTTTCAATGTTAGTAGTTTTGATCAGCCATTTTCTACCAAGTGCTTGCATGAATCTCATGTTCAAATCTGTATTAGAATAGACATGTCCAAGAGAAAAACACACATTAACAATATCAATAAACCTCTCATAACATTGTCTAAGAGATTCCTTAGGATCTTTAACAAAATAGTCAAAGAGTCTTCTCTGTTGATAGAGGAGGTTCTTCTTGGTATCTGAATCTCCTTCCAGAAAGTCAACTATAGCATCCCAGGTAGCCTTTGCGGTTGTGCAGTGATGCACCTTAGAATGAGTCCTCAAGTCAATAGCTGACACTAGCATGGACATAGATCTTCCATCAAAATCCACATTGATGCAGTCTGCATCAGTCCACTCACTTTCTAACTTCTTAACTTCAGCTTCTTCTCCTGCGGTTCCTGCACGTGGATTAGCTTTCATAGGAACATATGGTCCATCAGTAACCGCGGTCCACAGTCTACGATCATATGAAATCATGTGTTTCATCATCCTATCTTTCCAAAGATAAAACTATCTTCATCCAAAATCGGTAAGTGATTTGAGTTGGATGTCTGCATCATATGGGTGTTTGTGTTTGCCATTGGATCAGCACCCAAGCGGTTAAGCTTGTAAAAACAAGTTTGGTGGATATGCTCTGATACCACTTGTTGGTCCCAGAGGGCAACAAGGGTATAGAACCGCTAGAGGGGGGGTGAATAGTGGTCCAAAACTTTTTCCAAAATACCCTTAAAATCAACCAAGTACTTATCAGTTTGGCCAACTGCGGTTCAAAGCACAAGAACCGAACTGATAAAATGCACAGCGGAGTTTGTGGTTTGGCCAAATAGGATAGTTAAAGAGTTTGGGCGGTTTGACTCAGGTTGAAAAAACACTATGATGGAACTGAATTGTTAAACTTAAAGTTCAAAGGAAAACACAATTCATCTTTCAAGTCATTTCGTATATGGAGACAAGTTAAAGACCACAAAAAGGAAAGATAAATAACAAGACAGAAAATAAAGATCAAACACACAAATTGAAGAGGTTCGTTCTTAAATGAACTATGTCCTCTACCTAGATGGTTAGTCTAGGATTTTCTAATAGCTATGAGACTTGTATTAATTTAAAGGAGGTTTTACAAGATGAATCTAAACTCTAAACAATAAGTCTAACCTAAGCTATAATAACAACCAGTGTTTTCGAAGTATATAATCTATATGATCATATAAATCGGGTGATTGTGTGGAAAGAATTCAAATGCTCTAAGTATCTAAATGATGGTTGAGCAAATGGAAATCTTTCGGTGTAAAGACTGAGTATGAAAGGTTGTTAGGCTTGAAGCTTTGATGAAGAAATCTGGGTTTGCTAAGGAGATGGTTTGAAGATATGAATATCTGGGTTTGAATCTTCAAAGCAAACTTGAACACTTGGGAATAAATCTTTTGAACCTCAGCAACCTTCATTGTTAAGGAACGAAGGCTATTTATAGGCAATGCACCCTTGTGACCATTGGGTAAAGATTTGATTCAAATCTCCGGGTACAATTTGCTGTCGAAATCCCATTGGATGAGCTATCATTTTCGTCCTTTGTTTTGTCTTGTAGTCTTAGGTAGTTGTAGCACCACTACCTGACATCCGTCCTTTGTTGCAGAAAGGACTAACGGTAAACAACTCAAATTGCTTGGACAAGACCGACATTCCTTGCAGTAATTCCAAGTTAACTTAGAGTTGTTTTGACATGACATAATATCATTCCTTTATGGTTGAAGAGGGAATGTTTGTCTAAGGAATAAATGACATCTCTTTAATTCTTCAATAACTGCACTGCGGTTTCGTCCAGGCATAGGAGCGGTTTGAAGGATGAACTTGATGTGCGGTTTCATCAAAGCCACATACTGCGGTTTGATGAGGGACTTAGGGTTCCATGCTGGCGGCTCAAAGATGACGGCTTGAGACTCCAAACCGCGAGGAGTAAAACCGAACTATACTCAGCCTAGACAAACAAAAATCTAGAAATGGACTTATCTAAAAATTGAAGTAAAACTTCATTACATGCGGTCCTAAAGTCCATAAAGAGACACGTGGCATGGATCAATCAAATTAAGGTGGGTGTACTAACAATGAATCCTAACAATCACTTTGATTGGTCGTTTCAATAGACCATTCTTACTTGTTCCAGGTTAACTCGCACATTTAACACTATTACTCACGCCAACACAAGCATTGTACTATGCTTAATACTTTCACATAAATAGGCCGTCCCCAAAAGACGTAACTTTTACAAAAGATCGATTTACTAGATTTCTGGTCGTTCCAATAGACCAATTCTACTTAGGGAAGTCATTTTACTAGACTTTACTTATTCATCGCAGGTCGATTCACTAGACTTACTTTCATTCACATTTTGACCGTTTTACTAAGCCAATTACTTTTACTTTTGACCGTTTCAATAGGTCATTTATGCTTTCTTACTTGACCGCTTCAATAGGTCACTTTATTCTTTCTTAGTTGACCGCTTCAATAGGTCACTTTATTCTTTCTTACTTGACGGTCACTTTATTCTTTCTTACTTGACCGCTTCAATAGGTCACTTTATTCTTTCTTACCACCGCTTCAATAGGTCACTTTATTCTTGTTTCGATCGTTTTACTAGACCAAAACTAATTTCACTGGCCATTTCAATAAGCCAATTATACTTAAGGTCTTTTACTTAACCAATACTTCTTTGTTCTAGGTAGCTCACACGCTATAAACTTAAGAACAAAACAATTAACAAAGCCATTTTCTTAAATAAGTCATAAATTTTTATTACGAGGATCTTCTTGGAATAAAAGTCAACAAAACAAAATTCTAGTATTTTTCTATAAACTAGAACTAACTATCATTACTATGAAATAACTCATTGTTTCATTTTTCAATTATGAAACATCTTCCTAGGCCTTCCCCTAGGTTTTCCACTTAGCATTCTTGGCTCTTTCTTAGAACTTCTTGGCCTTCCTCTGGCCTTCGAACCAGTACCACTTCTGATTCTAGTTCTTCATCATCATCAATAATGATTGGGGCGGCTTTACTGCCCTCAAAGATAATATTTATTTCCTCGACCTCTTCTTCAGCTACCAAATTATCTTCCTTTGGCGCTTCATTGCCTACGGGGGTTGTTGGTTCTGACTCCCTAGCTCTTTCTTCCTTGAAGTCTTTCAATTCATAGTACCACTGGTAAGATCTTCTCTGGTTTCATGATAGTATTTCTCATTTTGATTCGTATTTCTTAACTTCTTCCAATTCCTTGCGAGTGTCTAGCAATGCCTTCCTTTCTCGCATCCACTTCCCTAGTGTAAAGCTTACTTTTGTCTTTTCAGCTTCCAAGTCTTCAGTTAACCTCTGAATCTTGAGTGTCTACCTCTGGATCACTATTTTCTTAATTGTTCTGTATTTCAAGTTCATCTTCATATTTCTTATAAGTCCGTCCAATCAAGACATAACCATTATCAGTACTATATACTTAAAGGTATATGACTATAATCATCAATTGCATAAGCAACTTAAAAGAAAGACATTCTAGTGTAACCCTTCAAGTTTCACTCCCAAAGTGTCACTTATATTCCTCATAACTCTCGAGGAATTCTTATCTTAGGTTCTTTCCTAAAATAGTAAGTTTCCATAATTAACTAGTTTGACTTTAAGCAATCTTAGTCTTCCTAAAACGCTCAAATCAAACCTATTCAATATCAGAGTTTCTATCCCTTTTAAGCTCTAATAACCAGGCTTTGATACCAACTGTAACGACCCAAACTTTCCAACAATAATAATAATATTCCATAACCAGGAAATCTCAAACGTCAACATAATTCAAATCCAACGTTAACATATAACGGCTAGTTTACTCTAACCATAATTCAAAACAAAGCGGAAGCATAACTGAAATTCAAATCTTAACGGCTAGTACAACCCACTAGCTCTTTAATATAAAACCAAAACCATTGTCTTAAAATCCTTCATCATGTCACGGACCGCCATGCTCTGCGATCTAACCTTTTCCACTACTTATTACCTAGGGAAAATAATATAAGAAAGGGGTGATCGAACAATGCTCAATAAGTTCATACGGGATCTCTCCGGGTACTAAGGAGAGATGACCGAAAGAACGGAGCCAAATAAATACTTTTCAACGGAAGGCTAGCATCGATAAACTTAAACTGTACACTTTCAAAAATACAGTTATCATACTTAAAAGAATCATGGCCTTATCACGAGTTCGTCAATTCCAGAGTTACAAACACCTTTTCAGGGTGTCGCACCTTTTCAAGGTGTTAAAAGAATAAGAGACCTTACACCTTTTCAGGGTGCTCTCTTATTATGATATACCATGATAATCAAACTACTTCATCAAGTAGCAATTTAAAAGTCTAAGTTCTTTTCAATCAAACTAGACTATCTTAATTAGTCCTTTTCAATCAGACTAATCTAACCGCACCTGTTTCAATTAGATACAGTTATAGTTCACATAGTAATCCAGGTACAAGAATACATAAGGCAATTTCAATTCGCTTGGATACCCATTGAACAACATACATCAAGGGTAAGATAATCAAAAGACATTATATCAACATCGGAGTTCAAATGCTACCGGCCATTAGTAGCTACTATTGAAAGAATTATGAGGATCCTACATTAAAGGATGAATCTCAAATACTTAAGGAACGTAATCCCTTACCTTAGCTTGCGTTAATCTTCTTAGCAATACCACGTGCACGAATCTAATCTTGCACAAAATATTCTTAGGACAAGTATTTATTATTTAGTTTCCGTCCCATACTTTATTTCACTTGATTAACCTTATGAGTTCATCTTCTTAAACTCCTTAAGGTTGATATCCGTTCTAGGGTCTCTCATATTACCCAATTGGATTTATACCCAAAATACCCTATTAGGTTTACCAAAATACCCCTAGGTTTTCATAGTTTCTATTCTCAAACATCATGTTTTAGTATTTAATTATCTACACTAAAACACTATTCACAACACTCAAATTCACTATTCACAGTACCTTCAAAACACACACTGTTTACACACACACACTCGAGCACACACACACACAGCACACACACACACTACACACAGGCACACGCTCACGATATCTCCATCATTCATCCTCTCCATTTCCATTCAATCAACCCTAGTTCATCTTTTAGGGTTAGGGTTTCTAATTCATATTCATGATTGACTAGTTTAGATTAAGACGGAGAAATCAAACGTAGATGGTAGGATTTTACCTTGCTCCGATCCCTCTTCTCTTTCTCTTCTTCCTTCTCTCTCTTTTTCTCTTCTTCCTGCGGCTCTCCCTCTCTCTGTCGCCGTTCTCTCTCTCTCTCTCTGTCCCGTTCTTTGTTTTCTTTTGCGGTGGAATAGTAATAATAGGGTTAGGGTTTAGAAAGTATTTATATTAAAAGGGTTTTCAATTCCCTAAATTAAAAAGGATTCCTTTTCCTTATTAATAATGAATTGGGCTTTTCTATTTTGACCCAATAACTAAACCCAATCTTTTTATTAATGGCTCGGCCCAAATAATAATTAAAGAGTTCAAAATAAAATAATAGGGGAAGATTTCGGGTTATTACACCCACAACCTCCCGATTACCACCCGGCATTAACTGTATCACCGGCGCACGACGGACTCCATTTCTGGCAGTTCACGATCGTCGGCTCTATCGCCGGCATGGTTGAACACATGGTCTACCTTCTCTCACCAGCCATCGCCCTATTATTTCTCCTTTGTCTCTCTCTTCGGTGCTCTCAACCCCGGTAATTCATTATCCCGTCACCGTCTCTCTCTAAAACACGCAAAAACACTCTCAAAATCCTCTCCAACACTAGCGTCCTATCTTCCCTCGCCACCGGCTGGCACTCCACATCCCATTCGTCTCCATCTCCATCTATTGTGTTCTCAACCCCGACCACTCATCATCACAGGGCCACACTTTCTCAGCCTTGTATTCCTCAATCTGAAGCCAAATTTAGATTTGGCGCTCACAGCTTTTTTGAGAAATTCAGATCTAGTCTCCTTTTAAGATCCTACGTTGTCATTGAGCTCATCTTCTCTAGTGGCATGCTTTATTTCTAAGAGCACTCCTTCTCGGGCAACACCGGCTATCAGCCAAAACAAGATATCCATATATCAGTCATTAATATGTCGAGTCAATGTGCGGCTCAGATAAGTTGATCTTCTAATCTAACAATCTCATTGTGATCGCATATATTGAACTTTGGAGGCTGTAAGCAAGTGACGTGTTGGAGCACCTATAGACGTGTTCAATTAAAACATATTGTGATCACATATATTGAATTTTGGAGGCTGTAAGCAAGTGACGTGTTGGAGCACCTATAGACGTGTTCAATTAAAACATGTTTTTCCTGATCGTTAAAACGTTTTTCTTTTGTGAAGAATAAATCTTAATAGAAAAGTTAAGTTTAAAAAAAAAACAGAAAATCCTAGAAACCTCAAAAATTCATTAGTCTTCCTCTACACCCCCGTCTCCCCCTTCCTCCACTACCGTCTTAGTTCTCTCCTCCCCCCTGATCTTCAAACCAATCCCCAATTTTCTGAGTAAAACCACATCCACCACACAAAAACGCTTCATCACCATTCTCTTTATTCTCGTAATCCAACCGCCAACTTCAAATCAGCAATCTTGTGTGTCGTTCACAATGCCAGTCATCTCCTCAGTTAACCACCTCCATATGATGCTTCACAGATTCTACCTCCATTTTCAGTGGTGCAAATCCCAAATATCCGTCTCCCACCAAGCCATCATAAACACCTGGTTTCCATCTCCGCAACCAACAATGCACAATTTCGGCTCCCAAGCTCACAACTCCAATATCCATGGTTGACGCCAATTTTTTTTCTGGCCTCTCAGTGATATTCACATGGATAATCTTTGGAGAATTATCGGATGAGTACAATAATGGTGGCGGAGTGGTGGTTGACTGGTTTGATGGCGGTGGCCAAACGAAAGTTAGTCATGAACTTAACTTTTGTAATATGCCCTTAGAATTTACTAACATGCCCCTTAAAGAGTCGTGTATGATACATGACTTTAATTCCATAAAAAACTAACATTTTGATATTTTTCCATTAATTTACAACAAAATTAAATATTAAGAATCGGGTTGGAATTGTTTCAATGTTGAAAACCTAATTGCAAAAGTAACACAAACATAACAAATTGCAATTTGCCTAACTTTTACTAACTACTATTTTTATTTTGCAAGTATATAATAAATAATTATATTAATTGTAAAAAAAATATCAATGTAATTTTTTTTAGAAATTTCACAATAAATTTATTAAAAAATATACCATCATTCCATGATAGAGGGACACGAAGAAGTTGTTGAAAAATGCGACAAAAACCATATTTTCATCACTGACCATTAGCCTTTTTGAAAATGTTCTCGTTGAACTCTTTGTTTTTTTACAAACTTCTCACTAAACTTTTAGTACATTTTTTCAAAATGTACTCATCCCCCTCAACAAATTTGCTTAAAATCTAACGAAATTTAGCCACGATCTAACGTGAATAATGTTCGTCATATTTTTAACTAATTTGTCGACTGTGATTTGGGGTTGTCAAAATTACGGTATTGTGGGTGGGTTTAATACTTTGAATCATTGGTGTTCTTCAGCA
>JAOWBW010000002.1:3907667-3958510 GCA_026119855.1 Campanula takesimana
TTGCTTTGAAGATATGGAGGCACTACTTGTATGGGTGACATGTCAGATCTACACGGATCATAATAGTCTTAAATACATATTCACCCAGAAGGAACTTATATGAGGCAAAGAATATGGTTGGAGTTGTTAAAGATAATGATTGTATGATTTTCTACACCCTAGGAAAGCTAATAAGGTGGCAGATGCGTTTGAGTAGGAAGAATCGCGGAACGTTATCAACGTTAATTTCTAAAGAGGAAAGTGCGTTGACCGCATCAAAATTTCAAGCATGGAAGTACAAGTTAAGGGTTATTTGGCTCAAATGAGTGTTCAGCCAACGCTTATGAATAGAATTAAAGATGCGCAAGGAATCGATGAGGAAGTATTGAAGGCACACGAGATTATTGCTAAAGGAAAATCAACAGACTTTCGTGTGGGAGAGGATGGAATCATGAGGTACCAATCAAGGATATGGGTGCCAGACAATGAGGATATTAAGAGAGAGACTCTGAAAGAAGCTCATTGTTCGAGATTTTCCGTACAAGGTTTCTGTACGAAAATGTACAGAAACTTAAGAGAATCGTTCTGGTGGAATAACATGAAAGGAGATGTAGCGGAATTTGTATCGAAATGTTTGGTGTGTGAAACAAGTGAAAAGTGAACACCAGAGACCGGCAGGATTATTGCAGTCGCTACCTATTCCAAAGTGGAAGTGGGAGCATATTGTTGGGTTTCGTTCAAACATGCGCAACGGAAATTAGCATTTAAAATTTTGAAACCCAAAGCCATGGATCCGTTCATATGATTAAATCAAATACAACATAAGAATAAAGAATAAACTAACCCTTGATGGCTATCAAATTCTCTTGGTCTTTGGTGGAGGTTTAAAGACTTGATCACGATCACAAAGCTTGAACACGAACTTTGAAGATGATGATTTCACCCTCTAGCGGTATCCACACTTCGAACGAATATCAAAGGAGCTTCTTTGATCTTGGTTGCTAGACCAAATTGTGAAACACTTTTTCACAATCAAAAGAACTATATGGAATTTATTTTGTGTATTATTTTGTTCCTCAACCAAGAATGTCTGGAACAAAATAAACCCTCTCTCAAACTCTTTGAGACTCACAAAATCATTAGCTTAGAGTGCTGGCCGAATTTGGTCTTTTATACACAAGTATGACCTATTCCAAATAGGAAACTTGTGTCAAAATCCGTCCAAAATTCGTTTCCTAATCAAATTAGGAATCTGCCACCCGACAGTACTGTGCGGGCGCCCAAAAATCTCTGTGCGGTCGCACAACTATCTGAAACAAAACTGGTACAAAATTGGGCTAAGTGTGCGGCCGCCCAGTCCATACTGTGCGGTCGCCCACTTTCCAGAAAGTTCAGAATTTCCAAAATTCCAATGTAGTCCTTTTAAAGATTCGTTCTATTGTGTGTGACCCTCTAGGATTATACTAAGTTGGCAATGGGTTCAAACATGAAACCATAAGATATGATTAGGTTCTAGCAAACCGTCATACCTACCCAATTAGTATAACTAGATACAATTTCGCATTCCTCTTAGAATATGTCATAATCCCTTTGTCCACGACGTCATTGAACACAAGTCATGGTCAAAGAGTCAACTTGTTTTTGTTCAATACTTTCTCGATTCCGAATATGTTGATAATCCAAATGACATTGATCCAATCAATTCATTTGAGTCCGGCCGAACATTCATCAACATCATTCCTACGAGAGGCCCAAGCTTGACATCTCTCCGAGGAGGGACAAATTCATTTAGCTTATTATTCTTCCCTACGTGAATCCGATTATGCCAATCATACCCTTTATAACTTCCCGGTTAAAGGTAGCGTTTGAATATGTCAAACATAATGTTCATCAAGTGGAAGACTATAATAACTTCATGTTTAAGGATTCAAATGACATAACTAATATGAGATATATGTATGACATAGACCATGACATAAATCTCATAAAGCGGGTCATGTCCAGTACCTTGTTCCAAACAAGTACCCATAAATCTAACATGATCATCCCATGATCATTTAGCCTTTATACTAGTGCTTAACAAGTACTAGGGACGGAGATTATTATAAGTAAACATGAACAACAATAATAATCAAAACATCTCTTTATTGATATGAAATAAATGATAACAATTACAACGTTTATTTAAACGTGCCTAGGGCACCACTACCAACACATATAGCCATGTATTTGGTAGTAGGGTTGCCAAAGACACTGAAGGGTCACAACGCAATTTGGGTTATTGTGGATAGACTTACGAAGTCAGCTCATTTTCTAGCAATCAAGGTGACAGATTCGTTGGATAAATTAGCCAAGTTATATGTTGATGAAATCGTGAGACTGCATGGAATACCCGTTTCGATAGTGTCCGATCGAGATACGAGGTTTACATCGAAATTCTGGAAGAGTTTACAACAAGCCTTGGGTACGGAGTTGACGATGAGTATAGCTTTTCACCCGCAGACAGATGGGCAGTCAGAAATGACTATCCAGACTCTAGAAGACATGTTGAGAGCTACGTCATTGGACTGGCAAGGAACGTGGGACGAGCATCTGACACTAGTAGAATTCGCGTACACTAATAGTTTTCATACTAGTATTGGGATGGCACCGTACGAGGCATTGTATGGAAGAAAGTGTAGATCACCTACTTGCTGGGATAAAGTTGGTGAAAGGAAGTTAACTGGATCGGAACTTGTCCAAGTGACCGCAGATAAGGTACAACAGATTCGTAAATGGTTGTGACCGCTCAGAGTAGACATAAGTCGTATGTTGATCGCCAAAGGCGCGATTTAGAGTTTCAATTGGGCGACCATGTATTCTTGAAGATTTCTCCAACGAAAGGAGTCATGAGGTTCGGTATTCGTGGGAAGTTAAGCCCAAGATATGTTGGACCGTTTGAGATTTTGGAACGAGTTGGGACGGTAGCTTATAAGTTAGCTTTACCGCTTGTGCTAGCTGGAGTGCACAAGGTGTTTCATGTGTCGATGCTAAGGAAGTACATTTTCGATCCGAGCCATGTGATCGAGTACAAGCAACTCAGAGTTCGTGCTGATTTAAGTTACGACGAGGAACCTGTGAAGATTGTAGATCGAAAAATCAAATTCTGAGGAAAAGAGTGATTCCTTATGTGAAAGTACAATGGAGCAACCATACGGAAAGAGAAGCTATGTGGGAGTTCGAGAGCGAGATGCGAGAGGCGTATCCCGCCCTGTTTTCTGATTAAGATACGTTTAGTTTGGAGGACCAAACTCTTTTAAGGAGGAAAGAATGTAATAACCGGCCCCTTCCCTAATTATTTTATTTTTGGGACTCTTTAATTATTAATTAGGCCGAGCCATTAATGAAAGAATTGGGTTTAGTTACTGGGTCAAAGTAGAAAAGCCCAAGTCTTTATTATAATTGGAAAATGAATCCTTTTAAGGTTAGGAGTTGAAAACCCTAACCTATATAAATACCTCTCTAGTTTAACCTAGCCTCTCTATTGTTAATAAAGAAAAGAAAATAACACAGAGAAAAAGAGAG
Source organism: Campanula takesimana (assembly GCA_026119855.1). NCBI lineage: Eukaryota > Viridiplantae > Streptophyta > Magnoliopsida > Asterales > Campanulaceae > Campanula > Campanula takesimana. The sequence continues at coordinate 3,911,211 of JAOWBW010000002.1, forward strand.
AGGGAGGCGGCGGCACAAGAAGCCGAGGAGGAGAGAGAGATCAGGAAAGAGAGAGAGAGAAAGAAAGGGAGAAAGAGAGGGTGAAAGATCAACCAAGAAGGTAAACCCCATCTCCATAAGCTTTTCTTTATCTCCATGGATTGATTATTAGAACACAATGATCAATGATTTAAAACCCTAAATATTATGATTAACTAGGGTTTGGTTGATTAGGGTTTAAGAGAAGAAGATGATGTGTGTGCATGTGTGTGCATGTGACAGTGTGTGTGTGTGATGTGTGTGTGTGCCAAGTGTGTGCAGTGTGTGTGTGTCGTGTGTGTTGGTGTGTGTGTTAGTGTGTGCATGCGTGTGTGTGTGTGTTTTGTGTGTGCTGGAAAAGGTGAAACAGTGTGTGTAATGGTATTTTGGAAAATAGTATTGGGAATTGAAGGTGGAAAACCCTAATAGTGTTATGGTGAAACCCTAGGGGTATTTTGGGTAAACTTAAAAGGGTAATTTGGGTATAAACCTAATGGGGTAATATGAGAAACCCTAGAATGAATAGTTAACCTTAGAAAGGAGTTAAAGAGAATAACTCATAGGTTAATAATAAGAGAAGTAAAGTATAATGGGGACGAAAGTAAAATAGTGTTTACTTACGTCTAAAGAAAGTTATGTTGCATGATTGTAGATTCGTGCGCGTGGTATTGCAAAGGAAATTAAGCAAGCCAAGGTAAGGGATTACGTTTCTAAGTCTTTTTGAGATTCATCATTTGAAATAGGATCCTCATTATTCTTTCTAAGTCTAGCTACCAAGTAGGTATGGCCAAAATCGGTTCCGGGCCCGGTTCCGGTTCCGGTTTGGCACAATCCGGTTCCGGTTCGGTTCCGGTCCCCCCCTTTAAAATTACTGAAAAACATGGGATTTTCGGTCCGGTTCGCCATTTATGTGAACCTGAACCGGCCCGGATAACTTACGGTTCCGGTTACTCCGGTTCCGGTCCGGTTTTTCGGTTCCGGTCCGGTTTGGCCATCCCTACTACCAAGTGGCCGGTAGTATTTGAACTCTTATGACATGGAACGTCTTTTGGATTGATCTTACCATTGATGTGTATTGTTCAATGGGTATCTAAAGTGATTGAATTGTGTTATGTGTTCTCGTACCTTTGAACACTTGAATGAATGTTACTGTATCTAATTGAAACATGTGTAGTTAGCTTTGTCTGATTGAAAAGGACTTAGCATGAATTAGTCTGATTGAAAAAGACTAAATGAAATTGTCTAGTTTGATAAAAAGAACTTAGACACTTTGTGCTACTTAATGAAGTAGTTTAATGATCATGATCTAATTTAATAAGGGAGTACCCTGAAAAAGGTGTAAGGTCTCTTATTCACTTGACACCCTGAAAAGTTGTATTGTTACTATGAAATTGACGAACTTGTGATAGTACCACAACTGCTTTAAGTATTATAACTGTATATTGAGATATATACAGTTAAGTTATTGATGATTAGTTTTTCATTGAAAAGTATTTGTTTGGCTCCGTTCTTTCGGTCATCTCTTAGTACCTGGAGAGATCCCGTATGAACTTACTGAGCATTGTTCGCTCACCCCTTCTTTATATATTTCCCGGGTAAAGAGTAGGAGAAAGAATAGTCGTGAAAATGGCGGCGCAGTTAAGAAGACTGAAGTTATTACTTTAATGTTTTAGTTAAGCTAGTGGGATGTACTAGCCGTTATGTTTGAAGAACAGTTATGCTTCCCCGTTATTTTGAATTGTGGTTAGAGGATACTAGCCGTTACATTTGACCGTTGGATTTTGAATTATATTTGACGTTTGGGATTTCCCTGGTTTTGGGATAGTTATTATTTAAATTAAAGACTATTTATATTATTGGAAAGTTTGGGTCGTTACCTAAAGTGTTTCTCAGTTTGCGATAAGTTTTGAGATAAGGTGTTCTTTTCATCGATTGATTGATCGATCCATCCATCCAGTTGCTTAACGAAAGCTTATTGTTCTTATTTTGAATCACTAGTTCATTATCATGATATTATGGCATAAAACATGAAACACGACGAAAAAAAGTAGGCAGAAATCTTTTTCTTGTGAGTTGACATGTAGGGTTTGGGTGAGCATGTAGCACCCTCAAGGAACTAAAAGGATCTTAGTTCAATGTTTCAAGTAGTTGCATTATAGTGGACCTAAAACTACTTTTAGCTTGGGTGTCCTACTTCATTAAGGCCTTCCATTTTATTTTTTTATTTTTTTTGATGTCGCTTGCGCCATACTAATCCTGGGGATAGTAGTTCCGGTCCATCATTGCTACTACCAGCTAAATCGCGGGATGTTAAGGTCTTCCATTACTATGTGTGTGTGTGTGTGTGTTTGAATTATATACTACCCCCTTCTCAAAATGAATGTCCAAAAAACACTTTCGAATTTGCTGTTGATCAAGAACAAATTTGATTTTTTTGGACTTTCATATTGAGACGAAGGGAGTACATGTTTGATTGTTGAAGATTTATGACTAGCACAGTTGTCTTTACAGAAAATTAGATGGTCCCTAACTGCAGTTAATGATAGCTCCCTTTGAGTCCACAACAGTGAATTTGTGGTCTTCATTTGAAGCTTGTTTATTGTGAGTATTTGTAAATGGTCCCCAGATCATGATCAAGTAACTATGAACCAAACTTTTATCTGTTCCTTGATAATGTAGTTTTTGTTTTCCCTGTAAATGATTGTAGAGTTAGTCAAATTTCGCGGTACACTTTTCGGGATTGATTTTTATCCCTTTCCTCCTTTTTTTGGTCTTAGTTTTAACCTTGACCAGATTTTAGTAACCAGTATAGCAAACAACTATGTTGAGGGATTTGAGGGGTGTTGTGTGAGTGTGTGTGTGTGTGTGTGTGTTTTCTAGTGGTGTGGTGGTGGGGAGGGGCGTAAAATCTTACTCCCTCCGTCCCAGAATGATGTTCCCATTTTTTTCGTTGTTACTACAAATGAAATTTGAACAATAATTTTAGGTTAATTTCATCATTAAAATGAAAATATAGAACTTGTTGATAGTATTGTTGATGTTGTATCATAACAAATTTTAGACTTTCATTAGTATAATAAAACCAACCTAAAGTTATTTGCTCAAATTTTAGATTTTCATAATAACGACAAAAAAAAAGTGGGAACATCATGTTGGGACGGAGGGAGTACATGTTTATCTTCTTGTGACCACTACTGCTATTTGATTCTGCATTTGACTGTTGTCTCCAGTTTTGGATTGATCAAGAGCTAAAGATTGGAGCTCTGTGAAACTGCAATACAGAATTTTAACGATTTGGTCAACGGTCAAATCGCATAAATTATTGACCGCCTTACACATGACAGTAATGTAGCAGATAATCTTGAATCTTGAATTACATGAATCCGTTAATCATGAAGGGCCATCCATTTGCAAACATGTGAAGCTCCATCATTCATTTTCTTGATCAAGTTTTTTTTTTTTTGGCATTGTCTTCGACAGATGCCATTCATATCAAGCATGATATATATGCCATTATTATTGTTACGTATTTATTCGTTTCTTTTTTTGGTGTGAAAGCAGGAAGATGGAAGGACCACAAAAACAGTACCGCGGTTTTGATATTTGACCCATAAATATACCCAAAAAAAAAAAAAAAGAAGTTGTTTCATCACTGCCATAGATAACATGGGCAGAGAGATACAGAAAATTTAGTTTTTTCTGACAACATTGAAAGGGATATTCTGGAAAGAAAATTGATGAAGAGATGAAGACAGATCAGTAATAGAAGGGTCTGTCCCAGTTTTTTTTTTTGCCCCCACACCAATTATATATGATGATGATGATGATTCAGAAAGTAAACCCCAGGTGTGCTTCTTTTTTTCTTTTGTTTTTGTTTAAGTCTCAAACTTTTTTCGATTTCTTGCCTTTGTTTTTGTGTGGCCATTTTTTTCTTTCTCTTTCTGCATAATTTGCTAAGTAAGATTCTCTTCCCAAGGGGGGACCGGGACGGACAATACTTAACTTAGATATTTAGTAACCCGGAGGTCACACGTTCAATTGTAGATATAAACGCATACATATAGACTTGGAAATGGGGGTAAGTAGTGCATTGACCATATGGTACAAGTAAAAACTTCGTTACGCAAGAGTAAGGATGTAAATTACAACACTGTAACGCGGTTGTAGTAGTTCTTGCTGTGTTAATTTTCTATTCTGTGGGTTAAAAAATGTAGCTTTTGAGCATAATAAGATAGTTTCTCTTTTCCCCACCAAAGCAAAAGCGAGTACATTACCCTACCCAATGTGTGTATCATCATTCTTACAAAATACTCCAAGATTATAACTTTAGTTTTATTTATGTCTTCTTAGTAGGAAATGTTAAGGTACGACGGAGGTCCATAGAGTAGCGTGGTGATCATGTCAGATACTATACATTCCAAAACTAGCTGAATAATAAGTCAGAAACTTAACGGAATGAGATGGAAACTAACAGAAACTGACCGAAAAGCAATAAAAAGAGGACCAATTATGAGATGGGCGGTTCAAAATGGAGTGTCTACGACTACAAGTACAACACATCAATGTATATCAATGTATGTGTAGTTGACTAGAAAATCGTAGTAGTTCTTGACCACCACGTCACTACTTATGTGGTTTTCTGATACCGATAGATTCGCCCTATCTAAGTTACATGGAAGGCTTTCTAAAATTCAGCATAATCAAAGTAGCTAATTTTATAAAAAAAAACACCCCCTCTGCCTTTTGATTCTGGACCACTATCTGCGCCTGTAGTTGTGTAGTTATACTAAGTACTTGTGACAAGTTGTTACTATTTTTTATGTGAAGATTGTACCCTTTTAGCAAAATAAGATAGTTTCGCCTTTTCCCCACGCAAAGCAAGAAATTCGCCTTGCTAAATACTCCAAGATTCTACGTACGTATATCAAAAAAAAAAAAAAACTCGGGTTTATGCGAAATAGGAAATGTTTAGGTAAGAATAAGCCCCACCATACCCCCACCATACCACGGTATGTTATGCCGAGTGATATGATATAGGGTTAGGAAGGGCGTGCACTCGCACGTGATTGTTCAGATTGTACAACAGAAGTCGAAATCCTAATCGTTTGATTATTAGTAAGGGTATAATTGTCTTTTAACCACTACCCTCCCACTAACAGGGGCCATGCAATCGTGAGAGATGTAATCTGAACCGTTGAGCATTTGGCCTTCAGTGCAGTTGAACAGCATAGGCCTCAAATTCGTACATTTAAGGATAAAAATAGGATCAATAGTTGTGGGGTGTGTGTTCCTGGAACCACCCTGGTGTCTCCTTGGAGACAATGGTTAGACAATAGTTGATACTCCCCAGTCCCCCTTAGTACATGTTATCTAGTGGTTGAAGTTTTTATTATTTCTAAGTTATCATTTTAACATATGCTTCTAAATTACTCTCTTGTTGTTTGGCTGTATTTATTGTAGCAGCTGGCATTTAGAATCTCAGATGCCCGATCTTGTCTGTACCGGCCGGATTTTTACCTCTTCTATCCTAAGGTAAAATTTTGTTCGTTGTAAGACTGTGTATAAACCTTAAAAAGTTTGACAAATCAACTGCGATACAACACGTATTATTATGGGACGGAGGGAGTATCTAGTCATGGATTTGGCATACTGTGTGGTTCAAGAAATCTAAGAATTAGTTACTTTATTGCTTCTGAAGAAATTTAGGAGAGGCATATCTTATAATTTAATTTATTCTCCCTAATTTTGGTACTTGAGCTGAGTTAATCTCAAGTTGTATTATTAAAATGTTGTAAAACAAAAAATATTCCATGTGATGGGTGGCACTGGCAGAGTGAAAAATATAATCATGTCTTTTTATTATTTTAGCCTTTTAAGGTTTGGACAAAATACACAACTAGTCCTTGTAGTTTACCGTCATCACGTAAATGGTCCCTAAATTCCAGTTTTGCATATTTGGTAACCTCAAATAAAAGGGTCATCATTCCAAGCCTTGAATTTGAAATTAGAAGAGTAAATTGAATAATGTGGTTCGGAATTTACTCTACCTAAGTTAAATTCACACCGCATTTATGAAATCGCTCATTTCAAATAGCTAGCGAGCTAAATATAACTTCATTTGACTTGTCAGAATCCTTAGTAAAATCTTATCGGATTCAACAATGTCTGAAAGATGTTTAAGGTAAAAGAACGATTACACAGCTATGTAAATGTAAACACACAATTATAACGATGAATTTCAAATGTTGATAAAGAAAAGAATAGGTAAGATGAATTAGAGAAAGAGGTCGATGGTGTTGATCATATGGCTATGACAGTATGGGATGCACATGTGCTGGGGGGACACAAATTTGAACCATTATAAGATTGATGAAATTATAGAGGATTGAAATGCCTCATGAAAAATTGAGAGGAAACATGAGGAGGAAGGAGGTCCTGTATGTGTGTTGGGGTGGATGAGGGATATGGCCAGTAATATCAGACTGCATGACAGTCTTTTTATCAGTCGTTGGATTAATTTCGAAGGAGTTGATCATTTTTCCCTTTACATCGACTAACATGTATCGTTTATTTGATTTGATGAATATCGAGTTTGAGTTGTCCTCATTCAAATAAACTGTAGTCAGATGACATGCGAACCTAATAAACGCAGAGGGGTCCTATTGGGTGTAAATTAGTAGTGGTTGAATGAGGTGTTTCCCAACTGGAGGTTGGTGATCTTCTCCATTTGAAATTTGAAAAATCTTTTCAATTAAAGAAAAAATGGCCAGTTGTTTCTTTTCTCTTTCATTAAATACACTTTATTTGTCCATCATCCATAAATGAGCAAAGTCTTAGCTCATCCTTTTAATTATCTTAAGAAATCTCACCAATTATGCATATAGTCTTATTATATATAAAAGAAAAGGGTTTTGTTTTTGTTAGAGACAACCCTATGGTCTAGGATGGCCAAAACCGGTTCCGGGTCCGGTTCCGGTTCGGAACCGCCGTTTCCGGTTCGGCAAAAGGGTGACCCTGAACCGGCCCGCGCTTACCCCGGTTCCGGTTCTGGTTTGGCACAATCCGGTTCCGGTTCGGTACGGTTCCGGTCCGGTTCCGGTCTCCCCCTTTAAAATTATTGAAAACCAAGGGATTTCGGTCTGGTTACGGTTCCGGTTCCGGTCCGGCATATATGTGACCCTGAACCGGCCCGGATGCCTTGCGGTTCCGGTTCGTCCGGTTCCGGTTTCCTCCCCGGTTTGCTCCGGTTCCGGGCTTTTCCGGTCCAGTTTTCCAGTTCCGGTCCGGTTCGGTTTGGCCATCCCTACTATGGTCTAGGCAAATGTATATGATTGCTTCTTCACTCAAATAATTCCCTAGTTGTTGAGGAGGCAGAGGGAGAGGGCGAGGCGAATGGTCAAAGTAGTCAATTGTGTTTTGATACGACCGTAATGGGATGTTGATGTGACATTAAAAAATAGTGGATTCGGATTATGCAACTGCAACATTCCCTCAAATAATTCCCTAGTTGTCGAGGAGGGAGAGGGAGGGGCGAATGGTCAAGGTAGTCAATCATGTTTTGATAAGACCTTAGTGGGAAGTTGATGATGACATGAGGAATGAGTAGATTCAGTTACAATGTCATTTAACTTTAACGAGATCTTAATTATTTCTGAAACGACAATTATGGGATGTTGATGATGACATTAAAAATTAGTGAATTCGGTTACCTGATGCAATACGGAAATATAATTATATTAAATATTATAATTATGTTGGTATTTTATTATTAGTTTAAGTTTAATTATTATTTTTATTAGTATTTTCGTCATTAATTTTGGGAGATCATTTAAAGTAGGTTTTAGAGTAGGGTTAGAAGTTATTTTGCTATTTTTAAGTCCTACTCCCTCCGGTCCAAAATAACTGTCATTTTTGAGCTAAATGTCCTTCTTACCCTTGCCTTGAAACTTGTTTTGCTTTATTAATTGTCTTAGTTGTGAGACATTAGTGTAGTAATTATGCATATTTAATAGGGGTAAAGATGACACTTTTATCACTAAATCATGATATTAATTGCTTTCCTTAAGAATTGTGCAAAAGCAAAAAAAGACAGTTATTTTGGACCGGATGGAGTATTATGTTACTATATAGGTTAGAAGTAATTCTAGAAGGTTTAGTATTAATTTTCAAGTTTTATGGGCACAATAAAATAGGCCTAACATTGTATTCCGAAAATTAGATTATTCTCAATAAAAATTGAATTGCTTAGCAATTATTTATCCCTCTTTCACCTCCTTTATTTCTTATTCAAGAATTTCATTGAAATTCTTCTTGGGAATTATATTCCATGCAGATTAATTGATTTCGATCAATTAATAGTTATTATTCCGCTGCATCTTTACATCAGTTGGTATCAGAGAAGGACGATCCTTGGACGATGACTACCGATGGAGGAAACAACGAGGGCATTCAAGCTGCCATTGCTAGAATCAATGCTTTGACGCGTCGGTTGGAGCAACAATCAATGCAACACGCTAAGCTTTTGACGACGGTTGGGCGACTAGCAGTTGATGGTGGAGATGTCAACCCCGGAAACCGAAACGGCGCGCGTGAGGAAAATCTCCATCACGTTCATCCGTACGGTAGGGTTAATTACTCTTAGAATTAGAGATGGGGTAAGAAGAAGCGAGAGGCTCGAGTGTTAGCATGGGCTGGACTGGGTCGGCAATGGACTATGTTGGAGGTTCCACCTTAAAACCAATTGGTGATAAGGGGAGTAACTCCTCAAGTCTATATACCGGTCCATGTTTCTCTCTTTAGAAGATGTGGGATAATTGTCTCTTACACGCCCCCTCACGTGTAGCCGGGCTTTGCCAAGGCATACAACTTGGACTTGTGAATCGGGTGGCGCGGAGCAGAATCGTGGGTCGTTGGGCCTGCACGTGTCCCATGTAGAAGCAGCGGAAGTCAGGCCACCATAGATCGGTGGCTCTGATACCATCTTAGAATTAGAGATGGGGTAAGAAGAAGCGAGAGGCCCGAGTGTTAGCATGGGCTGGACTGGGCCGGCAATGGACTATGTTGGAGGTTCCACCTTAAAACCAATTGGTGATAAGGGGAGTAACTCCTCAAGTCTATATACCGGTCCATGTTTCTCTCTTTAGAAGATGTGGGATAATTGTCTCTTACAATTACAATACTCATGATGAGGGGGTCATGGGAGCACCTCCACGCCCTCCAATTCGGGCAGTTATTCTATCCTCCAATGACGAAAAATACAGTGTACAAGTCATTCTCGATTCTTTGAAAAACAACAATCGTTTGGATAATGCTAGATTCATGGTTGAGCATGCTCGCTACATGCAAAAATCTGAATCTATAAATTTCAAATTTTGGGTTGCACAAGAAATTTGGTGGACTAAAGAGGTTCGTGAATTGGAAGCACCAATACCTTTAATTGAAGATGAACCTGAAGAATGTGTGATAGAGTCCTTGGAAGAGCCTTCAGAGGATCCACTTTTTGAAGTGGTGGTGACGGCAGATTGTGAGGTTCGGTGTTTGGATGAGCAAGAGGTAGGAAGCACAATGAAGTCCCATAGCCCAGCACTGTTTCACCCGGAAACAGACCTGCACTTCACCGACCCAGATCAGGTCCGGCCGGACCAACGGCATGACCCGCCCGGACCAATGGGCAGGGTCCGACCGCACCTTACCAGCTACCCGTCCGGACCTGAACAACTTTGGTCTCCGCAAGTCAACTCCTGGGCTGATCACATTGATGTTGTCACAAGAAATTATACAGCCGGTGGTGTTGCAAGTTTGTCTTATTTCTTACCTTATGCATCAGTGCATGATTTTTTGCGGCTCGGGAAAGCGTATGTTTATTCCAAGTATTTATTCAAGTGGAGTGGACGCCTTCAAATGTCAAGCACGAACTCGAGGACAAGTTCGTTTGAAGTGGTGGTGAATGATGCAATACGGAAATATAATTATATTAAATATTATAATTATGTTGGTATTTTATTATTAGTTTAAGTTTAATTAGTATTTTTATTAGTATTTTCGTCATTAATTTTGGGAGATCGTAGGTTTTAGAGTAGGATTAGAAGTTATTTTGCTATTTTTAAGTCCTATTATGTTACTATATAGGTTAGGAGTAATTCTAGAAGGTTTAAGATTGTTTTTCAAGTTTTATGGGCACTATAAAATAGGTCTAACATTGTATTCCGAAAATTAGATTATTCTCAATAAAAATTGAATTGCTTAGCAATTATTTATCCCACTTTCACCTCTTTTATTTCTTATTCAAGAATTTCATTGAAATTCTTCTTGTGTGAATTTTATTCCTTGCAGATTAATTGATTTCGATCAATTAATAGTTATTATTCCGCTGCGTCTTTACATCATTACCACATTATGCAACTGCAACATTCCCTCAAATAATTCCCTAGTTGTTAAGGAGGGAGAGGGAGGGGCGAATGGTCAAGGTAGTCAATCATATTTTGATAAGACCGTAGTGGGACGTTGATGATGACATTAGGAATGAGTGGATTCAGTTACAATGTCATTTAACTTTAACGATATCTTAATTATTTCTGAAACGACAATTATGGGATGTTGATGATGACATTAAAAATTAGTGGATTTAGTTACCACATTATGCAACTGCAACATTCCCTCAAATAATTCCCTAGTTGTTGAGGAAGGGGAGGGAGAGGGAGGGGCGAATGGTCAAGGTAGTCAATCGTGTTTTGATATGACCGTAGTGGGAAGTTGATGATGACATTAGGAATGAGTAGATTCAGTTACAATGTCATTTAACTTTAACAAGATCTTAATTATTTCTGAAACGACAATTATATATGTGGACAGTTGAAGAAAATATTTGTTTCTTTCGTCAACGACAAACGTATACGCAAAATTACGAGTATGACTAATCCTTGTACAATTATTAGGTAATTGTCTTGTGGGAGGGGATGCGAGCCATGCGGGGGATTATCTCTCGATGTTACCATAATGGATCATTGATACCATTAGAACGCTTTTGGGAAATGGTAACATGGCTACAAGTCTATAAAGAAGCAAGAGACTAGTAGAGGAATGTGGGATTGCTTTCCTATTTGGGTTGGGATCTATGTCAATTCCTTTATTTTTAGCTAATTGTTTTATTTAGTGTCCACATTTTCCTTTTTCTTTCAATACTCTTTTGATACGATTCGGCTGTTTAATATAATGTTCTATACTACTTTTATGTATCAGTATTATAAGTGATCTGACGGTTATAAACGACAACATAATGATGTAAGTCGTACTGATTTATTGACTTTGCACTAGTGACACTTTAACATCTTTTATAATTGACAAAATAGTCTTGCTATAAACTATTGAAAGAGGCAATAAAAAAATTGACATCAATATTAATCTGCGGCTGAGATATGTTGTTTTCTATTTAAATATAGGACTTACTAAGTTTAAACCTTCTTGATATTGTTGCAGAGAGATAGTCTATGTTCTTTGGGTATACAAGCGCACACTATTATACTACATTTGTTGCAAAATAAATGTCTAATTTGTTTTATATATTTGTTCTTAAAAAAAACATATTTAATTTTTTAAAAAAAATATTTCTCTTAGGGACGGAAATAGTAACTGATAATACGGGATATATTCGTACTTTTTATGTTAGAGAGGCTATTGCCACTACAACTTTTGCTTATCCACTACATTCATTTAAGTTTTAATAAATAAATCAATATTTTGACCCAATTGCCCCTCCCCTCAATTCATCTTACCTTAAATTACCCCTCAATTCATCTTACCTTAAATTAAAAGCACTTTCCAAAATTAACATTTGTTCTATAATTCTGTAATAATACTATTTTATGGGATTCCAAATTCAATTAATATTTTTTTTTGATTAAGAAATATAAACCATTTTATCCACAAAAATAAAATAAATATTAGTGGCTAAAAGAAACAAGTGCACATGGGAGTATTTGTTTTTAATTTTTTTTCCTTATAACCCACATGGAATACTTGCGTTCTATGGTTTCAAAATAACAACCATAGAATATTAAAAATTAATTTTGTGTTTAAGATTGAATTATATTTAAAGTATATAAACAATACAACTTAATTTAATTCAAGCTTTTTTTTCTCCTTGAAAGAAACTAAAGAAACTTATGAAAAAAATGCTACTCCCTTCGTCTTAAATTAAATTTATCTATTTTATTTAAAAATATTTTTTATTAGGAAATTAAATGGTAAAACTATCTTAATAGTCTTGTTTCACACTATTTTTATATTTTCAAGTATATAATAAATTTCAAGAAATCGATGAAAAATATTTAAAGATAAAATTATTTTTTAGAAAATTAAACATTCATTCCTTACAAAAACAAACATTAATATAATATAAATTTTTGTAAAAAGTAAATACTTATTTTGAGACGGATGAATATCTAATATACAATATTAATATTAGCGTGAAGGTAAGAAAAGCAAACAAAACTATAAATATAACAACCCAGATAGGGGGATGGAATTAAGTTTTTTATTTATTTTTTACAGTGAGTGGTTCACATTTCAATTATTCAAAGGTGAGTATCGAAACAGCAAGTCATCACCATAATTAACTCAATGAGATATTAATCATGTAGTGTAAAAGTAAATAATATAGCGAAAATAATACCTTTCAAATAGTTAAAATGGATTTAAAGGGCAATTATGTCAAAACATTTTTTTTTCAAAACTCTTATATATGTAGTGGATAAGCAAATTATGTAGTGGCAATAGCCACTCCCTTTGTGTTAATAATGATGTAAAAAAGCATATCTCAATCTAGGTCTGGCAATAGTGCGGGTTGGGTCGGGTCGGGTCGGGTTGTGGCGGGTTAACGTGTTGAAACGGGTCAACCCGTTATAACGTGTTTAAGTTGCCGGGTCAAATGGGTTGGGTTGGCGGGTTGAAACGGGTCGACCCGTTTATTTTTTCAGCCGGGGTGCCTTAAATTTATTAATTCTACTTATTTGTGTTAAAACGGGTTGGGTTGTGTCAAGTCGACCCGTTAAGCTTAACGGGTTGAGACGGGCAACCCGTTTCAACCCGCTAACTTAAATGGGTTGGGTCGTGTCGGGTAATAATGGGTTGGGTTGGGTCGGGTCAGGTCAGGTCAGGTAATAATGGGTTGGGTTGTGCGGGTTAATGGGTAATGGGTCAAAATTGTCAGGCCTATCTCAATCACTTGTGCTCCGAATTTTATGGCATTCCATTGATGCAATGGAAGATAATTCCTTTACACTAAATTAAATGGACAACCTTTATTAGCGAGGATGTGAGAGAGAAAAAGCAATCAATTTTTTAAAAATAATACAAAAACGGTCAATTATTGAATAGTCATGCAATTCGATGTCATGAACGCGAATAGTTAAATCCATCCTTAATATATTTATTTTTCCTTTATAATAGTAGCTTACGAGTGTGTTTTGGGGGAAACTAGTTCCTCCATAAGTTATAAAAAAGTCATGTTTCTAACCCTTAAATCCTAAATCCTAAATCCTAAACCCTAAACTTTAAAACCTAAACACTAAACACTAAACACTAAACCTATAAAAACATGATTTTTTATAACTTATGGATAAACTAGTTTCTCCCAAAATTTTCTCAAACATTAATTAAGAACCAAAATAGCATGGCGTCGGTTATGTTAATTATCACAGTGCCTCTCAACTAATGTCATATTTGAGTTTTCATATCTATATTTTCTACTAATTATAATTTATTCAAGTGACTCGATACATGTTATTCACCGTTCTATAATATACGTCATTTTTATTTTTGTATAATAGTAAAAATAAATAAATTTAGCATTTATTTTGAAAATGAGACAACATATCTGAAAAATTCACTCCTCCTACCTCTATTCCCTACCTATAATCACTCCATGCATATATTAAAAGATTCAACCATAGATATAAATGGTGGCATCACATCACAACCCACAAACAATGGTTAGCTTGCTAGTCTCAAGCCACCCTTCTCTCATTGATCACATGACAAATACATCCCTACCACCATCACCCTCAAACAACCATCCCTCCCACCCCACCCCCCTCCTCCTTAAATATCTATTTATGCATCTTATTGATTGAATAAAGCAATCATTAACCCATATCAAATCAGTCCAACTATATATCCTTGAAAAAATATTAATTAAGACAAATAGTATTACAAATCCATCAACTTTGGAGTGACATAAAAATAAAGATGGTTAAAAGATTGTTTTGCTTTATCTTGTTGCATGTGGTTTTCCAAAGTGGGATTAGATTTGATGCTCCATATATGTGACACTTAAGAACTTGTTAATTTTGACTTTTCAACAAGATGGATGGTTTTTGGGGAGAGATTATGATTGGTAGTAAAGTAGGGTTTGGAGGACCCCTAACATGTGATAGGGCTAATTAAAATAAGAAGGTTAATGTAATGCGTACACATGGCTAACCGACTACAAGAGATGGTCTTGGTCTCACAAAGAGGTGACACCATTATTTTTTTGAAGTAGGTGATTTTGATTTGATTTTTTCGCCATATTTGGGAGTGATTTTGTTTATATGTAAAATGTTTCAAATTTAATTGAATTGGTTTAGATATCATAGATAATATCTTGCACTAGTATCCTCTCTCCATGTGAAAATAAGTGTAATATTTGAATAAGTATTAAAATTCTAGCCAAGATTTAAATATGTAACTATATATATATAAACAAGTAAAACACATTTTATTTATTCTTGAATGCGAAAAATTGAGCAAGCAGGAATTTAGCAGGATGGATGGAGATGGCACTACTAAGATAATGTAAAATGGCAACGAAAAAGGCGACGACTTTGTCCGTCGCAATTAAAAATGGACAAGGAAAAAAATAAGGACAACTAAGTTGTTGCTAAATTTGTCAAGAGATTGGAAGCGACTTAGTTGTCGCTTATTTAAATTAGGTCGTCGCGAAATTGTAACTAACATTGTCTTTGTCTAATTGGGAAAATGGATTTAAATTGGGAACGACTAAATCGGCGCCAACTAACAAGTGACTGCAAACTACGACTTTCTATTATCATAGTTATATGTAGGGCTGTAAACGAGCTAAGTCGAGTTTTGGGGTGTCAAGCTCGAACTCGTTTACAACTTATCGAGCTCGAGCTTTTCTCAAGCTCTAGCTCGAGCTCACTTCTTTGTTCGAACTCGAGTCAAATCGAGCTCGCGAGCTGTTCCCGAACAACTCGAGCTACTATCAAACTCGAGTTTTAACGAGCCGAGCTCGAGCTTAGGCTTTTTTTCCTGTAAAAATGTGTTCTTAACGAGATTATCGAGTCGAGTTCGAGATGGTCAAAAATAAAAATTCAAGTTTAACGAGATTATTGAACCGAACTTAAGCTTTTAACAAGCTAAACGAGCCGAACACGGTCGGCTCGATAATGAAACGAGCTTGACAATCGGTTCGAGCTCGAATCCAATTACAACTCGAGCTCAATTAAGATTAAGATTTCACGAGCCGAGCCTAAAACGAGCTCGAGCCAGCTCGAATCGTATAATAACCCTAGTGATATGTAATTGTATACTTACTGCAAACTACAACTTTCTATTATCATAATGATATGTGGTTGCTAACTACAAATGAATGTTGAAATAAAATAACGGATTTTCTAACCTATGCCCTAAGGCCATAGGATAAGCATGATAATTATGGTAATGCTATCAATTTTTATCTAAGTAAATTACGTGAACTTCTATTCAAACAATGTTTACCATTATTTCCTCCTAAACTTAAGGCTTTTACCACAAAAAACTGATTTAATATTATTTCTCCTCGTTCATGTAAAAAAAAAACATTATCTCTTTTCGCTCTTTTTTCAACTCAAATAATTATACAAACGATTTCTCTTCAGAAAATTGTCCCTGCTTATTTTTCTTTTATAAATTCGTATCCATTTTATAGATTTTAACTACTTAGCTCTCCCACTTTCACAATTCAACACTAATTTTTAATTTGTCACGAGTATAATTTCATTTGTCTCATAATAAATATTTCAAATTTAATTTTGATGAAATTAAAACATTAGTTTCGAAAAAGTTAACTACATGGTATTTTGTTTTTACACATTAATCTTTTATTTATAAAAGCATCTAAAAGAATTAAAAATTGGCGTAGTTTTTTTTTATTATTATTAAATTAGGTAGATCAGTTTTTTTTTTTTTTTTTTTTTTTTTTTTGACGATGTCCACGTCATAAGGAGGCGAGGAGAGGGATCGAACTCTAACGCTCACCGAGGGTGAGGCTTGGCTTTACCACTGGGTCACTCCTTTGGGGACAATTAGGTAGATCAGTTGAATAGTATAATAGTGATATGAAACAATATTGGAGAGAAAATAATCAGTTGGATACTATACTTGTACACTTTTTTTTTTTTAACAAAATATACTTTTGTAATTGAATAAAAAAATATTGAGAGATAAACAATGTTAAATTAGGTAGGGTTTAGGGATAGGCTAAAATTTAGGAGAAAAAATTGGTGAAAACTGATTTGGTGAAACCTTCAGTTAGTTTTCCTTAAATGAACGTTAACAGCATTACTATAATGAGGCGCTCTCCTGTGCAACCGTCGCACATTGTGCGACGGTGCCAGGTCAGCCTTTTTTCGTTTTTTTTTTCGATTTTTTTCTTTTTTTGTCAACCAAAACTTTTTTTCCTCCCAAAAAAAGTAACACTTGTTATAACGAAATGTAACACTTTTTCCTTTCAAATGTAACATTTTTTTTAAAAAAAAATGTACCACAATTTTGCTGCAATAGATAAAAGATAAAATAAAGATTGGCAACTAAAACTAATGTAACACTTTTTATAAAGGAATGTAACACTCATTTTTTTCAAAAATTTTTTCTCCCAAAATTAACATAGGATTGACAACTAAACTAATGTTACATTTCATAAAAAATGAATGTAACATTTTTTTATCAATTGTAACAATTTATATTCTTAAATGTAACATTATATATGAAATGTGACAATTTTTTATTGAGAAAGTAACAATTGAAATGCAAACCCAATTTTTTTTTTTTTTGTAAAACTGCTTACCTTTAACAGTAAAAAATGTTACTTTTTGAGATGAAAGTGTTACTTTTATCAGAACAGAGTGTTACATGTTAGCTAATGAGCAACTCAAACTTTTTGTGTGTAAAAAAATGTTTTAAAAAAAAAAATCAAACCATATCATGACCTATGTAATTTTATTCGTCTCATCGAGACGAACACAACGGTATTTTTTTAAAAAAAATCTGAGTTATAAATCTCAAAATATAGCATTTTAAAGTTAATGGAGTTTTTTTTTTAAAGGGACACGTGGCAGCGCGCGGCTGGGTGAACCAGCGAGTGGCTCACAGCGCGCCACGTGTCTTAAAATGATTAGTTTGTTGGAAAATGGGTGGGTGGGTAACTGGATCTGGGCCGGGCCGGGCGGGTTTGACCCGTGGGCCAAGCCTGCCGCACCGCCGCATGGAATGTGTTTGCCGCGTATAAGAATTTGTCTACTATAATTACCATGCTTATCCTATGCCCTTAGGGCATAGGTTAGAAAATCCGATAAAATAATGGGTGAACTAAACATTAACTCATGGAAAAAATTACTAAGTTTTAGATTGATAATATAATAATAATAATAATAATAAATAAATACTATTATAATAATTATTACTCCCTCCGTCCCGCCGGAAACTTCAAAAAAAAAATATGGCACAAGAATTAAGGAAAAAAGTGAAAAAGGTGATGTGTTGTGAGTGTTGATAGTTGAGTGGGAGAGAGAAAGTGGGGTAGAGAATAGTAGTGGGTTAAAAAGTGGATTTTGCAATTTCTATGTGGTAAGTATGAGAAGAAATAAAATGTTTGGTACTACCATGGTTCAAATGACTAGCAAAAATTCAGTCAACTTAAAAACTTATCCATCTTATCTGGTCAATCCAACCCAACCCAAATTAACTCTCATTTTTCTTTATTTCTTTTATAAAATGTATTTTCAAATTCAATTTTTATTATTCTTTTATCTTATAATAGCTATACATGACGGACTCGTTACAAATACATGACGAAAATAAAATTCCAATGGAATTATAAATGAACGTAAAATATATGCATATAAAAGATACTCCCTCTGTCCCAGAATGATAGTCCCCCTATTTTCATGGGTTTTACGAATGAACTTTGAGTAATAATTAAGGCTACTTTTAATTATTCTAATGAAATTTTTGGGACGGAAAAAAAGTAGCATTTATAACTGCTCAAAGTTCCCTCGTAGAACGAAAAAAAGTGGACTATCTTTCTGGGACGGAAGGAGTATTATTGTAATGGATTGCTACAACAAACAAGTGGTTCATTAATTGACTAGCAAAAATTTTTTTTTTTTTTTTTTTTGCAAAATGTTTTGTCTTCTTCCTACGATCTAATAAAGATGGTCTAAGGACTGATCGATAATAATGAATTACAGTATTCCTACAAAACTGCAGCTTTATGCAGAGTAGGAGTACATACTACAGTATCTTTAATTAAAGCTTTCATCTAGTTGGGGGCCTAATTAACAGGATGATTTATGTAAGTGGTCCAAATTTAAGTGTCTTATCTTACATGGAGATCCTATAGCGGAATTTTTGTTTGATTACATTTGGTTACAACGCACGGTAATTAAAAATAGAGTGTTTATACTCCCTCCGTCTCATCCGTCCCAAAATAATTTTCTCATTTGTTATTTTTTATTGTCCTAATAAGTTCTTCCTATTTTTACAATTTAGGATTAAATGTGTACAAACAGAACATGGCTAATGAAGCAAAATATTCATATCCTTAAAAAGTCTGAATAGTCAAACGTGAAGATCATTTTGGGACGGAGGGAGTATTAAAAAATGAGCTAGTCTCCCACGAGAACACCTATATCCGTCTCTTCTATGAGACGGGTTTTTTGACATACCCGACCCGACCCATTGAACCGGATCCTGGGGCATAACCTGCCACGTGGCAACCACCCATTGGCCAAGAAAAAAAATGAGTTTTTATATTTTTTTTCGGCTTTTCCGTCGTTTACCAAAAATAATAGTTACCATAACTTAATGTAATGACTGTATACATATAAAGTAACATTGTTCATAAGTAAACGTAACACCTGTTTTACAAAAACAAAAGCTCGTTTTACCCATTTTTTTTCAAATGTAATACTACTAACTATAATTACGTGTAACCCAAACAATATCTAAATATAATTATCATTTATACTAAAATGTAATAGTGCTTTTGCAAAAATGTAAAATATTGTGTATTTTGATTTAATTTTTTGAAAGAAAGTAACATTTGAAAAGTAACAACTCATATACATGAATGTAATTGTTTGTACAAGTAAATGTAACACTGTAATAAAAGAAATTATAACATATTTCTATACATAATGTAATACTTTTACATGTAATACTAATCAAGTGTTTTTAGCTCTAAAATGTAGATGGTTGAATTATTACTTTTTCTATACATATGTGTTACAATTATGTATAAACACTGTTACATATAAGTAACACGTTCGTTACATTTTAGTTGTAATAAGTACTCCCTCTGTCCCGCTTTAAGGTTCTTACTTTCCTTTTTAGTTTGTCCCAATTTAAGGTTCTTACTTTGCTTTATTACATAAAATAGAAAGTGGGACCCACTTGTCATTCTCACAACAAAAACTCACTACCCACTTTCTCTCTCCCAATTTACTTTTCATACTCACAACATTTACTTTTTCTTAATCTCCGTGCAAAGTCAAACTAGGAACTTTAAATTGGGACGGAGAGATTATTACTTTTGGCAAACGAAGAAAACATAAAAAAAACATTGTTACTTTTCTGTATATATGTATTATTTTTATGTATACAAACTATTACATATAAGTAACACGTTTGTTATATTTAATTATAATAACTATTAATTTTGACAAACCGAAAGAAAAAACCAAAAATAATTATATAAACATTTTTAAAAAATGGGTCTGTGGGTCATGGATCCGGTCATGGGTCAAAAATGATCCGTCTCTGCTATGAGACGGGTCATGATGTTCTCATACAAGTTTTTGTCATAAAAAATATTGATAGGTGAATGAGTATTGTGAGAATTTATTTAAATTTTAATTTATAGAAAAAACTATAGTAAAAATTAAATAAATACATTTTACTTACTTTAATTACTTCTTGATTTAGTTTTATCAAAGTACTCATCTAACTAAGAGAATGTATAATTAAATATTCATAGTCTTCGTTATCGAGAAAATTAAAAGGAAGGAATTTCTTACAAACAAATTTAGCCATTTTTTTCTTATGATTTAGATGATCATATGAAAATAAATTAGAAGAAGATTGAGAAGACGTACCAATATTTTGAGAGGATTGTGCGAGTTGCAATTTTGTTTGACTCGTATCTCTGCCAAATTCCCCGGGATGAGGGTACTTATATGCTGGTTCAAAGTACCGTATCCACCCCTTAATGTATGAATAATCTGTTTCACTTCCCCTTGGACAATAGTTGCATATTGCCACGAAATTCCTTCCCGTCTCGTCGTCGACGAGGTCTTTTTTGTAGTGTTTCGTAAAAACGACGGATTCTTTTTTTTTTTTTGGTTTTTGGTAGCGGAAGCCTTTGATATTTTATTTTCTTTACGACGCCGCACCCTCCCATTGTGGCTTTCATATTACCGCCGTCATTGGAATATCAACATTTTGTGGGGGTATAAAATTTAGAACCTCTAGCACTTTGTCACCTTCGACCATTGACATGCAGTATCATTTTCATTTTGCCTAGAGACTTTTGGGGTCAACAAATGGTGGTGGTGGTGGTGGCGCTTGGGATGAGAAAGGTAATTGTTGCCCTTGCCCTCTACCCTTACCACCCTTCTTGGTTGTGAAATTTTTAAGGAAACTCATATTGTAATATGAAAATAGAGACAAATGAAGCTGAAATAACGATGTTGGGTGAAAATATGAATATTGAATTGAAGTTTGAAAGTTAGATTATGATTTGAGCTTGAAAATCAAAAACGAAATTTGTAAAAGAAAGTTACTCCCTCCGTCCCTGAGTAAGAGTCCTACCCCTCATTTGCACGCTTATTAATAAATATTGGAAGTGATGTAAATGTTGTGAGTGTAAAAGTAAAGTAGGAGAGAGAATGAGTGGGAGAGAATAGTGAATTGATTGGTGTTGTGAGTATAAAAGTAAAATAGGAGAGAGAATGAGTGGGGTGAATAGTAAAGATTCTTTGCCATTTTAGGAATAAGACTCTTACTCTGGGACGTACCAAAATGGAAAGTAGGACTCTTACTCTGGGACGGAGGGAGTAATAAAGTTTGTGTGAAAAAAAAATGAGTTTTTAGCCATTTTGACCTGCGTACTATTTGGGCATAGTCAATATGACATGCGTACTTCATAAACAGCAAATGTGTCATGCGTACTTTAGTTTCGTTTTCAATTTTACCTATTTTTCTAACGCCAGTTAAATTTAACGAAACAATCAATGAAAGTTAACGTACTAGTTAGTTTGAAGTTGATTTTCCTTTTAAGGGCTTCATTGATAATTCTATAAGTAAAAGGGCTGTGAACAAAAAAGTTGAAACATTAATATTTAAAGCTTAAAATAAATATATATTTTTATAATTTTAATTATTTTTGAATGTTTCTTAAAAAACAAATAATTGGATTAAAAAATAATTAATAAATGACTAATGTATCTAAAATAATCAAAATTGTTAATAAATGAACAATTTAACCTTGTATATCATTTATTTTTCCAAAAATTCAAAAACATTTGAATTTTATGCCATTTGCAGACTTCCTATTGATGGAGAAAAATCCCACTTGTAATAAAAACCTTGCAAGTATACAAGTACCGAAGTAGCAATGTACGATTGTAAGGGTCGAACCACAGAGACTTGAGGAAAACAAGTGTATTTAATTAATGTTAAAGTAACCAGGGTTTTTGATTGTTTAAGAACTAAATTACTAATGAGCAAGAAAAATAAACTAAATTAAACTGCAAAAAAACGCCAAGATTGTACTCAAGGATGACAAAGATTCACAGATTGGTGTTCACAACTATCTTCATTCTATGTTATTTTTAATAATAAAGTTACCAAACTTGTTCAAAAAATCGTTCACTTAGTTAAGGGTTGGGACGGTTCGGTTGCCGGATTGCAATCCTATTATTACCTCTATGTGATGTTTTCCGCTAGGTAAACAACACACACAAATAATTTATTAAGATCCAACGAACAATTGATTTTAGACTCTTTTGATTTCCGCTAAGTCCCCAATTAAATCTAATCAAAGGAATACAGTCAATGTATAAACTCTCCACGCTAGTGAAACAATTTATACCTAGATGATTTAAAGACAAGAATATCGAATTATATTGTTAAAATCTCTAAATGAATTAAAACTATTCCAATGAACAAGAACAAGAATGATATTAGTTAAGCACAATTTAGCATAGAGATCTGATAGTGTTACTCCCAATCCATGAATGAGGAAATTAGCTACTCATCGACATAGCAAATAACACAAGAAAATAATTAGAAATTATAAACTTGGATATTACGCTTGATGATGATAAAATCTCCAAATCTTGATTACAACCTTAAAAACTAAAAGAAAACCTAAGAATAAAGCATAAGAAATAAAGTGTCTGAAGTCTAATATATATACTAGAGAGAAACTAGGGCCAAAATAAGGAAACTAGGGTAAAATCCCGTATTGGAGAGAAGTCCCGAAAATCTGGTGCGGAGGAGTGGGCAGGCGCCCAGAACTGGAGTGGGCGACCACCCACAAAGTCAGTCTGTTGGTCCGCCTTTATGCAAAAGTGGGCGACCGCCCAAGGCCCTGGAACCTTCTTCTTCATTTTTTTTTTTCATATTTTCTTCCTTTCCTTGACTAGCTCGACTGTTGTTGACCATTGACTTTGACCTGACCTTGACCGATAACTTGACTGCAACACTTGAGCATCCAAAGGTAATGCGGGACATCATAAAATTAATACAAAAATCTCTCGATTATAACGATTTCCCCACAAATCTTATGAACTCAAAATTACATCAAAATTAGTCTAAATTACATACAAGTCAACTAAAATGATCCAAAAATATAGAGATAATAAATATGAAAATCAACCCATCACCTATAATCTAGTATATTGTTTCTTTTGCACCCACTTGCCATAGAACCCGTCAAATTTGACAGATCTGATAGAGAACAGGAAGAGTTTCAGTTGAAATTATGCCAGAATCTGAGAAGGCCGGCGACTTTGGATTTCCAGATCTGGTCGCCGGGACATGGTTTTCCATCGAACAAAGATGGGGAGTTGCCGGAGTTGGTGTGAAGGGGTTGGATTCGGCGGTGATTGAGTGTTTTTTATTATTGACCGGCGGGAGGTAAGAACGGCTTATGGAGTGCCGTAGAAATTGGGGCTTTTGGCTGGAGTATGCTGTAGATCTGGGCAAGAATGGTGTCCAGCGATGGTGATGGATGCCGAAGACGGTTGCCGGAGGTGAGGGATAGGAGATGTTGCCGAAGGTGTGGGATGGGAGATGTTACCGGAGGTGAAGGATGGGGGATATCGCCAGAGATAGGGAGAGGAGAGGTGCCGGAGATGAGAGTTAGAGAAAGAAAGTAGAGAGAGGGTCAGAAGGAGAGATAGTATGCGTTTGTGGCTGGGAAGAAGGGGTGGGTTTTGATTAGGGATTCAGGGGTAGTTTAGATATTTAAAAAAAAATTAAATGGTTTTTGGATTTAAAAACATGACTATTTAAACTATTAACCTAATCCAGTTATTTGTTTTTTAAGACACGTCCAAAAATAATTAAAATTATAAAAATATATACTCCTATATTTATTTTAAGCTTTCAGTATTAATGTTTCAAATTTTTTGTTCACAACCCTTTTACTTGTAGAATTATCAATGAAGCCCTTAAAAGGAAAATCAACTTCAAACTAACTAGTATGTTAACTTTCATTGATTGTTTCGTTAAATTTTAACTGGCGTTAGAAAAATAGGTCAAATTGAAAACGAAACTAAAGTACGCAGGACACATTTGCTGTTTATGAAGTACGCATATCACATTGACTACGCCCAAATAGTACGCATGTCAAAATAGCTAAAAATATGAGAATAATGAATATTGGGAAAACTTGAACTTGTCATTGATACAATAGGTATATATATACAAAAGAGACCTAGACTAACTTGGTGTACAAGTAGAGATAAAATAGGAAAAGATTACAATTGATTATGAACAAATAAGGTAAGCGGCTGGACCTAGCTTGGTACTCAAGCTAGGGTTTCGGCATACTAGCAGACTGATGTAGGCCGGAGTGTAGACACACTGTAGAGCATACTGATCAACTAGGGTTTGGTCTATCATGCCCCCGCAAGATGGACGATCGGTTGAGAAGTCCAATCTTGGAAACATTGTCATCAAACGGTCCATGTCCCAACGGTTTAGTCAAGAGATCGGCAAGTTGATCCCTGCTTGAAATAAACGAGACTCGTAATGTGTTCTTTTAAACCTGTTCACGAACAAAGTGATAATCCAAGTCAAGATGTTTCATACGAGAGTGAAATCTGGGATTAGCAGCTATATATGTTGCACCGAGATTGTCACATAAGATAGCTAGAGGAGAAGTGACGGAATAACCGAGTTCATGAAGCAAGTTTTTCAACCAAAGAACTTCAGCTGCACTAGTAGCAACAGCGCGGTACTCAGCTTCAGTGGATGAACGAGCAAGAGTACGTTGTTTTTTAGAACTCCAAGAGATGGGAGTTTTACCCAAGTATACAATGTAGCCAATAGTAGAGATAAATGTATCCTTATCACCTGCCCAGTCGGCATCAGTGAAGGCATGCAGTGTTGGATATTATGCCCTAGGACCTTGAGAAAGGCCTATGAGTTATATCATAGCTTCATTGTTATAGAGATAACAAACCCGATTATTATATCTTTTGCATGTTTATTATAATAATCATTGTCCCTAGCACTTATGAAGGGCTAGCATGAGTTTAATGGATAATCATATGATGATTATAGCGCATAGGATGCGGATTAAACTTGTGGGTACATGTTGGAGAACAAGTACTGGATAGACCCGTTATGAGATTTATTGTTGGTGTTGGTGCCCTAGGCACGTTTGTTAGACGTTGTATAAGTTATCACTTTATTCATAATGATAAAGAGATAATAAGATTATTATTATGGCTCGTGTTTGCTTATAATAATCTCCGTCCCTAGAGCTTGTTAAGCACTAGTATAAAGGCTAAATGATCATGGGATGATCATGTTAGATTTATAGGTACTTGTTTGGAACAAGGTACTGGACATGACCCGCGGTATGAGATTTATGTCATGGTCGATGTCATATATAAATCTCATATTAGTTATGTCATTTGAATCCTTAGACATGAAGTTATTATAGTCTTCCACTTGATGAACATTATGTTTGACATATTCAAACGCTTCCTTAACACGGTAGTTATAAAGGGTATGGTTGGCATAATCGGATTCACGTAGGGAAGAATAATAAGCTAAATGGATTTGTCCCTCTTCGGAGAGATGTCAAGCTTGGGCCCCTCGAAGGAATGATGTTGATGAAATGTTTGGCCAAACTCAAATGGATTGATTGGATCAATGTCATTTGGATTATCAACATATTCGGAATCGAGAAAGTATTGAACAATACAAGTTGACTTGTTGACCATGACTTGTGTTCAATGACATCGTGGACAAAGGGATTATGACATGTTCTAAAAGGAATGCGAACTTGTATCTAGTTATACTATTTGGGTAGGTATGACGGTTTGCTAGAACCTAATCATATCTTATGGTTTCATGTTTGAACCCATTGCCAACTTAGTATAATCCTAGTGGGTCACACACAATAGAACGAATCCTAAATAAGGACTATATTGGAAATTGTGGAAATTTGGAAATTTTGGAAAAATGGGCAAGTGGGCGACCGCCCAAATTGTACTGGGCGGCCGCACAGCTTGAGTCAGTTTGTACCAGTTTGTTCCAGATGACTTGGGCGACCGCACAAGTGTTCTTGGGCGGCCGCACAGTACTGCCGGGGACTGGTTTCCTAATTCCAAAAGGAAACAAATTATGGAAACGTTTTGGACTTTCCTAACTGAGATTCCTTGCGGGTTTAGACACAAGTTACCTATTTGGAATAGGTCTAACTTGTATATAAACATCCCTAAGTTGGCTAAAATAAAAAAACCAATGTTTGTGTAAGTTTTCATAAGAGTTTTGAGAGAATTATTTTGTTCTAAAAGATCCTAGATTGAAGAACAAAATTATACACAAATAATATTCCATATAGTTCATGTTTAATTATGAAAACGTGTTTCATAATTTGGTCTAGCAACCAAGATCAAGTGTTCTTGATATTCGTTCGCGTGTGGATACCGCTAGAGGGTGAAATTCATCATCTTCAAAGTTCGTGATTCTTGCTTTGTTCGTGATCAAGATTTCAAGCTTCTATCGAATTCAAGGTTGCAAATTCAAAGTCATCAAGGGTTAGTTTTTCTAGTATTCATATTGTTGTATTTGACTTAATCATATGAATGGATCTATGGGCTTTGGGTTTCATAAAATTTAAATGCTTAATTCCGCTGCGCATGTGTCTACGAAACCCAACATTTATGTCATGGTCAAATGTCATAATTAAATCTCATAATAGTTATATTATATATCCTTAGACCTGAGATTATCATAGTCTTCCACATGATGAACATTATGTTTGACGTACTCAAACGCTACCCTTAACCGGGTGGTTATAAAGGCTACGATTGGCATAATCGGATTCCTGTAGGGAAGAATGATAAGTCAAGATGGGATTTGTCCCTCTCTCAAGAGAGATATCTGCTTGGCCACTCGATGAGTGAGATTGATAATAGTGTACGGCCGTACCCAAATGAATTGAAGCGTTCAATGTTATTTGCTCATATCAATCTACTCGAGATCGAGAAAGCATTGGACAACACGTATGACTTATGTTGATATCGTGTGACAAAGGGATTGTGATATGTTCTATAAGGTTACTTTGGGCTTTCAATATACTAATTGGGTAGTCATAATGGCTTGCTAGAGTCCGCTTATGACTTACGGGTTCTGACTCGTTCGGACTCGTTGCCAACTTAGTATAATCCTATTGGGTCACACACAATAGAACGGATTGAATAAGGCACAGAAAAACGGGAAAAACTTGATCCTGATGGAAGGATCCGTACGGATGGTTTGGAAGCCACCCAACCAATCTGTACGGATGGTTTGTCCAGACGGAAAACAGTTTGTTCAGTTCTATTGTAGTAACAATTATTATTATAAGTATTATTTATTATAATACTTAATTATAATAGTTACCATATATAATAACTAATATTATTAGTTAATAGGAAAAATATGAAAAGTCACTTATTTATTAGGGTGGAATTGATGTGGCATAATCCAATGCATCTTTCCCCCATAACTTGTCCACATGGCAATACCATGACCCTCTTCAACAACTTATATATATATATATATATAGGGTCGCGCTCCTGTGAGAACCATTTTAAATGAGAACCGTGAAAAACAATCATAACCGTTTTATTAAATAAAAATGAAGGGTCCAGATTATAGATACATTGGATACACTTAGATACAGTAGCTAATTTTCAAAAATACAATTATATACATTATTTTTTAACCTACTTTAGCTACTGTATCCAAGTGCAATATCAAAATTTATGTATTGTATCCAAGTGTATCCAATGTATCTATAATCTGGACCCTTGATTTTGATTCTAATCTAATGGTTATGCTTGGTTCTCACGGTTCTCACGCAATTGTGGTTCTCATTTGAGCACCTACCTACTTTAGCTACTGTATCCAAGTGCAATATCAAAATTTATTCTGTAAATTGTTTACAGAATTCGAATCTGGAAACTGCTTTCAGACGGCTGGTTTTCGAAACCGTGTTTCCTGAAACAGTTTTCGGCCGAAGAATTCAAAAGGAATTGCAGAAATCAGAATTCTAAAGAGTTTAGAACTTCTGTAATCTGTGAGATTAAGAGACAATGAAAGATCTTGAAACAAGTATCCAATCTATATGGGAATGTGGATGCCTTTTGGCTTAGTTTCGACTGTATAGAGAAGTTGCTTGGTCTTGATCTTAGCACGGAAATGTGGATGCCTTTTGGCTTAGTTTCGGCCGTGCGGTTTGTGCTTTCAATTTCAAGATACTCTGCGGACACAGTTTCAGAATTCTGAAGAGTTCAGAGTTTATGTGACGTGTATGAAAAAGCTGTACGGATAAATCTGGATGCTTCCAGAAACATCCGTACGGATGGTTTGGGCATTACTGATTCTGATCTGTTTCAGACGGCAGGTTTTGGAAACCGTATTTCCTGAAACAGATTTCAGTTCATAAGTCCAGACAGTCACTGAGATCATAATCTTAAAGGAGTTTAAGGTTAGTGTAATCTCAAAGTTTCAGAATTTATCCCTATACAAAGTGCAAATTGTTTGCAAGAGAAGGAAACTAAATTTGGAATAATTCATTGCATGGACCAATGGCAGGCTCACGTCTTGTTTCTGGGAATGCGAATGAAATATCCAATATGTAAAATGTTTACAGATAATTTAGATTCCGTCCCCATTATGTTGCTTCATAATTAAATCACAAGATTTTGCTTCTGTTAATTAATTGGATTAGTTAACATCAGTTATGCAAAGACTATATTATATTATGTTTGACATAATTAAATATATGATGCATATCTCTATGTAATAAACCTTCTTAAAAACTTAAGTCTTGTGCCAATCCATGATTAAAACACTTGTGAGTACGTGTGTAGTTTTATGTGGGTTACGCCCTAGCGTAGGTGCATTAATTCTATTCATTTATGAGCAAGATGAGGAATCAGAGTTTCCTATACGTTTAAAATGGTTTGACTTAATTGGGCTATCAAAACAGTTTTGGGCCTAAAGCACAGATGAGATTAAAACATGTTTGACATAAGATGTCTAACAATCTCATAAAAGATCTAAGAGTCACATATGATGTGATTGATAAAGAGTTATCTACCTAAATAACTTGATTTTGAGCAGTCGTGCCCTAGCCGACTCAAAGTTGGGTGAAATACGGATCTTAGCCTACTTAAATTATATTATACAATTGTTGTATTTGAAGGTGTATAATTTAGTGGGAGTATTATGAAATACATTAAATGTCTCTAAATGATAATGGTATGAAATATATGTGTATATTTATTTACATATTTCGTAGAATGTCTTAAACTATAATCATGTATAATTACTGTGATTGACCCCACTTTAAGAAGAATAAGATTAACTTCCATGACCTAGTCATGAGCTTAAGAATTGTTCTAAAGCAAGATCGGAAGTTATGAATTCTTAATAAATCATATTCCTGAGAAACCTTACGCATTAAGGGTGGATAGAGACATTGATTAGAAACATGTGGATGATTCTATAGATGTCAACTGTCCTACGACTTGATGTCATATGATCGGAACTTTAGAAGTATTTGAAACATATGAATGCTTATGCGATAAGCAATTATGTAGAAAACCTTCCTACAAGCAAGAGAGGCAAATAAAGTTTGAGATTGATTAGAGCCTAACATTCATGTGATGAATGAAAGGTATGTTAATAAGTTCTCATGTTTTGAACATAGAGAAACATATTAATTACCTTAGTTGGCTTGGTTATCATGTTAGTTTGGAACTAACAAACGGATTTGATATCAATTCATAAGCGACATTTGATGTTAAAAATGCTATGTCTTAATATCAAAAGGAAACATTCTCAAACTCTAAAGGTTAATAAGGACAAGGATTTAAGATAAAGGCAAGACAAAA
This sequence comes from Campanula takesimana, assembly GCA_026119855.1. Lineage (NCBI taxonomy): Eukaryota > Viridiplantae > Streptophyta > Magnoliopsida > Asterales > Campanulaceae > Campanula > Campanula takesimana. The sequence goes on from JAOWBW010000002.1 coordinate 3,941,174, forward strand.
GTTGCCAAGCCTAAAAGGAAATATCTGTGGCAAAACCTAAAATCCAAAGAATGTAATTTGTACCTTGGCAATAGGATTGACCGTTGGTGAAATTACAATTTGAATTAAAAGATCAAAAGGAAGAGTAGTTGGACTACCACTTCAAGTATTTATGTTAAAATTCTACTTGTAAGGGTAAAGATTAACATATGTGGCAATAATGATGCAATGGTTGCAACATTAATCATAGGAACTTGCGAAGTGTCTTTACCTAATAAGTTCACATTTGTTTTGAACAAATGGTGCTATGTTCTTATTTTAAGTAGAAAGATTATTTTGGTTTCTTCATTAGAAGATTATCGATATTTCTTATTTCGAATAAGAAAGTGTTCCATTAAATATGATTTGCCTTATTGTATTGCTAATCATATAATGGGACTTAATATCCTTATCTTGGAAGAACAAAAATAATGAGCACAACGTAAATAATGGAAATCTGAATATAAGGATGTAATCGTTACATTCTTTAAAAGCATTAATGTCTATATCAAATGATAAGAAACACATATCTAAAATTCCATGGGACGGACTTTTAAATTCATATGATTTCGAATCATGTGATAGATGTGAATCTTAGAAATTGATCAAGATATCTTTTACTAATAGTAGTAAGAGGAAGTACTCTTTTGAACTTATACATTTTGATGTATATAGTTTATTAAAGTAACAATGCTAGAAAGGATTTCAACACCTCATGGCAAAAGTATTGATGTACTCTGATTAGATCAAAGTAATGAATATTTGAGCCTTGAGCCTTGGACTCGATGAGAACTCTGCAAAAAGTCTGCAATTTAAGAAAAACAGAATCTGAAAACAGCAGCCGTACGGATTATGTTCCAGAAGTTTACAGATTGTCTGTAAAATGCAGTTTTTTATCTCATAATAAGTCAAACTGATCTTTAATTATCCTTCTAGATTTTGTGCTAGAAATAGATGCGCTTATACTAACTTGAGTTTCATCTAAGGAGGTTCGACTGATGTCATATGAGATATGGAATGAAAGAAAACTTGGTTTGTCTTTCATAAAGATTTGTGATGTGATACTTTTGAGAAAAGTTTTGTCTTGGACAAAGTCACACCTAAATCTAATAAATGTATTTTATGGGATATCTTAATGATATTAATTTTACACTCTTTAGAGTACAAATCGTTTGTCACTCTAAATAGCACTTTCTAGATAAATCGTTTATCTCTAAAGAACTAGTGGGAGTAAAATATATCTCAAAGAGTTCAAGACCCAAAAATGACATGGAACCTAAGATGGAGATTGAACAAAGTTTCACAAGGAGTTGTAGAAATTCGTTCAAGTATACACAAGAAATTTGCACAACTGATAGGATACTATCTATAACAAGAAATATTGATTTCTCGTAATAGAAAGTAATAGGGAAGATATCATTGCTGAATGATTGACCTATTACCTATCAAGATGCAAAGTCCGCTCCAGATTTAGATCAATGACTTGAAGTCATAAAATCTAAAAGTGTATATTGATTAAGCAAGACTAATTGAGAAAAGTTAATTCATAATGTCGATTATGATGAAACTTCATCACCCGTAGTCATGCTTAATGTTATTAGAATTCTTGTTGTCATGACTTCATATTTTGAATATGTAATATGACAGATGGATGTCAAAACTATATTCCTTAACAGGAACTTACATTAGGATGTGTTTGATACAACCTAAAAGTTTTGATTAATCCATAAAATTCTAATAAAATATGCAAGTTGCAGAAATTCATGAGATGGATTGAAGCAAACTACTTGGAGTGAAATTTAATTTTGATGAAGTATTCAAAGAGTTTGAATTCATCAAAGATGAGACTTGTGATTACAATAAATTTAGTGGGAGCGTAATTTTATTCATAGTCTAATATATATATGTGGTTGACATATAATTCATTCTGAAAGAGTTTCTAAATGAAAGACTTGGATAAAGCCACCTATATCATTGGAATTTAGATTTATAGAGATAAATCTAAAACGTTGTTTGGTTAAAGTCAAAGTACTAGTAAAGACAAGATAGTGAAAAGTTCACTATGCAAGACTCTGGAGAGGTTACTTGTGAAAGTCTAATAGCATTAATCTTTGCAAGATTTAGTTTTACTGGAAGACTGATGAGCAAAGAGTACATGATTAGGATTCCATATGCTTCAGCAATTGGATCTATCATGTAAGCCATGTTAATGTACTAAGACCGGATGTCTCATATACTTGGAGTATGATGAGATAATACCAATCGGATCCTAGTGAAAATCACTAGTTAAGAAACGCTCTTAGTTCTCTAAAAGGAACTAAAGGATGCGTTCTTGATCTTTGATGGAATGAAAGATGATCTTGTAATAGTTACATAGATGCATTCTTATAAACCAAGAAAGATAAATATTGCAGTATAAATACATGTTTACGTCTAATAATGGTGTTAGAAGAGTTCTAAATGGACCATTACTATTCTACAAAAGGGTTAAGTATCTAGTGGCATGAGATGAAACTAGAAAAATGTTAAGATTAAGATTCTAATTAGTAAACTAGAAATCGTTTCTAGTGTCACTAATTTAATGTACTTTCATTGTGTCAATAATCGTTATTACACAAGTCAAGGGACTAATATCTTATCTAGACATATACTCAGACATTTCTATCTTACTCGAGAAATCGTTAAAGATAGGAGATGTCAAAATATGCAAAATGCCTTATGATAATAACAAGGATAATTATCCTACATAAGCTCGTTTGCAATTATGATGGAGATCATAACTAAGCTCAATGGGTATTGGATACACTTTGATTGGGCCTAGTGCAAGTGGGAGATTGTTGGATATTATGCCCTAGGCCCTTGAGAAAGGCCTATGAGTTATATCATAGCTTCATTGTTATAGAGATAACAAACCCGATTATTATATCTTTTGCATGTTTATTATAATAATCATTGTCCCTAGCACTTATGAAGGGCTAGCCTGAGTTTAATGGATAATCATATGATGATTATAGCGCATAGGATGCGGATTAAACTTGTGGGTACATGTTGGAGAACAAGTACTGGATAGACCCGTTATGAGATTTATGTCATGGTCAAATGTCATAATTAAATCTCATAACAGTTATATTATTTATCCTTAGACCTGAGATTATCATAGTCTTCCACATGATGAACATTATGTTTGACGTACTCAAACGCTACCCTTAACCGGGTGGTTATAAAGGCTACGATTGGCATAATCGGATTCCTGTAGGGAAGAATGATAAGTCAAGATGGGATTTGTCCCTCTCTCAAGAGAGATATTGCTTGGCCACTCGATGAGTGAGATTGATAATAGTGTACGGCCGTACCCAAATGAATTGAAGCGTTCAATGTTATTTGCTCATATCAATCTACTCGAGATCGAGAAAGCATTGGACAACATAAGTTGACGTGGACCATGACTTATGTCCAATATGATATCGTGTGACAAAGGGATTGTGATATGTTCTATAAGGTTACTTTGGGCTTTCAAAGTTATACTAATTGGGTAGTCATAATGGCTTGCTAGAGTCCACTTATGACTTACGGGTTCTGACTCGTTCGGACTCGTTGCCAACTTAGTATAATCCTATTGGGTCACACACAATAGAACGGATTGAATAAGGCACAGAAAAACGGGAAAAACTGGATCCTGATGGAAGGATCCGTACGGATGGTTTGGAATCCACCCAACAAATCCGTACGGATGGTTTGTCCAGACGGAAAACAGTTTGTTCAGTTCTCTTGTTTGACAAGGAATTCTGATCCCAAAAGGAATTAGGTTTATACCCTACTATATATGTGTGCAACCGGGTTTAAGAAACAAAATGGTTGATTTTAGAAATCATAACATGTTGTTTGAGAAACAATTACACACATATAGAGGGGATTATTAGTTTTGAGATTTAGAATCATCAAAACTCAATAATCAATGGAGCAAAATAATTCCTATGAAGAAATCGTTTCTTCATCAAGCCTTGGGTCTAGCAATCCAGATCAAGAAGGTGTTCTTGATATCCGTTCGACGTGTGGATGCCGATAGAGGGTGTTTGCGTTAGCACCTTAAAGTCCGTGTTCATGGATTCGATCTTCAAGGGTATGTTTCTTTCATCTTGTATTTAATTTAGTCAACATGCACGGATCTGGGCTCATGGGTGTTTGATTTTATCTGTTTATTCCGCTGCGCATGATGCATCAAAACCCAACATGCAGAGACAGAGGAGAGTCACGCCTGATATGTAAACCATGGTCAGGAGTGCCAGCTAGGTAACGCAACAGCCATTTGAGAGCAACCCAATGCTCCGTGGTAGTTCGATGCATGAACTGAGAAAGGCGGTTAACCGCAAAAGAGATGTCAAGTCTAGTAAAGGAGAGGTACTGTAAACTGCCAAGAAGTTCACGATACTCATTAGGATTAGAGAGAGGAGAACCAGAGGACAAAGTAAGAGTATGATGAGTAAGCATCAGAGTGGAGACAAGTTTAGAATTCTCCATATGAGCCCGAGAAAGAAGATCCTGAACATACTTATGTTGGCTAAGAAGAAGACCATCTTGGTGAGGTAGGACCTCAACACCCAGAAAATAAGTCAAGGAACCCATATCCTTAAGGGAGAACCGAGAGGACAGTTGTGAAATAAAGTGAGATAGAAGAGAGGAGTTAGAACCCGTAATAATGATGTCATCTACGTAAACTAGGGTTTGGTCTATCAAAAAACTCGTGAAAAAATTGTGAGGGGAGGGGGGGTGATATTTATAGTTGAGGTAATATGTTAAGATAGCTAAAATGTATGCACTGAGTTTGGCTAAAAATGTGGTTAAAACGGCTATTTTTGGTCAACTGGCCGTTAGCTAACGGTTATTTCTGACGAAACCGTCTGAAATTTGACAGATCTGACGGTTTTCAGGTAGGTTATGACGGTTTACAAGCTTTGACGATTTCTATTCCGGTTCCGATTCATCCAGTTCGGAACTGCCGATTCACCGGTTTTCAAAGCCATAACCTTCACTGGATGGATTACTGTTCCGGTTTTAGGACCGGTTCATATCGATTTCGGTTATGGTTCCGGTTCCAGTCCGAGTCATTTCCCATGTTCCCATCCCTTATTTTAGCGAGAGCATTTTCCTTGTTCTAGAGGAAATAAAATGACAATCTCAATGACCAAATGGAGTTGCTTAATTTTTTTTAATATACACTCAAGTCATCCTTATGTTGGGTTTCGTGCAATCATGCGCAGCGGAAGATAGACATGAATAAAACCCAATAGCCTAGATCCGCTATGAACAATAATTCATAATAACAAGATGAAAGAAAATAAACCTTGTATATCGTTATGTAAAACTTGGATTAAGCGTTAAGATAAACGCCCTCTACCGGTGATCCACACAACGAACAAATTTTTAGAACGCCTTCTTGAACTTGACTGCTAGGTCTTTGGATTGATCAACGATGATGAAGAACGATTCTTCAAAGCTCCCAAAGATGATTGTGGTTGATGATTGGGAATTATCAAACACAATGATCCTAGTATATTATGTGTATTTTCTTTCTCAAAGAAAGAGTTTGGAATTGATCAAATCAATAGTTAGGGAACAATTCCCGTCAGTTTTCATTATATACTAAGGGTGTCCAAAACTCTTTAGGACTTAGGTATTATTGATCAACAAGAACTGCTGAAAATAAAACTGTCAGCCGGACCCGCAGCCGTACGGCTCCAAGGCAGGCGTGCGGCGCCTGTCTAGCCGTACGGTGGGCCTGTTCAGTTTCCTCGTTTTTCGCTCCTTTTAATTATATGTTCTGCGTGTGTGACCCAATAGGATTAAACTAAGTTGGCAACGAGTCCGAATCAGTCAAACCTCGTAAGTCATAAGCGGACTTTAGCAAACCATTATGACTACCCAATTAGTATAACTTTGAAATCCAAAGTTTCCTAAAATAGAACATAACACAATCTCTTTGTTACACGATGTCTATTGAACATAAGCCATGGTCAATGGTCAACTTACATTTGTTCAATGCTTTCTCGATCCCGAATGTATTGATAACACAAATCATATTTGAGCACGGACATGCATTTCATCAATACCATTCATCGAGTGGCCAAAGCTTGACATCTCTCTTGACGAGGAACAAATCCCATCTTGACTTATTACTCTTCCCTACATGATTCCGATTACGCCAATCATATTCTTTATAGCTATCCGGTTAGGGATAACGTTCGAATATGTCAAACGTAATGTTCACCATGTGGAAGACTGTAATAACCTCAGGTCTAGAGTTTCCTGTGATATAACTATATGAGACTTGATTATGACATTGTGACCATGACATAAATCTCATAGGGGTCAGTCCAGCATTTGTTCTTCAACAAATACCTATAAGTCTAATTGTATCCCATACACTATAATCATCATATGATTATCTATTAAACTTATACTAATAATTAATCATAATTATCAGGGACGGGGATTATTATAATAAACACGCAAAAGATATAATAATCAAACATTCAATATCTTTATAAATAATAATATTAATTTTACAAACAACATGCCTAAGGCATAACACCAACACCTTATTCCTAGAAAACTAATTTGGTGTATGATTTTAATTCAATCCTCGACCTCCTCGTCGGCCTACTCTGCCATCTTCTTTTTGATGTCTCTCTACATATCTGTTATTTTTAAATAGTACTCTTTCATCTATTATCATAATTTTTTTAAATTGATCAATACAATTAAATTATACAAAAGTCTGATACCGGGTCAGAAATACTGTTAAGTGAGAAAAGAATGTGAAAAAAATGATTACCGATTTACCATGGAAAGGTAAATCCAAATGAAGTTACCATGCCACTATTGTAGTACTCATCATATAAGAAGAAGAAAAAAATAATATTTTTTTGACTTTAAATCAAGGTTTTAAAAAGCGATAGGCGATCGCTAGGCGCCGCAGCTGGGCCTAGCGCTTAGGCGGGGCGTAGACGGGATCTAGGCGGGGTCGAGAATTCAAACATAGTTATAATATCCTATGCTGGAACAAGGCGTTTCATGAACGCCTAATGCCTAAGTGGCCTAGACGGGCGACTTTTAGAACACTGCTTCAAATAAACAAATTTCTTTTAACTACTCATTTTCAAATATTAAACATTTAATATAAAAATAGAATACTCCACGACCATAAAATATTGAAAAGGTTAGAAGGAGTATGTGTTGACTCTAACTATATTCTTAATATAAGATTATGTGTTTTTGGATTAGTTTTTTACTTATATTTGTGATTAGAAGGAGTAGAGTATGTGTTGACTTTGTGTTTAACTAATCATTCAAGTATCCCAAATTATCTATAGTTTGTTGCTCTAATCCAATTCGTAGTGCATACACACTAACTACACTAATTATTTCTTTTCTTCTCACTACTCGTAGTGCATACACACTAACTACACTAATTATTTCTTTTCTTCTCACAACTATAAGTTTTTTTTTTTTTTTCACAAATGAACGACCTACTACTACTCTACAAAGACCATAAAATATTGAAATTGAACCGTTGCTACTAGACGTGACCATCCGGTTATAACCGGTGGTTAACGGTTATAACCGTAGGTTAGGAAATTCGTTAAGTTGTAATCGTAACCTAACCTTATAACCGTGATGTTCGGTTACGGTTAATCCGGTTAAACGGTTAATCCGGTTAAAAGGTTAATCCGGTTATGTGATTTTTTATTTTTTTAAAATAAGTTTTTAACAGTTTTTGTTAGAAAACTAACCGAAAATCGTCAAAAAACTAACAGAAAATGAAGGAAAACACTAATTTTGTTAGAAAACTATCAAAAATTGTTTAAAAACTAACTGTAATTCTGAAAACTAACTCAAAAATGTTAGGAAACTGACAGTTAATATAGACGGTTGAACTGGCGGTTAGCTTCTCGGTTATAACCGGCGGTTAACTGGTTACTAAATGGCCTAACCTTAACCGAACCGTGTAACCGACGGTTGACGGTTGAAACGGTTGGCGGTTTGGCGGTTGGCCGGTTATGGCCGGTTAAAAACTGACGGTTAGCCCGTTACGGTTGAAAAATGGACACGTCTAGTTACTACTGCCATTACCCATTACAATGGCCAGCTACGATTTGATTATGTATTTTGTTGATGGTAGAAATTAAATGCGCAACATTTGAAACTTGAGTTGGTCTCCTGTAAAACGCGTTTTTCCTACCGGTTAGAAAAAATGGTTTTTTTAAAAACCTTCTGGCTATCACTTTCAAAAGTTCTGGCTATCAATCTCATATCCAGAAGACTTTATATTGATATCCAGAAGGCTTTATATTGATATCCAGTACCCTTCTGGCTATCATTTTAAAAGGTTCTGGCTATCAATCTCATATCAAGAAGGCTTTATATTGATATCCAGAACCCTTCTGGCTATCACTTTCAAAGTTTCTGGCTATCAATCTCATATACAGAAGGCTTTATATTGATATCCTGAACCGTTGAGAAGTTCTGATTATTTACAAAAATGACCCTACTGGCTATCACTTGCAAAGGTTCTGGCTATCAATATCATATTCAGAATATTTTATAATTATATCCAGAACCATTGAGAAGTTCTGATTATTTACAAAAATGCCACCGCATTTTTTTTAAAACACGTTTTTTCTATGCGTTTAAAAAAAACACGTTTTTTCCAATATTTTACGTTGAAACTTTGTGTACACTTTGTATAGTCATATTCTCTGAGAGAAATATCTATACACACACACACACACACACACACACATATATATATATATACACACATATATATATATACATATATATACATACATATATATACCCATATATATATATATATATATATATATATATATACATATATATATAAATGTACATACAGGTAGATGCTCAAATGAGAACCTAAATATCGTGAGAACCGTGAGAACCAATTATAACCATTAGATTAGAAAAAAATCAAGGGTCCATATGTTAGATACAATTGATACACTTAGATACATTACAAAAAATTCGATTACACTTGGATACAATAGGTTAATAAGTACTGTATCAAAGTGTTGCACTTGGATACACTATGTTAAAAACTAATGTATCCAATTGTTTTTCGAAAATTAACTAATGTAACCAAGTGTATCCAATGTATCTAACATCTGGACCCTTGATTTTTTTTTTCTAATCTAATGGTTATGATTGGTTCTCACGGTTCTCATATAAAATGGTTCTCACATGGGCGCGACCCTGTACATACATATATATATATATATATATATATATATATATATATATATATATGTATATATATATATATGTATATATATATATATGTATATATGTATATATATATGTATGTATATATATGTATATATATATATACACACATATATATATACATACATATATATATACATATATATGTGTGTATACATATACATATATATACATATATATGTGTGTATATACATATACATATATATACATACATATATATACATATATATACATATATATGTGTGTATACATAGATATACATATATACATATACATATATACATACATATATACATATATATATATATATATATATATATATATACATACTCCCTCCGTCCTATTTTAAGAGTCAAAAAATGGATGTGTTCAAGAATTAAGAAAAATGTGATGTGTTGTGAGTGTTGATAGTTGGGTAAGAGAGAAAAAGTGAGGTAGAGAAGAGTTAGTGGATAAATTGTTGTGAGTATGACATGTAGGACCCACTTTTCATTTTAGGATTTTTGACTCTTAAAATGGGCTGCCCTTTTAAGAAATTTTTGACTCTTAAAATGAGACGGAGGGAGTGTATATATATATACACTCCCTCCGTCTCATCCGAATTAGGATTGTCTCATCCGAATTAAGATTTTTGGGTTGGGCACGGGGATTAAGGAAAAAGTGCTAGTGGAGTAGGTGTTGTGAGTATGAAAAGTAAAGTAGGAGAGAGAGAGTGGGGTAGAGAATAATGAGTGGAAAGTTGTTGTGAGTGTGAATGTGGGTCCCATTAAATAAAACATTTCCATTTTTGGGTTGTCCTAATTCGAATGGGACACCCAAAATGGAAATTTGTCCTAATTCGAGTGGGACGGAGGGAGTATATATGTATGTATATATATATATGTAGGTGCTCAAATGAGAACCTAAATATCGTGAGAACCGTGAGAACTTGGATACATTAGTAAGAACATAATGTATCCAATGTATCCAAGTGAACCATTGGATACATTAGTTTTTACCTAATGTATCCAAGTAATGTATCCAATGTATACAAGTGAACCATTGGATACATAGGTAAAAACGTAATGTATCCAAGTTCTCACGGTTCTCACGATATTTAGGTTCTCACAGGAACATGACCCTATATATATATATATATATATATATATTTAGGATTAATAATACAGAATTAAATAATCTTAGGATTATTTACAGACTAGTTAAACCGTCAAGGTTACTAACTCTAGGCAATTTTACAAATAACAGACCGTCGAAGACCGTTACTCTTACAAACCCCAAAAACACCCTAACGCCATTATCCTAGGCTAAGTGGGCTAAGCAGGGCGTAACTGAATAAATAATCTGCCAGTCTAATTACTCAACCTAACTGAGTTAATAACCGCCAGCTTAAATGTCTAACCTAGTTATTTAATTCTATATTTTAATCCTAACATCCTAAATTAGTCTGTTTTATTTAGCCCAGGCCTATCATTAGACAATTATTTAATAAAAGCATAATTCAACACAAATTAATTTAGCTCATTAGGCTCATATAAAAGTACATAAATATAATACACAAATAAGAAGAAGAAAAGAAAATCTTACAGTGGGGTTTTTCTGTACAAACTGCAACTCAAGATTTTATTATAAGAAATATTTTACACAGAGGTTTGCTCAGCACATGAGCTTTTGGGAAAGAAAGAGAGAATACAAGGGAAGGTTCTGCCTTCCTCCCTATCTACGTCCGGTTTTTATAACATCCGGATTTCAAAATTTTTCAAAACTTACTTTATGAACAGTAGTGAACAGTAAAAGTGAACAGTGTTCGCAATTATTCCTTTCATTTTCGTCATTGCTTCCGTCATTCTTTTGTTGTTGTCCAGAAAAAAATTTCTCAGTCTTTCAATTTTTATTTGAGGACGTCTTTTATTGCTCCGAATAAGTCTTGTATGTCCAATTCATTTGGATCTTGTGAGTCTTGCATTAATTCATCTTGGGAATTAGAAGTTTCACTTCTCTTGGTATCACCATCCATTTGATCCAGCAAAGCTTGTTTCATTTTCTACACATGCTCTTCAATAATTTGTTGTTTTGATTTTTGTACAGAGGAAGATTTTTCCAATGATTTTTCATATTCTTGTTTGGCTTTATAAATACTGATTTTTTTTTCTCTATTAAAGTCACTGTATCTTCAGAACATGATTTTCCTGTCTCTAGATTTATTTTGGTCATTTTGTCCCAAAATTTTGAAAGAGATATTCTTTTTAAAGAAGGAAAATTGTCATTGGTATTACCGACTCTCGGGATCCATTTCCATATCCATGGAATTGAGAATTCCATAAAGAAATGTCCACATATCATTTTTTCTTGAACATTGTCATCATATTGTTTGCATTTATTAACTGCATGAGTCACCTCTTTCCATTCATTATATAAAGTTAATTTTATTTGATCCGGAATTATTTTGTCCATTGGACCATGATATAGATACCATCTCCAAAACCAATTTGGTGTATAATTTTCATATACATGGCCACAAATTTTTATGAACCATGAATGTTTCATATTTTCATTTTCATATAATAAAACTTTATCAAAAGCCTGGATATAATCCCAATTCTTCAATAGATATAATATTTTTAATTATTATTTTAGAAAAATTATAGCTTTCTCTTTTGGCTCCATTAGTAAAATGAGTAATTTCACATGAGCCACTATGCATTAGTAAATGCTCATAATATTGCTGATATTTATAAGTTTCACTTTTTTCTTGAAAATATCTTTCCATTAATCTATAGGGATCATTTTCCCATTTTAAATCTTTTTCTTCTAAAATCATTATAAGCCTTTCTATATCATTCTCAGTAAATTCAGCGATTGGGTTTTCTTTATTTTCATTACCAACTATTTTGGCATAATTATTGTCTGATTGTGCATTTTGTTGCTTATAGGCTAAAAATTCTTCATATAATGAATCTTTTGACATATTGGCTGAGGTTGATGATGAAGCTATTAGCTGGGGAAATTGGTCATTGTCCAAGTTTCTTTTACATCTGCCATAATTAGTAGTAGTACCCCGTCCCCAATAAGGAACGGTTGTTCCCCTGCCACGAGGGTACATTCCTGTAACAGAGAATTTAGACAATTAATCATTAATATATTCTCTAGTAAGAAAATCTGGAAGACTATTTTCTTCTCATTTTTTATAAATTATTTCATAATCAAATGGGGCTAAGTGTGCCTGCCATCTTGCAAACATTTGTTTAGAAACATCATGTTTAAAATCTTTATTAAACATAAACTTAGTTGATTTACAGTCAGTTTTTATTATAAACTTTTTATTATATAAATCATCCTGAAATTTTATAACACATTTAACTATTGCTAAAATTTCTTTTGCTATAGTAGCATAATTCTTTTGACTTTCTCTCCATTTTCCTGAATAAAATCTGACTAAATGTTCATTCTTAGATTCAGGGTCTATTTGTTTTAAAATTCCTCCAAATCCTATGTCAAAGCATCTGTTTCTACTATTTTTTCCCAATTAGGATTTGCTAACATTAAACAAGGTAAAAGTTTTACTTTTTCTTTTATTTTTCTTACTGCCTCTGTGTGCTGATTTGTCCAAGGTTTAGGTGATTTTTTAAGCCTATCATATAAGATTGTTGTATCTTCTGCTAAATTTTTATAATAAGGTAAGATATAATTTAAGCTTCCCATAAATCTTTGTAATTGAGTTTTATTAGTTATTATATCAGGGAATTTTGATCCAAATTCAATACTTCTATTGATAGGAATTATTTCCCCTTTTTCAATATTGTGTCCTAAAAATCTAATTTTTGTTTGAAATATACTCATCTTTGGTTTAGAAATTACTAAACCATTTTGTATAACAATTTTATTAAATATATTTAAATGTTTAAAATGATTCTCTATGTCTTTTGAAAATACAATAATATCATCTATATAAACAATTATAAAATCACTATAAGGATAAAAAATATCATTCAAGATTTTTTGAAATTCAGAGGGAGCATTCTTTTGTCCAAATGGCATAACATTCCATTCATATTGACCAAGGGACATTAAAAGCAGTCTTATATCTATCTGATTTATCTATTTGAATCTGCCAATATCCTGATTTTAAATCAAATTTAGAAAATATAATTGCATTACACAATCTATCCAATAAGTCTTTTTTATTAGGTATAGGATATCTAATCCATTTGAAGACTTTATTAAGAGGTTTATAATTGATAACTAATCTAGGAACACCTCTTTCTTGTTCTGCATTTTTATTAACATAAAAAGCTGTACATGACCATGGAGATTTAGACGGAGTTATTAACTTTTTCTGGAGTAAGTATCAATTTCTTTTTTTACATAATTCTAAATATTCAGAATTCATTTGGCAAGGTCTAGCTTTAGTAGGTATTTTTCTTTCATCAAAATTTTCTTCATATGGAAGAGAAACTATATGTTTTTTCCTATCCCAAAATGCATTAGGATGATCACTACATATTTCAAGACTGAATTGGTCAATGATTTCTTTAATTTTATTTTGTAATTTGGGGTTATTGAATTTTTCTTCAACAGTTAAACTGCTTATTTCATGTTTAAGAAAGTTCAATTGATTCTCTTTAGCTGTTACTATATCATATATATTATGCAACATTTTTGTAATTGGTAATTCCACAAATTTTAATTCAATTGCCTTATTATTATAGGTACCTATTATACCTTTTTCATCCACTTTCTGAAAAGGATATATTTTATTTATAAATGCAGATCCTAATATTACTTGATTTGACATATTTTTTTACTAATAAAAAACTAGTTGAAATACATTGTCCATTTATACAAACATATGCCTTTGGTAATTTATAATTAATATCTAATTTTTCTCCACAGCATGTGATAAACTATTAGTGATTTTTTCAAAATATTTTGTTGGTATTAATCCTTCATTTATTACATTTAAATCTGCCCCACTATCTATTAATTCTAAAAATTCTTTTGAAAAATAATCGTCAATATATAAAATGATTTTTACCAACCATTTTTGTATAGTAACTGTTTTTAATATATTAATAAAATTTGTATTAGGATATACATTACTAGTACTTGGATTATTTTCAGAAACTTTTATAACAAATTGTTTATTTTTCTCAAGATTAGAAACTCTTATATCAAGTTTTCTATTTTCATCCTTAAGATTTTTAATTTCAGATTTTAAATTATTAATTTCAATCATCATATCCTGGATTGATGTAGGAGTGTTAATTATTTGTCGTTGTTGTAATTGTCTACACATTTCTGCCATTGAATATGATTCTGGACCATTACTTTTTTCTAATATATTTTCTTCTTTCTGTTCATAGGTATCAATAACTTTAGATCTCAATTCTAGGTCTTTTATCATTTCGAAAAATTCAAAGAAATTTTCATTGGTTAAAACATTCATTTCCATATTTTTGAATTGTGCCATCACTCTATATAATTCATTATTTTCTTTTTCTTCTTTTTCTGGCTTATTACAAGATTGTCCTAGTATACAAGGAACACATTCTTCTTCCGATTCACTGATTAGTGAGTCATTTTCATATAATTCATTATTTTCTAATTCTTCTGAATTTTCATTTTCAAAATAATCAGAGCATGATTCTAATTCTGAATTTTCAGATTCTAATAATATCTTTTCTAGTTTATGTTTTATTTCTTCATCAATTTCTAGATTAGAAATCTTTTTCTTAACCCAACAATTATTAGCATAATGACCTATTTTTCCGCACTTATGACAAATTATAGGTTTTTCAGATTTCTTTTTAAATTTATTATCTTTTCTTTTTTGTTTCTACTTTTCATATCTTTCATTCTTTCTTTGTTGTTTATATTCAACCCTATTTTTGGATAGTCTTTTCCTTTTCCTAAAAGGTTCTATGTAAGATCTATTTTTCTGATTTTCTCTATTAATTTTAGGAATATCCATACCAAATTGATCACAAAATTTTCCTAATTGTTTTCTTTCTATTAAATTATGTCTTTTTAATTGTTGATTTAATTTAATTTTATTGCAAATATTCAATCCTTCTTGTACACATGTTCCAATTAATTTCCCATAGGTATATGTTTCATACGGGATTGCTATATTAGATCCTCTTAAGACTTTCCTAACTCTTTCTGCAAATAAATTAGGAAGACCATCTATAAATTTAGATTTCCAGCAATTATTATTACATTCTAGAAGTTCCATTACTCTACTTAAAAATGTATCTTTATACCATCTAAAATCAGTTAATGTTTTGCATTTTAAATTTTGTAATAATGTTCTAATTGTTTCACTATTGTCTGAATATCTTCCTGTAAAATGTTCTACAATAGTTACTATTAAAGTATAAACTGCATTTTCCGATTCTTGATTATTTTCTCTTTTTATTGTATTTAATATTTCATCTCTTTGTTCTATTTTAAGATAATTGTCCCACCAGCCTTTAAGTTGACCAGTAAATTATCATCCTAGCTTTTTATCTGTATTTTTACAAATGGTAGAGTACATTAACATTCTATGCACCTTTGCAAAACCATCTATATTCCATTCATAAATATTATGCCACTATAACTATTATTAATTAATAGATCTTTTTCTTCATGTAAATATCTATTGGAGAGGGTCTGAATAAATATATACTTGACGTTGGTCTATCAGCCCATCTATTATCTAATTTATTAATTGAGATTCTACTATGTCTTTATGATTAGCTTTATTTTCCATTTCATTAACAAATCTTGATCTAGAGTATTTATACTTAATTTTTAAAAATTTTCAATTTTTCTAATTCTATCATAGGTTTTAATTTAAAATATTTTATTTCAGGAGGAGGTTGTATATTAGGTCTTAGATGTGTTATTGTATTTTTAATATATTTTTTTTATCTATATCTATAGATTTATTATTTTCTATGTTTACTGCCATTTGTTTGTTTGTGGAATTAAGAATGTTATTATTAATTAAATTGGTTAAATCATCAATTCTTTTACTTAATAAATTATTTGCTCTCCCAAAATATTACAGAATAAATTTGTATAATTTTGTTTTCTAATAATACATTAATATGCTTACTAGTAACTGTCAAGGTATCATTTCCAAATAATTTGAAAATGCCATAAAGTTACATATTTTAGATTTATTTTCAAGTTGAAATGGTTGATTAGGTGGACAAATTTTTTTATGTTTGACCATTTAATAATTTATAAGTTCTTTCTAACATACCTATATGTGGTTCACAGTAAGTAACTATAAACCAGGGTACAAATAATATTTTTGTATATATTTTTGCAAGTATCATAAAATTGTTTTTGTATTATATCTTGTTCTGTATAATTGATATTATCAAAAAACCAATTTCTAAATAATTCCCATTTAGGTAATAAAACTCTTCTTTAATTTCTTTTCTGGCTAAAGAACCAGGACTAAAATCTATAACTTGTATTTCCATCTAAAAAATGTGAAAAACTTATTTCAGACATTGTCTCTGCATTTTAATATTACTACCTTTTACTATATTATTTTATTAATATATAATTCCTCCACTTGTTCATTTTCTACAGGATCATTTTCTTTCAATTGAGAGGAAGCCCTTGAAGTATTAGGAATTTCTATTGTATAATCTATTGGTGATATGTATGATCTTATGGATGATAAAGATCTTCTTAAACTGTTATCCGTCTTATTCTTCATATTTTCAAATTGTATTGCTACAGTTCCTTCGGGACTTTGTATTACATCTATTAAATTAGATTCAATTTTAACCCGAGGTGGTATGCTTTTTCTATTTGCCAATGTTCTGGAAATTCTATTTCTTCCCATTTTATTGCTCTTCTAGTTGTAATTTTAGACTTAGCAAAATTAGTTTCTATTAATATAGTTTCATTTGATGGTTTATCCATTATTTTACAATTAGAATTTAAAGTATATAAAGGCTTGAAATATATCCGGTAACATATACATATTACTTCTGTTCCTGGTAAATAATTGTA